>SWDC01000150.1:934518-1253398 GCA_004919715.1 Linderniella brevidens | reverse complement strand
TGGATAATCACTCGAATATGAGTTCTAAATATGAACAAACACAAGATTAACCACGTTTTACAGCAAAATATATCGATTATGAAGAAATAATATCGTATTCAAAACTCAATCGCAAACACAAATATCGATCGAAACGAAAATCTGAAATAACCTGATGTTCTAAGCGATTGAAATCAGTACGTAATTCATTCCTAACATATAATCTATCACTTTTACAGCAAGATCATCAACAAAATTCGCAAAATTAAGCATGGAGATCAAAATGCATTTTACGTAAGTTTTTCGATCGAAAAATCTGGAAAATGATTTTAATCTTAGAATAGCGAAATGAATCCAAAAGCGGTCATGATCTGCTCTGATACCAATTGTTAGGTCTTATTATATCGATCTAAGCATGAATTTTAGATATTCGAATGAGAAATCTCGAGAATTACCTTCGGTTGAATATCGAGTTTGAAGATCGAGAGAGAGAAAAACGATTAGAGAGTGGAAGTTTTCGATTGTATTTCTCTCTCTCGAATGTGAATTCAATGCTTTGCAATTTTTCTAAAATTCTTGTGTATTGATTTTTGTTGTGTACATGGTATATATACCTCTATACATGGTATATTTACAAACTAGTCCTACACTAACAAAAATACGAGATATGCCCCTATTTACAAGGATAACTAATTAACAAAGCACAATTTCTATGTTTCTTCACCGCTCCTACTAATGCCGATGCGGAAATTCTATCAAATTCAACTTCAGAAATGAATTTCCCTTTTACAAATGATCTACCTATCAATTCAGGATGTCTCGATCTACATATCAACGATGGTTCTACTTCGGTTCTTCCTCATGAACGCAAGTGGACACAGGCTCATCTGGTGATCAAATAATTGGTGGTCCTTCAAGTGGAGTACGCACTAGGACATTTACCAAAACGAAACAATCAAGGTAGTTGAAGCCCTTAAAGACCCAGATTGGGTGATTGCAATGCAAGATGAACTCAACCAATTCGAGCGTCTACAAGTTTGGAAGCTAGTTCCTCGACCTGGAAAGACAATTATAGGAACAAAATGGGTCTTCAAAAATAAGAAGAACGAAAACGGTGAAATTATCAGGAACAAAGCACGACTCGTAGCCAAGGAGTACAATCAACAGGAAGGCATTGACTACGACGAGACGTATGCCCATGTTGCTCGAATCAAAGCTATTCGACTCTTTTTGGCATACGAGCTCATAAAGACTTCAAAGTCTATCAAATGGACGTAAAAACCGCCTTTCTCAACGGCGTGTTAAAAGAAGAAGTTTATGTCGCTCAACCTGAAGGGTTCGTGCACGAAAATCATCCTGATTATGTCAATCGATTTGATAAAGCTCTCTATGGAGTTTAACAAGCCTCTATAGATTGGTATGATGTTCTGAGCGAATTTCTAGTAAAGTCCAACTTTATCAGAGGAACAATCGATACGACACTATTCATCAAAAAGCAAGGCAAGGAATTGATGATCGTTCAAGTTTACGTCGACGACATCATTTTCGGCTCGAAAAATGAACTACTTTGTCAGAAATTTGGTGATCTGATGAAGACAAAATTCGAGATGAGCTTAATGGGCGAATTCCAATTCTTTCTTGGACTACAAGTCAAACAACTCGACAATGGAATCTTCATCAGTCAAAGCAAGTATATACGAGATATTCTGAAGAGATTTAATCAAGACAAGAGCTCACCTATGAGTACTCCCATGACCACAAACTGTAAATTGGATGCTGATCCGTCTGGCAAGTCCGTCAACATCACAACTTATAGGAGCATCATTGGATCTCTTCTCTACTTAACGTCAAGCTGACCCGACATCATGTTTGCCACTTGTCTTTGTGCTCGTCTTCAAGTCGACCCAAAAGAGTCTCACATGCACGCGGTCAAGCGAATTCTACGCTATCTCAAAGGAACTCCCAACTTAGGGTTATGGTATCCAAAAGACACTGATTTTAGATTAATTGGCTATACTGACGTTGATTATGCAGGTTGTCGAATGGACAAAAAAAGCACGTCTGGCAGAACACAATTTTTGGGCGATAAGTTGGTCCTCAAAGAAGCAAAATTGCGTATAAACTTCGACGGCCGAGGCGGAGTGCGTCGTGGCTGCCAGTTGTTGCTACCAAGTTCTGTGGATGAGGACGCAAGTACGCAACTACATGTTTGAATTTAATAACATTCCCATTTATAGTGATTCTCAAAGTGCTATTGCCATTAATTGCAATCATGTTCATCATTCACGCACAAAACACATAGATATTCGCTATCATTTTATAAAAGATCATGTAGAAAAAGGCACTATAGATATGTATTTTGTTAAAACGGAGCTTCTACTTGCCGACTTATTCACTAAGGCATTGGATGAAAAATGATTTCAATTCCTTATCGCCAAATTAGGCATGTTGAATCTCACTCTTGCTTGAAATATGGCTTACATGCTCTATTATGTTTACGTATGATATTCTATATGCTTCTTACTCTACTTTGCTATAACTTGCGTGATGTTATTTCTCAAATATTTTTTAAATAAAAAAATACAAATAAGTAAAAATAATATAGTATCATAAAAAAATATATAATAATGCTAATAATAACATAAAATACAACATAAAAAAATTGGGGGATGACGATAATTCTATTTACTCACACAAATATTTCTACGATACATGGTTAGTTCTTTGCTTAAAAAATCATTTGACATTCTTTAGTCCAAAGAGCTTAGTTTGTTTCACTAGATACAAAGCAAATATTTCTACGATACATGGTTAGTTCTTTGCTTAAAAAATCATTTGACATTCTTTAGTCCAAAGAGCTTAGTTTGTTTCACTAGATACAAAGCCACATCATATATGTGAGAATTTGATCCTTAATATTTTTGAGTATGTCACACTTCAAATGTCTGTCTCTTGGTTTGTACTTTGTGGCCTCATTCTTGCTTTGTGTTAGTTCTTCATGAAAATGATAAGGGCAATTAGGAAATTCCTCACTTGTCCCAAATTATCAATCCTTTACTTTTTTTCTCTAGTAATCCCCTTTGAGCCTTCTCCAATATTCTTTTTCTTTATCAAGTCTTCAACCTTATTCTTAAATTTTCGGGGGTTGCTCAAACAAGTAAAATAGGGGGAGAAAAAGAGATACACATGATGAACTTCTCTCGACCATTATAAAAGAGAAACATGGATCTCGTTGTCAATTTCTCCTAGATAATCTTGTATACTCCTAGAAGAGGAGCACCTGGAAGTGAACTTCTCCAACGATAATCTAGATGTTATATCGAGAAAACAAGAAGAGGAGCACGGTCTTGGGTTCGAATTCCATAACTGTGAACCTTCATAAGGAACATGGTCTCAGCCCGAGAACAAAAGAAGATTTCATCTCTAAAAGCCTCGTAAAGAAGAAGAAACTCATCTTGAGCAAGTGCAGAAGAAAAGAAAAGAAAAAGCAGCAGAAATGAATTTCAAAAGGGCTCCTGGAATTGAAGAATTTTTAAGCTCACTAATCCCAAAATTATCCTACCCTTTTAGTCAGAGCCTAAAAATAAGAATCCCTTCAAAGTTCCTTTGATTCAATTGATGGACTTTCACTTGGTAAGTTGATTAAATGCGCCACGATAACAGATTAATTGATAAACTTTTGTCGTGTTGATATGAGTGACATATCTACTAAATATTCCCATAATAAAAATAAATTGAGTTCTATGAGCAAATCATGCAAGAGTTGTCGAAATGATTCATACTATGGTCTTAGAATATTAGTTTAGTTATATGATTAGATGACAAATTATTATTTTATGTGTCATGTGAAATTTTTGCGTGATAATGTTCAAAATGGACAATTTCACCCCAAAATAAAAATATTTTCGCACATTTTAAATGCATTAACACATGCATTGGTTCAGATTTGATAAAATGCGAAATTATTTTTTTAAAAACGCAAATTTTTCATATACATGATTAGGGGATCATGAATCTACGCTGAATTGATTAAATGGGTTACTTGTGCTTATATCGTATATTTTTATATGCATAATTGTGTTGAATATAGGCTAAATTGCCAAAACATTATGCGTGCATTAGTTGAGGGGGTGCTTACATGAATATTTGCTATTATCTCCTAAATGATTTACTTGCAATCACGACTTCTGATGTTTCATTCTAAGTTCTACAGAGAATTTTGAGCACATCCGAGCAGTCCAGTGATGAATTTCATCGCACATTGGGAGTTAATTGCATTTAGAACTTCGGGGATCTCTATTAAATTTTTTTTTGGGTGCAAAAGTAAAAAAAATAAAATTTTTGCTATATAACTAACCAGATTCGATTTTAACGAAGCCCAAAATGATTTTTCACGGCCCAAAATCCTCCAACTTTACCTAATCGAAAACCTCTTTCTCACGCTAACATTAACAATCGAAAAACTCTTAGCACTCTCAAAAGCTTCAAACGTTGATTTCGAAATATCTTAACCTTCCTCAAACTTTCTGTTAAAAACTCGCCTGATTTGAAGGTAAAATCCAGTTTCGATTCATCTTTATGTTCCGAAAATCACGAATCGCGACAATTTTTCAAAATATCCGAATATTTTTCTCATTCGCGATTTTTCGACTGAAACTTCTTAAGAAATACAATTTTATGTGTTTAGATTAAATGCATGATATTTGGATTTCCAACTGATTTCTGGTCATTACGAGTCCAGATTAACTCATTTTTTACCCAGAATCGTCATTCGCGTTTTTATGAATTTACTGTTTGATTTCAAATTTTTTAGGTCGAAAATCGTCTTATCGCAAACAGTACCATCGAATAACTTTAGTTTTCGTTCAGTTTTATTCAATCGCAAAACACTGCAGAGAAAACCTTATGTTTTTTATATGTTTTTATTCGATCGTAAAACTTAGCGGCAAAAACTTTAAGTTTTTCGATAAAATTTTATTCGATCGCAAAAATACGCGGCGAAAACTTTAAGTTTTTCGATAAAATTTTATTCGGTCGCAAACCTACTCAACAAAAAACTTTAGTTTTCGATACATTTTTATTCATTTGTAAAACTCAGCGGCGAACTTAGCGTTCGAATAAATTTTCGCTCGAATAAAAACATGCCGCAAACAGTATACACTTTAAACACTTAGAAAAAATTTCAAAATTTTTCTAAGTCATTCGTTATACACAAAAACACTGTTTGCGTCTCGACAAAAATTTAAATTTTTCAACATTCACAATTGCTTAATATAATTTGCATTGGATTATTCAAATCTAATGACTCTTATGCATATTTTTTTCCAGAAATGGCTCATCAAGAATAAACATACATTTATCCTTCTGAATGTTGGGTAACCGTCCACGACAACAACTATCAATTAGATCTAGCCACCTTCCAATATCCCGATGTAGTCATCATTTCCATACTCAAAGGACACCCATTACGGAAAGCACTTACCATGACTGCAACAGTCCAGATGGTATATCTCCAGCAGTTATGGGGATACATGAAGAGCCACATTGTAGGTGATGGCGTGACCTACACAACCAAGATAAACCAGAAGCACGTCATCATCAACAAAAAATCTTCTGGCCACGGTCCTCGATCTACCGCATCATGAAGTCTACGAGCCTCTACCGACAGATGCGGAGATAGTAGAAGACATGCTTCGAATGGAATACAAGTCACCGCTGACCAAACTAGCCAACTTTCAGAACAACGAGATCCCTCACCCATGGAGGACATTATTTGGAATTATCAACAAATGTCTCTCCCAAAGCACTCAGGATTTGTTAAGGCGAACGGGAATATTCTCAGAATCTTCGATGGGGTCGTCTTCTCTAAGAACTATGACGTGGCCCAGCTAATCTAGAATGATCTAGCGACCAAATGCGTCAACATGAAACAAATGAAGGCAAAGCTCATGCCTTACGTGCAATGGTTCTCCGTACTGATCTCCCACCTGATGGAAGTACATCCGGAGATCCCTCGTCTACCACATGTCGAAGGATACACACCGCTGAGGCTGCGGTTTTCCACAATCCGAAGGCATCGGATCTGACACTCCAACCGATGTTGATTCCATTAGAGCTTCTACGCGTAGCAAACCCCACTGACGTGGCCTGCCAAGATTATTGTCAAAACAATTCAATCACATAGGCCATAGTACGGTCAGTCAATCCGGCTCCGATGCCTACCCGAGACGAATCACCGGTGGAGGCACACGAGCCCAAAGTTGCGGCTCATGAGACTGAAACACCGGCCATTGAGCCCGAAGGTGCAGCCCGTGTGCTCACACCTCCAACATCTACATCTCCTGAAACCACTGACTCAGATGAGGAGTGCAGACTACTACGAAGGGGTTCCCGCCGACAGCAAATTCTAGCCCCGTCTACATCTACCTCCACCACAACGTCTTCTGTGTTACCCCCTTCACCACCACCGGTCCTAACGACCACACATGTTTCCTTGTCCCAACATCCATAGAGATGATACCTTCGGTCTCATCTCAATGATTGGATGGAAGTCCTGTTGGTCCCCGGATATCTTCGGAGACAACAACGGGCCAACCCACCGAAGTGGTGACTTCTGGGTTGTCAACGGGTGTCTATCGACGTCCCGGAATCACAAGTCCTTTAATAGGCGGCACGTCAGTTCTATTATCTGACATTGTGACAGTGGAGCGCCTCCCTGGCCCCACTCCGGAGGTACCAATCTTTGTGACGGAGCAGCGTCTACAAGATGTTCTTTCCACAACCATCAATTCTCTCGAACATAGGCTAATAGAAAGAGTTCTACACGCCATAGAGACTTCCCGACGGGATTCCAAGAAAGCACCAGTCTCCGAGGCAGCTCCCTCTGAAACCCACTCCCAACCCATCTCCTCACCACCACTAACCACCACCATACACACTCTCATCCAACCCATATTAACCACCCCAACCCAATGTCCTTCCCTCATCAACCTATACACCATCCCGATAACCCAACTTCATGATATTCTTATATCTCGACTACTAGTCCTCGAGACAAGGACCCCTGCCGAGCAGAGTCTCTACCGTCGACTAGTAGATGACCCCGAGCCGCCTGCTCAAACACGTTGCCGTGAAGAAAGCTCCCGTACAAAGCGATGACATGACGATCCCGATGATTCGGATCGCCATGAGGGGGAGAAAAGGCAAAAGACCAGCAGAAGCGGTCGTGGTCAGAGTCGAGAGAAGACATCCTCAACGCGTGAAGCTGGAGGATCATCATCTAACCCACTAACCACACAACCCACTAATACCTGAAGCAGTCATCTACGATCCACATGCAATTGTAGATGACTATATTGTGAACGAGAAGTGGCTGACACATTGGGAACCAGAGGAAACTGCTCAAGCTCGACTCTCCAACGTCAGATACTTCCTACAACAAGCTTGATTTGGTACTGCTTGAAGATGAATATCTTCAAGAAGGCGAAAACTACAACACCGAACTCCCGGAACTGCCAGAGATGATTAGGCACCGAGTGGACAGCCCTCCTCGCTTATCAAAGGGGACTGTCCGAATCGAGACGCCATGGGAGAACGTTTGGATTGAAGTGCCTTTCCTTGAAGATATAAGGAGGCACATAGAGAGAGCTTCAAACCGTGTCAAGAAGCTAAACGAGGTGAATCTACCAGGCACTCTCATTGGAAAGAACAAAAGAAGATGGAGCACATCTTCATGCTAACCTACCTCGGTCCAGATCGAAGTGGCATCCCAACGGATCAACTTAGAAGAAATTTCAGGGACAAGCCGCTGATCCTCCAACTCGTGGGTGTATCATACACAATTGAAAATTATCCAACCCCGATCTACCTTATAGAGCGAGTGGATGACAATCACACTCGAGAGGAGATAGGCAAAAGCTATCTACCGTTCCTTCCACCAGACGAAGTCTATCGTCTGTTCTAGATGTACAAGAAAAAATACCAGACACCTACTGGATACATCAAGAAGGAAGGAATCGAGGGATTGAAGAGATTCATGGTGCGGCAGATTAAGTTTCACACCGCACACGACCTTCAAATCGCAGTGGAAAACAACATGAAGAAGGTCAACATGAATTGCCGCTCATGAAAGGCTTCCCGCTAAACGACTTTCCTGAGAACTATATTTTCAAGAAACCAGGCCTCGCCATCACTTATCGGAATCCAATCATTGGAAAGACGAGAGCGATGATGAAGTCTGAAGTTCATAAGTTCTGTGACGGGACGTTGAAGCTTGTAAGGAAGAATATCGAAAGGAGGTTGGCAGAGATCGATGAAAAAACGATCTTCGAGGACATTGCAGAAGAAGAGGCCCAACTCTTAAATGAGCTTCTCAGTACCATCAACGAAAGATTGGAACTAAGAAATGTCGTCCGACACTGAGACAACATTGGGATTGAAGAAGTCCTTCTACGCCCGACAAGGATAAACAAACCTGAAGAGCAAACAAGCACAAAGGGGGAGATTGAAGAAGACTTAGAAATTGTGCTTTGTTTATTAGCTATCCTTGTAATTAGGGGCGTAGTTTGTATTTTTTATGTTGTAGGACTAATTAGTAAATATACCATGTATAGAGGTATATATACAATGTATACTACAGAAATCAATATACAAGAATTTCAGAAAATTCACAAGCCTAGGACATTCTAGATAGAGAAACAAAAACGAAAACTTCCTCACTCTAAACATTTCTCTCTCGTGATCTTCGACAGAGATATTCGACCGAAGGTAACATTCGATAATCTATATTCTAATATCTAGAATTCATGCCTAGATTGCTTGTTACTTGATTAATTTGGACTAACACTTTTTCTCTCAATTGCTTAAGCAAACACTTGTGATTATTGTCTAAACGAGCTTCCAAGTCCTTTATAGTCTTTTCGTGATCTATAAAGGTACTTTTTGATTGCTCGTAAGTAGAGAGTCTATTGATCAAAGCACTTGTTCATAAACTTTTTGATTGCTTAAGCAAACACTTTTTGATTTCTGATCCAGAGTCTTCACTCCCTGACGGGCTGGGATGATTCATAAACTTGTTCTTTCCATAGCTCATCTTGAGCCTGTTGTCTATTAATAAGGCGAGTGGGTGAAGAAACATAGAATTGTGCTTTGTTAATTAGTTATCCTTGTAATTTGGGGCGTAACTCGTAGTTTTGATAGTGTAGGACTTAATAGTAAATATACCATGTAAATAGGTATAAATACAATGTACACTATCGAAATCAATACACAAGAACTTTCCGAAAATCACAAGTATTGAATTCACATTCTAGAGAGAGAAACGCAAATGAAAAACCCTCTAATCGTTTCTCTCCCCCGATCTTCAAACTCGATATTCGACCGAAGGTACTTCTCGAGATTTTTTAATCGAATATCTAGTATTCATGCTTATATCGATCATTAGTTGATAAAATAGGACCGAACAATTGGTATCAGAGCAGATCGTGATCGCTTTTGGATTAAATTCTCTATTCTAAGATCAAAATAATTTTCTAGATTTTTCGATCGAGAAACTCACGTGAAATAGATTTTGATCAATGTGCTTAATGTTTGCGAATTTTGTTGATGATCTTGCTGATTAAGTGATAGATTATATGTTAGGAATGATTTATGTACTGATTTCAATCGCTTAGAATGTCATATTAATTCAAAATTTTGATTGAGATCGATATTTGCGTTTGCGAGAAAGTTTTGATTCCGATTAGATTTTCTTCATAATCGATATATTTTGCTTTAAAACGTGGTTAATCTTGTGTTTGTTCATATTCAGAACGAAGAAACGAGTGATTATCCAGAATTTCAGCTCCTAACTTGAACCTTTTGGTTGAATCTGGATTTTTCGTTGTTACATTGAACTTGAAGGTTGTTCTTCGATCGTTTTCGATCGAAAAACTTGGCTCGAAAAAAAATTTTCGAATAAGTTTGCAGCCGAGATATTTTTTGATGACAAACACTGTTCTCGTTGTTTTACTCAAATATATGACTCGAAAAAACATTATTTTTGATAATTTGTTTTTCGATTCATATATCAATTCTCATATCAAATATTTTTCGAAATCAAAACAATTTCTCTTTCACAACAGAGAAATAGGACCGAAAGGGAAATTGCTTAAAATACGTAACAAACATTACTAACGAAGTTTGTCACTTGTAAAGCACTTTTACCATTTCGATTCCAAACTTTCACGAAGATCCTACCAATCAACTACAAATGGATGCTTACTCACTCGAAAACGACTTCCGCCCTCCAATTCTACGAAGAGGCGAATACACCGTATGGAGGAGCCAATTCATGATCTCCTTCGAAACAAAAGAGCAAGCTACGAATTTGATAGCTTCTCTTCAAGAAGGTCCCGCTCAATTTTGGCTCATCCATGAAGGCGATGCCACCAATAATCCTCCCATTGCCGCAACTAGAAGACTCAAAATACCTAGTGAATACACCGAGGGGGAGCGATTAAGAGCAAAAGCGGATTTAGGAGCCAAAACTTTCCTAATACATGGAATTCCAAACGACATCTATATGCAAATAGATAGTCTATCTAGTGCAGAAGCTATGTGGGATCACTCCACAAAATGATGCAAAGAACCGAAGTTGGAGTCAAAACCAAGAAAGCCAATATTCTCACGACCTACGACTCATTCAAAGTAAAGTCGGAGGAAAACGTTTATGAACTCTATCAACGTTATCTAACTCTTCTCAATGAAATGAGGAAGATAGAAATCTTCAAGACCAACATGGAGATCAACATCCGATTTCTCTCTTCTCTTCAACCGGAGTGGAAGAAAATATCCATGCAAATCCGTCAAAACAAGGATTTAGACAAAATGGATATCAACGCCGTCTTTGATAATCTCGCTCAACACGAAGAAGATACAAGCGAGATACAAAATGAACTTAAGGGCAATCAGATCGAAGACTCTATAGCTATAGTTCTGAAAGAAAAATGAGTCAATCTCGCAAGGATAAAAGCATCAAGTTGGCAAGTTCTTCAGAAGATGAAGATGATTCCGAATCGGACTCTGAGCCAGACATGAAGGAGTTCAAGAAACAATTGGCTCTCATTACTAAGATGATGAGCAAAAATTTTTATAAAAAGAAATCCTCCTCTTCGGCAAATAAACTTCGGACATCAAGCTCCAAGCATAAAGAAAGACCGGCCGAGTCCTCCTCTTGGTTGTATACTGCACTTCATCCCCAACGATGTGGCTCGTTATACACTTCCACAAGTGCTGGAGGTAGACCATTTGGACTGAGGCCGTCATCGTCAAAGCTGGCCATAGTGGATGTCCCTTAGAATGAAATTATTACTTCATCCGAACATCAAATGTGGAGAGATCCAATTGATAGTTGTTGTCGTGGACCAGCAACCAACTATAAGAGGGACATAAATGAGAATATTCTTGATGTGCCATATGTGCAAAGAGTGAAATAAACTTCATTAGATAAAATATTCATATACGAATTGATCGAATTAATTGTGTATGGCGAAAATTTCTCAGAGAAATTTAAAATTTTTCTAAGTGTTAAAGTTTATTAGCGTATTTTTATTCGATCGGGAATTTATTCGAATGTTAAGTATTGCGATCGAAAATTTCTAAGTCTTAGAGAAAAAACTTGAAAAATTTTCTAAGTCTTTTCAACGTGTTCTTATTCGACTGACAATTTATTCGATCGGTAAGTTTTGCGATCGAATAAAATTGTGTCGAATAACTCAAGTTTTTTTCCGATGACTTTTAAGATCGAATAAAATGTTGTCGAAAAAAAGTGTTTTCCGCTGAGTAATTTTGCGATCGAATAAAAAGTTGTCGAAAATAATAGTTTTTCGTTGAGTAATTTTGCAATCGAATAAAAAGATGTCGAAAAAATTAAGTTTTTCGCCGCGTAGTTTTGTGATCGAATAAAATAATATCGAAAAACTTAAAGTTTTCGTCGCTTAGTTTTGCGATCGAATAAAATTTAATCGAAAAATTAAGTTTTCGCCGGGATGTTTTACGATCGAATTAAAATATATCGAAAACAAAAGGTTTTCGACTCTGAGTTTTGCGATCAAATAAAACTTAACGAAAACAAAAGTTTTTCGATGACACTGTTTGCGATAAGAACTTTTTCGATCGAAAAATTTTCAAATCAAACAGTAAACGCGTAGCTCGTAAATTTCGATTTTTTGGTAAATCAAGAGTTAAACTGGGTTCGAAACGTTCAGAAAACAGTTGTGACTCCAAATATAATGATTTTATCCCAAATAGTCGATTTTAAACACGTTGATTTGGGAGTTTAAAATCGTTTTTAGTAAAAAATGTATCAAAATGACATTTCTGCAAATATTTTTGAGAAACTGTTTGCGAATCGTTAGTTTTTTACCGGAAAGTGATTTGAAACGTGTTTCTACCTTCGAAATCGGCTAGTTATATGAAAAATATCTGAAGATTGAGAGGTTTTGTTGAAATCGTCGAAGTGAGTTTGAAGTTAGTTTTCGGAAGTCGAAAAGTTTTTCGAGTGAAATAAGTTGCGTGTGAGTGAGTTTTTCGATCGATAAAGTGGTATTAATACTTTACGATACTCAAAATTTTCGATCTTAAAATCAAAATTCTTTAGCAAAATTTTGAAGATTATCATATCAAATATTTTTCGAAATCAAAACAATTTCTCTTTAATAACCAAAAATAGGTACGAAAGGGAAATTGCTTCAAGTACGAAACAAACATTGCTAACGAAGTTTGTCACTTGTGAAGCACTTTTATCATTTCGATTGCAAACATTCACGAAGATCCTACCAATCAACTACAAATGGATGCTTACTCACTCGGAAATGGCATCCGCCCTCCAATTCTACGAAGAGGCGAATACACCGTATGGAGAAGCCGATTCATGAACTTCTTGGAAACAAAGAGCAAGCTACAAGTTTGATAGCTTCTCTTCAAGATGGTCCCGCTCAATTTTGGTTCATCCAAGAAGGCGATGCCACCAATATCCTTCCATTCTCGCCTTAAGAAGACTCAAAATTCCTAGTGAATACACCGAGGGGGAGCGATTAACAGCAAAAGCAGATTTAGGAGCCAAAACTTTCCTAATGCAAGGAATTCCTAACGACATCTATATGCAAATAGATAGTCTATCTAGTGGAAAAGCTACGTGGAACTCCACAAATGATGCAAAGAACCGAAGTCTGAGTCAAAGCCAAGAAAGCCAATATTCTCACGGCATATGACTCATTTAAAGCAAAGTCAGAGGAAAATGTTTATGAACTCTATCAACGTTATCTAACTCTTCTCAACGAGATGAGGAAGATAGAAATTTTAAAGACCAAGATGGAGGTCAACATCCGATTTCTCTCTTCTCTTCAACCGGAGTGGGAGAAATATCCATGCAAATCCGTCAAAATATGGATTTGGACGAACTGGAGATCCAGGCCGTCTTTCATAATCTCGCTCAACACAAAGAAGATATAAGCGAGATACAAAAAGAACTTAAGGGCAAGCAGATCGAAGACTGTATAGCTCTAGTCTCTGAAAGAAAAACGAGTCGATCTCGCAATGATAAAAGCATCAAGTGCCAAGTTCTTCAGAAGATGAAGATGATTACGAATCGGACTCTGAGCCAGACATGAAGGAGTTCAAGAAACAATTTTCTCTCATTACTAAGCTGATGAGCAAAAAGTTTTATAAAAAAAAATCTTTCTCTTCGGCAAATAGACTTCGGACATCAAGCTCCAAGCATAAAGAAAGACCGGCCGAGTCATCAGAATCTAAAAACGCCAAAGAACCACAAAAGTGCTATAAATGTGGTAAGATAGCGCACTTCGCCAAAGAATGCAAACTTTCCAAGAAAAAGATGGCAACTACTACTCCAAAAAATTCCAACTAACTAAACAAAAAGAGGCTGGAGTAGCACTGATGGCGGAAACAAGAGCATTGGCTCGAAGTTACCACAGATTCTGAAGATGAAAATCTTGCTCTAATGACGTACCTTGACGACGCCTCAAACTATAATTCCTCAAGGAGGTCAGATGATGAAGAACAAGCATCCACATCATCACAAGGGGTAACAATGCCTAACTCTACATTATTAAACATGTTAGAATCTCTAAAAATTAAGTATTATAATATGAAGAATGAGCGGAAGAAAAAAAAAGGAATTAGTAGAAAGACTAGCCCTTAGTGAAAATAATTTTCAAAAGCAATTAGATAGAACTATTCACTTAGATATTCTGTTATCTAATGCTAAAGAAACAATAAGTAGTCTTGAATCTAGGATAGCTACCTCTGAAATAAAAATAAATGACCTTATTAAGACTCTTAGGGATTGTTAGAGAGATTTAGAAATTCCTAGAAATAATTTTAAGGAAAGCTCTGATGAACGTAAGAAGCTTTACTGTAATACCCGTAAAATTAATACGGGAATAATGCGCAATTAGCGTGAAAATTATTCTGTAATTTTCGGAAAATTATGAAGTTAATTTTCGGACAAAGCGAATTTTCGGGAAATTGAACCGAAAATAAGAAAAATACTCTTTGAGTAAAATAAATAGATATGGGCCCAAATTAATTTAAAGTAGGCCCAATAAGAGATTTCCTTAAGAGAAAGGAAACGTAACTTTCCTTTTAAAGGTTTATCTCAAAAGGTGATAAGGACAAACGAAAATATCAAACGAAAGAAAACAAACGAAGAAAAGCAGAGAAGAACTAAGCAAATTCGGCTAACTTGGAAGTGAGGTAGGTGTTTTTTTTACCCCTACAAACATTTCTTATGTTGATTTTTATAGTTAAACGAATTTGGATGAAAGGTCATCCGAATTTATGAATTTCGGGTATTTTGATATGTTATTTGACGTTTTTGATGAATTATGTGAAGTTCGAACTCAATATGAGTTCTGTAAAGTTATTACATGTTTGATTTAAAATTTTCGCCGAATTTAAAAGGTTAAATTCGGGCATTTTATTTCGCCGAATTTAATATTTCAAATTCGGGCAGAATTTCGATATCTAAGCGAAATATTTAAATTTCGCCGAATTTAAAAGGTTAAATTCGGGCATTTTATTTCGCCGAATTTAATATTTCAAATTCGGGCAGAATTTCGATATCTAAGCGAAATATTTAAATTTCCCCGAATTTAAAAGGTTAAATTCGGGCATTATATGTCGCCGAATTTAATATTTCAAATTCGGGCAGAATTTCGATATCTAAGCGAAATATTTAAAATTTTCGCCGAATTTAAAAGGTTAAATTCGGGCATTTTATTTCGCCGAATTTAATATTTCAAATTCGGGCAGAATTTCGATATCTAAGCGAAATATTTAAATTTCGCCGAATTTAAAAGGTTAAATTCGGGCATTATATTTCGCCGAATTTAATATTTCAAATTCCGGCAGAATTTCGATATCTAAGCGAAATACTTAAAATTTTCGCCGAATTTAAAAGGTTAAATTCGGGCATTTTATTTCGCCGAATTTAATATTTCAAATTCGGGCAGAATTTCGATATCTAAGCGAAATATTTAAATTTCGCCGAATTTAAAAGGTTAAATTCGGGTAATAGCCCACATCTTTGAATAAAATTATTTTAAGTTCATTTTATCTTTAAATCAAAGTATATTCATACTTTGATTAGAACTTTCGGGTCAACCTTTATTTTAAGATACGAGAGTATTTTGGGGTATTATTTGTAAGAAATAATACGTGATATATGTGACGAATGTGATATGCATTTCACGACATGCATAAGAGAGGTGAGGGTACCGTAATGATACGGTGACACGATATTGTGTCGAATGTGAGAAGGGTAGAGTTGCCGATTTTGGCAGTCAGGTTCAGACTCGATTATGCACTTGGTGGGAGAGGGGGTTTGCGACACCCATCTACTCGGGATTGAGCCACCCGAGGTGTAATCCACCGGATATTATTTGGCTCAGGGACGACAGACAGATGTGAGATTCCTGTCTACCCGAACTTGTGGTATAACATTCGGGGAAAAAGCCGTCGGGTTGAGATTGTGTGCGGAAGGAGCGACCCGGCGCGGCCGGTGTGGGCTACCGCATGGTTGATGGTGTACTTTGCCATTGCGCGCGTGGGTGCCGAGTCTGACCTAGGGCCCTGTTGAGAATTGAGAATTGATAGAGGAGATTTGTCGAGTGTGCATTATATTATTGTGAGGAACCGGGATTGGGTGGAGTGCACGCACGTATTGCATGTTATGTAATCACCTACTGGGCAATAGCTCAGGGTTCTATCCTATTTTTGTTTGTAGGTAAGAATGAACCCGACACCGACTAGTGTCAGGGTTGAGATTCATGGCGAGCTGGCGGCGGTGACTCCACGGACTTTTGAGGGTGGCGCAGTACATGGGACGCGACCTGTGGAGTGGCATAGTGTTTGATATTGGGTTTGAAATTTTGGGGCTTCGGCCCAAAGTATTAATAGTAGATATTTTTGTAAACCCGATATAATACTATGTAGGTTATTTAAAAAAAAAAAAAAAAAAAGAAAAGAAAATTTTATCGGGTCTTCCGCGTGTTCTGTTGCGGGGAAATCCGCCAATTAACTTAATTAGGAAGTAGGGTCGCCACAGGTGGTATCAGAGCTTAGGCTTTAGATTCTGAAGACTGTCCATGTACTGCCACTCAAATGCCGGGAGAACCAGCCTCGCCTGTAAGTTAAGTGTAATACTTTGATATGATTATGTGATCTCATGTATATTTGTTACATGAATTATCTAGTATTTGGAAAATGCCAAGAGGAAGACCGAGGAACGTGTTCGTTGGAGAGTCCAGTCGGAGGGGCGAATCTGAATCCCCACCCCCGACTCGTGAGCATGACACGATAAATAGGCTGACTGAACATATCCAAAGACAGTCAGACCAAATTCATGATTTGATAAATCACCAGAGCTCATCTGAGCACCGTCCATCCCCACAGCCTGATCGCGTAGAGATCATAGGGGAGCGATTTCGTAAGTTAAATCCACCAGTTTTCGCCGAAGCTACTAATCCTGCGGCAGCTGAGGACTGGATCGACACAATAGAAGACTTATTTATATACAGTCGTGTGCCGAACAATGAGAAGGTGTTGTGTGCCGTTTCCCTATTTCGGGGAAGCGCGCGTTTTTGGTGGAACACCATAAAGGTGTTAGAAGATCCGGCGACGATGACATGGGAACGCTTCAGGGAACTGTTTTATGATAAGTACTTCACTGCTCACGATCAGGAGCAGCGAATGTATGAATTCATGAACCTGAAACAAGGGCGAATGCCAGTTGCGGAATACATCCGCAAATTTGAAGAATTATCTCGTTTTGCACCTCATCTCGTGGCAACCAATACTCTAAAGGTGACGAGATTTCTTCGAGGGCTGAAGCCCGAATTTTATCGAGATTTAAGTGTGGCGGGAGTACGCCAATTAGAGTTCCGTCAGGCGACGGAGCGAGCGTTGATCGCAGAACAAGCGGAAGGAGTAGTAAGGGAAGCCCAAGAGGCAAGTAGGAAAAGAGAGAGTCAGCAACAGCAAGGAGGAAGCGGCCAAAAGCGACAATTCTTCGGCAAGGACCCGAAGAATAAAGGAAATCGACCGAGTCAACAGATGTGGCACCCGAATGCTTATCAGAGACCGGCCAATGTTCCCAACCGACCCCCGGTACCAGCGCCCCAATGCCAACAGTGTGGACGAAATCACTTTGGCATATGCTACGGACCACGACCGGTGCAGACTCTGCAATGTTTCCGGTGCGGTGAGGCCGGACACATCGCACGGAATTGCCCGAGAGGTCAGCCTCCAGTGCAGACTCAACCGCGTAACCTCATTCGACCTCCACCTGTGCCTGCAAGAGTTTTTACTCTGACTAATGAGGAGGCGGAGGCAAACCCGAATGTAGTTACGGGTACGTTGAGTATATTTCACGTGCCCTCTTCGATCTTGATTGACTCGGGAGCCACACATTCGTTTGTATCGGCTAACTTTGTGGCCAGGGCAGGAATCTATCCCTCCCGTTCATTATGTGATTTCGTGGTATCTTTACCACATGGGGATCCAACTCGATCAAATTTGGTGGTTGAGAAATGTCCCGTAAGAATTGAGGGTAGAGAGTTAGATGTGAACCTAATAGTAATCCCGATGAATGATTACGATATTATATTGGGATGGATTGGCTTTCGAAATACGGAGCCATTATTGATTGTTCAAAAAGGGTAGTTAGGTTTCGATCGCCAGAGGGAGAGGAGTTTGAATTTTCGGGAAGAAAGAATAGAAACTCAATCCCTCGGATTTCTGCTTTAAAAGCTCAGCGACTCATAAATACGGGTTGCGAATCGTTCCTAGTTTTTGCGGTGAATGCTGAGGAATCTTCCCAGCTTAAACTTGAGGAGGTTCCGATAGTGAACGAATATTCCGATGTATTTCCCGAGGATCTTCCGGGATTACCCCCTGATCGGGAGATTAAATTTGCAATCGATCTTGTACCTGGAGCTGCCCCGATCTCTAAATCCCCGTATCGGTTAGCACCGAACGAATTACGAGAATTGAAGGAGCAATTGGAAGATTTGTTGCAGAAGGGTTTTATTCAACCCAGTTTCTCACCATGGGGAGCCCCGGTTTTATTTGTGAAGAAAAAGGACGGGTCGATGAGAATGTGTATCGATTATCGTGAACTCAACAAGATCACGATTAAGAATAAATACCCATTGCCAAGGATTGACGATTTATTCGATCAACTCCAAGGAGCAACAGTATTTTCTAAGATCGACCTGCGCTCCGGTTATCATCAGCTGAAGATCCGGGAAGCGGACATTCCAAAAACCGCATTCAGTACGAGGTACGGCCACTATGAATTTTTGGTCATGCCTTTCGGATTGACGAATGCTTCGGCAGCCTTCATGGATTTGATGAACCGAGTATTCAAAAAATTGCTGGACCGATGTGTTATCGTCTTTATCGACGATATTCTCATTTATTCCAAGACAAAAGAAGAACATGAGGAACATTTGAGAGCGGTCCTAGGAATTCTTCGGGAGAAACAATTATTCGCCAAATTTAAAAAGTGCGAATTTTGGTTGGATCGAGTAATCTTTCTGGGGCATGTTATTTCGGGAAGCGGAATTTCAGTAGATCCCAGCAAGATAGAAGCTATAGAAAATTGGCCAAGACCAACCACTCCCACGGAGATAAGAAGTTTTCTCGGGCTAGCTGGGTATTATCGAAAGTTCATTAAGGACTTTTCCAGCATCGCCTCGACGCTCACCAATTTGACAAAGAAAAATGTTCCGTTCAAATGGACGGATGAATGTGAGCAAAGTTTCCAGGAATTAAAGAAAAGGCTAACAACTGCTCCAGTGTTAGCAATACCTTCGGGTACTGGAAATTTTTCTGTTTATAGTGATGCCTCTAAATATGGGTTGGGGTGTGTTTTAATGCAAAACGGGAAGGTGATCGCTTATGCCTCCCGACAATTAAAGCCATATGAGAAAAATTACCCCACTCATGATCTCGAACTCGCAGCCGTAGTGTTTGCTCTTAAAACATGGCGACACTATCTTTACGGAGAAAGATGCGAGATCTTCACGGATCACAAGAGTTTGAAGTACTTCTTCACCCAGAAGGAGTTAAATATGAGGCAAAGAAGATGGCTCGAGTTAGTCAAAGACTACGACTGTGTGATAAATTATCATCCAGGAAAAGCGAACGTAGTCGCAGATGCATTGAGCCGCAAAACTGTAAACACTGAATTATGCCAATTCGGAGTTGAAGTAATCAATTTCGGAGAGATTGAAGAAAGTTGGCAGTGTTGACACTTAAGCCAACACTATTAGACCGAATCATTGAAGTACAAAAGAAAGATGAGTTGTACTTGAAGAAACAAAGAGAACAAGATAAAGAAGTCTCATCGGAATTTGAATTCCGAGAAGACGGGAGTTTACGATTTAAAAGTCGCTTATATGTGCCGGAAGATGAAGAGATTCGTCGAACTTTAATGACGGAGGCACATACGACAATATATTCGGTGCATCCCGGTGCAACGAAAATGTATCGTGATTTGCGACTAAATTATTGGTGGCCGGGAATGAAAAAGGATGTTGCTGCATTTGTACATAGATGCCTGACTTGTCAGCAGATCAAAGCAGAACATCAAAGACCGGCAGGAATGTTACAACCTTTGACGATTCCCGAGTGGAAGTGGGACCATATAACAATGGATTTTGTCGTCGGGTTGCCAAGAACGGTGAAAGGTTATGATGCAATTTGGGTGATTGTTGACAGACTGACTAAGTCCGCCCATTTCTTGCCTATTCACCAGACCTATCCCATGGAGAAGTTCGCTGAACTCTACATTCAAGAGATAGTGAGACTCCATGGAATTCCGATATCGATCATATCAGATCGAGATTCAAGATTTCTGTCCCAGTTCTGGAAAAGCTTACAGAAAGCTCTGGGAACTAAATTATCATCTAGTTCAGCTTATCATCCCCAGACTGACGGACAATCGGAAAGGACGATCCAGACACTCGAAGACATGTTGAGAGCATGTGTCTTGGATTTTCAAGGGAGTTGGAGTAAATATCTCCCGTTAATAGAATTTTCATATAACAACAGCTATCAAGCAACGATCGGAATGGCGCCTTACGAAGCCTTATACGGACGTAAATGTCGATCCCCAGTTCATTGGAATGAAATCGGCGAGAAGGCGCTATTAGGTCCCGAGATGGTACGCGAAATGACTGAAGTTGTTAAGAAAATTCGGGAGAAAATGCAAACGGCCCAAAGTCGCCAGAAGAGTTATGCAGACAAGAGACGAAGGTCGTTAGAATTTGAAGAAGGTGATAAAGTATTTTTGAAAGTATCACCTATGAAGGGTGTCAAACGGTTCGGACAAAAAGGAAAGTTGAGTCCGAGATATATAGGACCTTTCAAAATTTTGAAAAGAGTCGGTGAAGTAGCATATCAGCTAGAATTACCGACGTCGTTAGCACAAGTCCATGACGTATTCCACGTGTCTACACTGCGAAAGTATGTGTTGGACCCGTATCATGTGCTAAGAGACAAAAGACTTCACCAACAATTGAAGCCGGACTTGAGTTACGAAGAAAAGCCGGTAGAGATTCTAATGTATGAGGTGAAGCAATTACGAAATAAGAATATTCCCCTCGTGAAGGTCTTATGGCGAAACCAATATTGGAAGAAGCCACTTGGGAGCGAGAAGACGAAATGAGAGAGAAATACCCTGAGTTGTTTCAGACAACTTAAATTTCGGGGACGAAATTTCTTTTAGGGGGGGAGGATGTAATACCCGTAAAATTAATACGGGAATAATGCGCAATTAGCGTGAAAATTATTCTGTAATTTTCGGAAAATTATGAAGTTAATTTTCGGACAAAGCGAATTTTCGGGAAATTGAACCGAAAATAAGAAAAATACTCTTTGAGTAAAATAAATAGATATGGGCCCAAATTAATTTAAAGTAGGCCCAATAAGAGATTTCCTTAAGAGAAAGGAAACGTAACTTTCCTTTTAAAGGTTTATCTCAAAAGGTGATAAGGACAAACGAAAATATCAAACGAAAGAAAACAAACGAAGAAAAGCAGAGAAGAACTAAGCAAATTCGGCTAACTTGGAAGTGAGGTAGGTGTTTTTTTTTACCCCTACAAACATTTCTTATGTTGATTTTTATAGTTAAACGAATTTGGATGAAAGGTCATCCGAATTTATGAATTTCGGGTATTTTGATATGTTATTTGACGTTTTTGATGAATTATGTGAAGTTCGAACTCAATATGAGTTCTGTAAAGTTATTACATGTTTGATTTAAAATTTTCGCCGAATTTAAAAGGTTAAATTCGGGCATTTTATTTCGCCGAATTTAATATTTCAAATTCGGGCAGAATTTCGATATCTAAGCGAAATATTTAAATTTCGCCGAATTTAAAAGGTTAAATTCGGGCATTTTATTTCGCCGAATTTAATATTTCAAATTCGGGCAGAATTTCGATATCTAAGCGAAATATTTAAATTTCGCCGAATTTAAAAGGTTAAATTCAGGCATTATATTTCGCCGAATTTAATATTTCAAATTCGGGCAGAATTTCGATATCTAAGCGAAATATTTAAAATTTTCGCCGAATTTAAAAGGTTAAATTCGGGCATTTTATTTCGCCGAATTTAATATTTCAAATTCGGGCAGAATTTCGATATCTAAGCGAAATATTTAAATTTCGCCGAATTTAAAAGGTTAAATTCGGGCATTATATTTCGCCGAATTTAATATTTCAAATTCGGGCAGAATTTCGATATCTAAGCGAAATATTTAAAATTTTCGCCGAATTTAAAAGGTTAAATTCGGGCATTTTATTTCGCCGAATTTAATATTTCAAATTCGGGCAGAATTTCGATATCTAAGCGAAATATTTAAATTTCGCCGAATTTAAAAGGTTAAATTCGGGTAATAGCCCACATCTTTGAATAAAATTATTTTAAGTTCATTTTATCTTTAAATCAAAGTATATTCATACTTTGATTAGAACTTTCGGGTCAACCTTTATTTTAAGATACGAGAGTATTTTGGGGTATTATTTGTAAGAAATAATACGTGATATATGTGACGAATGTGATATGCATTTCACGACATGCATAAGAGAGGTGAGGGTACCGTAATGATACGGTGACACGATATTGTGTCGAATGTGAGAAGGGTAGAGTTGCCGATTTTGGCAGTCAGGTTCAGACTCGATTATGCACTTGGTGGGAGAGGGGGTTTGCGACACCCATCTACTCGGGATTGAGCCACCCGAGGTGTAAACCACCGGATATTATTTGGCTCAGGGACGGCAGACAGATGTGAGATTCCTGTCTACCCGAACTTGTGGTATAACATTCGGGGAAAAAGCCGTCGGGTTGAGATTGTGTGCGGAAGGAGCGACCCGGCGCGGCCGGTGTGGGCTACCGCATGGTTGATGGTGTACTTTGCCATTGCGCGCGTGGGTGCCGAGTCTGACCTAGGGCCCTGTTGAGAATTGAGAATTGATAGAGGAGATTTGTCGAGTGTGCATTATATTATATTGTGAGGAACCGGGATTGGGTGGAGTGCACGCACGTATTGCATGTTATGTAATCACCTACTGGGCAATAGCTCAGGGTTCTATCCTATTTTTGTTTGTAGGTAAGAATGAACCCGACACCGACTAGTGTCAGGGTTGAGATTCATGGCGAGCTGGCGGCGGTGACTCCACGGACTTTTGAGGGTGGCGCAGTACATGGGACGCGACCTGTGGAGTGGCATAGTGTTTGATATTGGGTTTGAAATTTTGGGGCTTCGGCCCAAAGTATTAATAGTAGATATTTTTGTAAACCCGATATAATACTATGTAGGTTATTTAAATTAAAAAAAAAAAAAAGAAGAAAAGAAAATTTTATCGGGTCTTCCGCGTGTTTTGTTGCGGGGAAATCCGCCAATTAACTTAATTAGGAAGTAGGGTCGCCACATTTACTCTAAGATTAAAACTTTAGACGATCTTGTTACAAAAAGGGGGCAAACAGATCAAACTATATTTCTAAATCAACCTCTTGATATAGAGTTTTATAATCCTAAAGAAGGCTTAGGTTTAAACAATCCCTGTAACTTAAAAAAGCTCAATGTCAAACAATTATATGATATCAAGTATATGGGATTAGAATTAACTTCTCTAATGGCCTTTACTAACTCTTCTGAAAAAAAATGCCTTATAAGAATCCAAACGAAAAGTCACTAATATGACTGATATCCCCTTTGACTACATGAATTGAATAATAGCTACAAGACACGGGAAATAAACCTGTCTAGTGACTATAATTTAATATATCCTTTAGAAGATTTTCCTATAGTTCAGGAAGAAAATACTGATCATTTACATAATTCTACATTTGGTTATATTCCTGCTATTATTAAAAAAATAGCTGATTTAAACGCGTCCTTAGAAACAGAAAGAAAGAATTTCAAGCTAGAAAGAATGGACTTTTATTGAAGATTTCTAATCTCAAAACTTTCTCAATTTTAAAATCGTCCTGATTTTACTTCAATAGAAAAATCATTAATTAAGGACAAGATTAAATCTAAGAAAACCCTCCCATTATTTTTCAAAATATTTTAAAAGAAGATAAATCTTCCTTAAAAAGCATAAAGGGAGGAAAATAGTCCTTAAATGCTTCAAAAGGGAAAAAGATTTTTACTAACTCTTTTTCTACTCCATCCACATGTAGAGTAGAAAAAGAGGTGAAGCATGCAAAGGACAGAGTGCCTAGAATAGAATTTCAGAAGAAAAATGATAGAAATGATTTATTTTCAAAACTTTCTTCTGTATAAAAAACTAAGGACACTCGTAAGAAGACAACCGTTTCTAATTTTAATGTTGTTGCTTCCACTGCGTTAAAGCCTATTAATTTTGAAAGCACAAATTTTCAAATCGGCTCTACTTCTAAAAATATATACCATCATTATAAGACAAATGCAAATCTTAAGTCTCGTAGGAAAAAAGATCCGACTATAAAGAAACCATATAGCTCGATACATTCTTGTCCTCATTGAAGGAATCCGGTCAAAGAACACTCATCCACACACCTTAAGAGACTAGCTAGAGAAAAGATTTTCTCATGCACTAAGATTAATAAGACATTTGTCCGCGCTGAAGTTAACCTCCCATGTAAGGTTCAACCTCAATGGGTTCCCAGACACCATCTAGACCAACGCAAGCCCAAAAGGCCAAATTGCCTAAAGAGGTACCACTTAAACCAACTAATACCAAGTTGGTTTGGGTACCTAAAAACATAAATGCTTTAGAAACAAAAAAAGAACAAACCTTACCTATCAAATCTGCTAATCCGAGATGACCCATTACTATGTGGGTACCTAAGTCACTCTAAAATTTTTCATGCAGATCCATCATCTGTGGTATTTAGATTCTGGTTGCTCCACACACATGATGGGAAATCAATAACTGTTGAGCAACTACCAAGACCGTTACAACGGAAAAGTCAGATTCGGTAACAACGATTCAACTCCAATACTATGCTTTGGAGATATTCTACTGCAGAATCTGACGATCAAAGATGTCTCTTACGTCCAAGGTCTTAAACACAATCTGTTTAGCATAGGACAATTCTGCGACAAAGGATTTCAAGTGGTGTTTCTAGCTGAACAGTGCAGAATTTTGAATAGTCAGAATAAAGAACTTCTAACAGGATCACGAAGATCAAATCTATACACCATCAATCTGACAATAGTTCGACCTTCGACAGCTGTTTGCCTCATCTCACAGATTACAATCAAGAGGAACAACTTATGCCATCAACGATTGTCTCATCTAAATCTCAAAGCTTTTCACAAACTCTCAATCAAAAAGTTGGTACACGGTCTACCATCTATTTCCATACATCAAGATCATACTTGTTTGGCTTGTCAAATGGGAAAAATGAAGCAAGCATGAACATGTAATGAGATGCGTGTGAGTGAGTTTCTCGATCGATAAAGTGGTATTAATACTTTACGATCGGGTAAGGTAAAAATACATTGGGCCGTAAAAATATTTTGGGCTTTAGTTAAAATTCAGGTCTGATTAAACAAAAAATTATTCTTTAATGGATTAACCCAAAAATAAATTGCATAATACTCCCTGTATTTCTGAAAGAGATGAAATTATCTCCTAATGTTGATGAAATTCAACATTTGACTCCTCTCGAAATTTTCTGTGATGCTTAGAAAAAATGTTAGAAGTCATGTTTTACATGTAAATCATATAGGAGATAAAAAAAAAGTTCTCATATAAAACTCTCCCTCAACAATTGCATGTTTTAACTTTTCGGCATTTAAGCACATATCTAGTACAATTTGGCATATGAAAATTTACCATTTAAGTACAAGTAACGCATTTTAAGCAATTCAGCAAAGATTCATTAAAATTTTGCGTTTTTCAAAAAAAATTCGCATTTTATCAATTCTGAGCCAATGCATGTATTAATGCATTTAAAACTTGCGAACAATATTTTCAAAAAAAATAATTTTTTTATAATAATTTTGTTTTGGGATCAGATTGGACATTTTGAACATTATCACGCAAACATTTCTCGACAAAATTAGTAGATATATCACTCATATCATCACGACAAAATTATATCAATTTGTTTGTTATCGTAGCATATTTAATTAACTTACCAAGTGAAAGTTCATCATTTTGAATCAAAGGGACTTTGAAGGGATTGCATTTAGGCTCTGACTAAAAGGGTAGGGTAATTTTTGGGATTAGTGAGCTTAAAAATTCAATTCCATGGGCCCTTGTTGAAATTCATTTATGATCCTTTAGCTTTTCGTGCTCAAGATGAGTCTCGTCTTCTTTACAAAACTTTGAGATCCTCTTTTTGGGCCGAGACCGTGTTCCTTTCAAAGGTTCCACAGTTATGGAATTCGAACCCAAGGCCGTGCTTCGCTTCTCGTTTTCTCTATTTATAAGATCTAAATTGTCGTTGGAGAAGTTCACTTCGAGGTTCTTCTCTTCTAGGAGTATACGAGATTATCTAGGAGAAGTTCACAGCGACATCTAGAGGTAAAAGTAAAGGATTTATAATTTGGGCCAAGTTAGGAATATCCTAAATTGCCCTTATCATTTTCATGACAAACTAACACAAAAACAAGAATGAAGCTACGAAGTACAAACCAAATGATAGTCTTTTTAAGTGTGACACACTCAGGAGAAAAAAAATTTGAGGCTCAAATTCTCACATATATGACGTGGCTTTTTGTCTAGTGAAACAAACTAGGCTCTTTGAACAAGAGAAAGTCACATGAATTTTTAGACAAAATATTTAATCATATACCAAATAAAAATTTTTGTGAGTATTTCAAAATATGCAAAATTATCGTCATCCCCCATTTTTTTTATTTTATTATTATGTTTATATTCTAAAAATTATAGGATAGAGTCACGCAAGATAATCAAAGAATATCAAGAAGCATATAGAATATCACATAGAAGCATAATAGAGCATGTAAAACACTTTTCAAGTAAGATTGAGATTCAACATGCCTAACTTAGCAATAAGGAAGTGGAATCGTTTATCATCCAATGCCTTAGTGAATAAGTCGGCAAGTTGAAGCTCCATTTTTACAAAATACATATGTATAGTGCCTTTTTCTACATGATCTAAGTCGAATGCCTTGTTAAACAAGTCGAATGTCTTGTTGACAAAGTAATTCCTTGTTAAACAAGTATACTGTCTTGTTGAACAAATTAAATGCCTTGTTAACCATGTAATATCTTGTTGGACAAGCCGAATGCCTTTTTTTCCATGTAATGAATTGTTAAACAAGTCGAATGGCTTTTTGACCAAGTCTAATGTCTTGTTTAAAAAGTCATATGCGTTGTTGACCAAGTCGAATGTCTTGTTGAACAAGTCAAATACCTTGTTGACTAAGTAATGCCTTGTTGAACAAGTCGAATGCCTTGTTGAACAAGTCGAATGCCTTGTTGAACAATAAAATAATAGCGAATATCTATGTGTTTCGTGCGTGAATGGTGAACAGGATTGCAAGTTACGGCAATAGCACTTTGAGAATCACTGTAAATGGGAATGTTATTAAATTCAAACCCGTAATCGCGTATTTGTGTCCGCATCCATAGAACTTACGAGCAACAGCTAGCACCCACGATGTACTCCGCCTCGACCGTCGAGGTTGACATGCAATTTTGCTTCTTTGAGGACCAGCAGACCAACTTTTCGCCAAAAAATTGTGCTCCGCCAGACGTGCTTTTTCTGTCCATTCAATAACCAGCATAATCAGCGTCAATATAGCCAATTAATCTACAATCAGTATTTTTAGGATACCATAGCCCTAAGTTGGGAGTTCCTTTGAGATAGTGTAGAATTCGCTTGAGTGCATGCATGTGGGACTCCTTTGGGTCAGCTTAAAACGAGCATAGAGACAAGTGGCGAACATGATGTCGGGTCGGCTGGACGTCAAGTAGAGAAGAGATCCGATAATGCTCCGATAGGTTGAGATGGTGACTGCCTAGCCAGACGGATCAGCATCCAATTTGCAGTTTGTTGAGATGGGAGTATTCATCGGTGTGGTCTTGTCTTGATTAACTCTATTCAGAATATCTCGGATACATTTGGTTTGACTGATGAAGATTCCATCTTTGAGTTGCTTTACTTGTAGTCCAAGAAAGAATTGGAGTTCTTCCATTAAGCTCATCTCGAATTTGGTCTTCAGGAGTTTACCAAATTTCTGACAGAGACGTTCATTTGTCGAGCCGAAGATGATGTCATCAACATAAACTTGAATGATCAGCAGGTCTTTGCCTTGTCTTTTGATGATGAGTGTTGTATCGATGGTGCCTCTTATGAAGTTGGACTTGACTAAAAATTCGCTTAGGACATCATACCAAGCACGAGGGGCTTGTTTTAGTCCATAGAAAGCTTTGTCCAATCGATAGACATGATCGGGATGATTCTCGTGCACGGAATCGTCGGGTTGAGCGACGTAGACTTCTTCTTTTAACACACCATGAAGAAAGGCGGTTTTAACATCTATTTGATAGACTTTGAAGTCTTTATGAGTCGTGTATGCTAGAAATAGTCGAATTGCTTCGATACATGCCACCGGAGCATACGTCTCGTCGTAGTCAATTCCTTCTTGTTGATTGTATCCCTTGGCTACGAGTCGTGCTTTATTCCTGATAACTTCACCGTTCTCGTTCTTCTTATTCTTGAAAACCCATTTAGTTACAATTATTGTTTTGCCTTGCGGTCGAGGAACTAATGTCCAAACTCATAGACGCTCGAATTGGTTGAGTTCATCTTGCATTGCAATTACCCAATCCGGATCATTAAGAGCTTCGGCTACCTTAATTGGTTCGTTTTGGCTTAAGAAGCATGTGAATAAGCCGCTTTGTGTAGACATCCTAGTGCATACTCCACTTGAAGGATCAACGATGATTTGGTTAATAAGATGAGCTAGAGTCCATTTGCGTTCATGAGAATAACCGAAGTAGATCCTCCGTTGGTTTGTAGATCAAGACACCCTGAATTGATGGGTTGATCATTCGTAGTTGAGAAATTCAATTCTAAGGTTGAATTGGAAGGAATTTCCTCATCTGCATTTGTAGGAACTGCAGCACTGTTGAAGATTCAGAATTAGGAGATATTCTTGAACATTTATTGGAGTCTGAGGATTAGGAGTCTCAATTGTAATCTCTTTCGTAGAGGGAGGCCGAACAAGTATGATCTTGATGTATGGAAATAGTTGGTAGACCGTGTACCAACTTTTTAATTGAGAATTTGTGAAGAGATTTGAGATTTAGATGAGACAATCGTTGATGCCATAAGTTGTTCCTCTTGATTGTAATCTGTGAGATGAGGCAAACAGCTGTCGAAGGTTGAACTGTTGTCAGATTGATGGTGTATAGATTTGATCTTCGTGATCCTGTTAGAAGTTCTTTATTCTGACTATTCAAAATTCTGCACTGTTAAGCTAGAAACACAACTTGAAATCCTTTGTCGCAGAATTGTCATATGCTAAACAGATTGTGTTTAAGACCTTGGACGTAAGAGACATCTTTGCTCGTCAGATTCTGCAGTACAATATCTCCAAAGCCTAGTATTGGAGCTGAATCGTTGTTACCGAATCTGACTTTTCCATTGTAACGGTCTTGGTAGTTGCTCAACAGTTCTTGATTTCCCGTCATGTGTGTGGAGCAACTAGAATCTAAATACCACACATGATGGATCTGCATAAAATTTTTTAGAGAGACTTAGGTACCCACTTAGTAATGGGTCATCTCGGATTAGCAGATTTGATCGGTAATGTTTGTTCTTTTTTTGTTCCTAAACCATTTATGTTTTTAGGTACCCAAACCAACTTGGTATGGTTTAAGTGGTACCTCTTTTGGCAGTTTGGTCTTTTGGGCTTGCGTTGGCCTAGATGGTGTCTTGGGAACCCATTGAGGTTGAACCTTACATGGGAGGTTAGTTTCAGTGCAGAACAAATGTCTTATTGGTCTTAGTGCATGAGAAAATCTTTTCTCTAGCTAGTCTCTTAAGGTGTTTGGCTGAGAGTACTTTGATCGGATACTTTAAATGAGGACAAGAATGTATCGAGCTATAAGCTTTCTTTATAGCTGGATCTTGTTTCTTTCGAGACTTAAGACTTGCATTTGTCTTAGAATGATGGTTTATATTTTTAGAAGTACAGCCGATTTCAAAATTTGTGCTTTCAAAATTAATAGGCTTCAACACATAAGTGGAAGCAACAACATTAAAGTTTGAAACGGCTGTCTTCTTGCGAGTGTCCATAGTTTTTGATACTGAAGAAAATTTTGAAAATAAGACATTTCTATCATTTTTCTTCTGAAATTCTATCCTAGGCACTCTTTCCTTTGTATGCTTCACCTCCTTTTCTACTCTACCTGTGGATGGAGTAGAAAAAGAGTTAGAAAAAATCTTTTTCCTTTTTGAAGCATTTAAGGACTCTTTTCCTCCCTTTACGGATTTTAAAGAAGATTTATCTTCTTTTAAAATATTTTGTAAAATAATGGGAGGTAGTGTTTTAGATTTGATCATGTCCCTATTTAATGATTTATCTTTTAAAGTAAAATCAAGACATTATTTTAAAATTGAGAAAGTTTTGAGTTAGAAATCTCCAATAAAAGCTCATTCTTTTCAGCTTTGAAATTCTCTCTTTCTGTTTCTAAGGAAGCGTTTAAATCAGCTATTTTCTTAATAATAGCAGGTATATAATAGAATGTAGAATTTTGAAAATGATCATAATTTTCTTCCTGAACTTTAGGAAAATCTTCGAATGATATATTTAATTATAGTCACTAGACATGTTAATTTTCCGTTTCTTGTAAGTATTATTCAATTCGGTGTAGTCAAAGGGGATGTCAGTCCTATTAGTGGCTTTTCGTTTAGATTCTTCTAAGGTATTTATTTCGGAAGAATTAGTAAAGGCCAGAAGTTAATCATAATCCCATATACTTGATATCATATAATTGTTTGACATTGACATTTTCAAGTTACATGGATTGTTAAAACCTATGCCTTTTTTAGGATTATAAAATTCTATATCAAGAGGTTGATTTAGAAATATAGTCTGGTCTGTTTGCCCCCTTTTTGTAAGAAGATCGTCTAAAGTTTTAATCATAGAGTAAAGCTTCTTACGTTGGTAAGAGATTTCCTTAAAATTATTTCTAGGAATTTCTAAATCTCTCTGACAATCCCTAAGAGTCTTACTAAGGTCATTTATTTTTATTTCAGAGGTAGCTATCCTAGATTCAAGACTACTTATTGTTTCTTTAGCATTAGATAACAGAATATCTAAGTGAATAGTTCTATCTAATTGCTTTTGAAAATTATTTTCACTAAGGGCTAGTCTTTCTACTAATTCCTTTTTTTTTCTTCCGCTCATTCTTCATATTATAATACTTAATTTTTAGAGATTCTAACATGTTTAATAATGTAGAGTTAGGCATTGTTACCCCTTGTGATGATGTGGATGCTTGTTCTTCATCATCTGACCTCCTTGAGGAATTATAGTTTGAGGCGTCGTCAAGGTACGTCATTAGAGCAAGATTTTCATCTTCAGAATCTGTGGTAACTTCGAGCCAATGCTCTTGTTCCGCCATCAGTGCTACTCCAGCCTCTTTTTGTTTAGTTAGTTGGAATTTTTTGGAGTAGTAGTTGCCATCTTTTTCTTGGAAAGTTTGCATTCTCTGGCGAAGTGCGCTATCTTACCACATTTATAGCACTTTTGTGGTTCTTTGGCGTTTTTAGATTCTGATGACTCGGCCGGTCTTTCTTTATGCTTGGAGCTTGATGTCCGAAGTCTATTTGCCGAAGAGAAAGATTTTTTTTTATAAAACTTTTTGCTCATCAGCTTAGTAATGAGAGAAAATTGTTTCTTGAACTCCTTCATGTCTGGCTCAGAGTCCGATTCGTAATCATCTTCATCTTCTGAAGAACTTGGCAACTTGATGCTTTTATCATTGCGAGATCGACTCGTTTTTCTTTCAGAGACTAGAGCTATACAGTCTTCGATCTGCTTGCCCTTAAGTTCTTTTTGTATCTCGCTTATATCTTCTTTGTGTTGAGCGAGATTATGAAAGACGGCCTGGATCTCCAGTTCGTCCAAATCCATATTTTGACGGATTTGCATGGATATTTCTCCCACTCCGGTTGAAGAGAAGAGAGAAATCGGATGTTGACCTCCATCTTGGTCTTTAAAATTTCTATCTTCCTCATCTCGTTGAGAAGAGTTAGATAACGTTGATAGAGTTCATAAACATTTTCCTCTGACTTTGCTTTAAATGAGTCATATGCCGTGAGAATATTGGCTTTCTTGGCTTTGACTCAGACTTCGGTTCTTTGCATCATTTTGTGGAGTTCCACGTAGCTTTTCCACTAGATAGACTATCTATTTGCATATAGATGTCGTTAGGAATTCCTTGCATTAGGAAAGTTTTGGCTCCTAAATCTGCTTTTGCTGTTAATCGCTCCCCCTCGGTGTATTCACTAGGAATTTTGAGTCTTCTTAAGGCGAGAATGGAAGGATATTGGTGGCATCGCCTTCTTGGATGAACCAAAATTGAGCGGGACCATCTTGAAGAGAAGCTATCAAACTTGTAGCTTGCTCTTTTGTTTCCAAGAAGTTCATGAATCGGCTTCTCCATACGGTGTATTCGCCTCTTCGTAGAATTGGAGGGCGGATGCCATTTCCGAGTGAGTAAGCATCCATTTGTAGTTGATTGGTAGGATCTTCGTGAATGTTTGCAATCGAAATGATAAAAGTGCTTCACAAGTGACAAACTTCGTTAGCAATGTTTGTTTCGTACTTGAAGCAATTTCCCTTTCGTACCTATTTTTGGTTATTAAAGAGAAATTGTTTTGATTTCGAAAAATATTTGATATGATAATCTTCAAAATTTTGCTAAAGAATTTTGATTTTAAGATCGAAAATTTTGAGTATCGTAAAGTATTAATACCACTTTATCGATCGAAAAACTCACTCACACGCAACTTATTTCACTCGAAAAACTTTTCGACTTCCGAAAACTAACTTCAAACTCACTTCGACGATTTCAACAAAACCTCTCAATCTTCAGATATTTTTCATATAACTAGCCGATTTCGAAGGTAGAAACACGTTTCAAATCACTTTCCGGTAAAAAACTAACGATTCGCAAACAGTTTCTCAAAAATATTTGCAGAAATGTCATTTTGATACATTTTTTACTAAAAACGATTTTAAACTCCCAAATCAACGTGTTTAAAATCGACTATTTGGGATAAAATCATTATATTTGGAGTCACAACTGTTTTCTGAACGTTTCGAACCCAGTTTAACTCTTGATTTACCAAAAAATCGAAATTTACGAGCTACGCGTTTACTGTTTGATTTGAAAATTTTTCGATCGAAAAAGTTCTTATCGCAAACAGTGTCATCGAAAAACTTTTGTTTTCGTTAAGTTTTATTTGATCGCAAAACTCAGAGTCGAAAACCTTTTGTTTTCGATATATTTTAATTCGATCGTAAAACATCCCGGCGAAAACTTAATTTTTCGATTAAATTTTATTCGATCGCAAAACTAAGCGACGAAAACTTTAAGTTTTTCGATATTATTTTATTCGATCACAAAACTACGCGGCGAAAAACTTAATTTTTTCGACATCTTTTTATTCGATTGCAAAATTACTCAACGAAAAACTATTATTTTCGACAACTTTTTATTCGATCGCAAAATTACTCAGCGGAAAACACTTTTTTTCGACAACATTTTATTCGATCTTAAAAGTCATCGGAAAAAAACTTGAGTTATTCGACACAATTTTATTCGATCGCAAAACTTACCGATCGAATAAATTGTCAGTCGAATAAGAACACGTTGAAAAGACTTAGAAAATTTTTCAAGTTTTTTCTCTAAGACTTAGAAAATTTTCGATCGCAATACTTAACATTCGAATAAATTCCCGATCGAATAAAAATACGCTAATAAACTTTAACACTTAGAAAAATTTTAAATTTCTCTGAGAAATTTTCGCCATACACAATTAATTCGATCAATTCGTATATGAATATTTTATCTAATGAAGTTTATTTCACTCTTTGCACATATGGCACATCAAGAATATTCTCATTTATGTCCCTCTTATAGTTGGTTGCTGGTCCACGACAACAACTATCAATTGGATCTCTCCACATTTGATGTTCGGATGAAGTAATAATTTCATTCTAAAGGGACATCCACTATGGCCAGCTTTGACGATGACGGCCTCAGTCCAAATGGTCTACCTCCAGCACTTGTGGAAGTGTATAACGAGCCACATCGTTGGGGATGAAGTGCAGTATACAACCAAGATCAATACAAGACACGCATCCTGGACAAAAATCTAATGGCCATGGTGCTCGATCTCCCGCACTACGACGACTACGATCAACTTTCAACGGATGTGGAGATCATGGAAGATATGATCCGGATGGGATACCAGCCCCGCTGACAAAACTGGCGGATTTTCAAAACAACGGGATCCCACATCCGTGGCGAACCTTGTTCGACATAATTAATAAATGTCTCTCCCCAAAACAATTCGGCTTCGACAAGGTGAACGGAAATATTCTTCGCATCTTCCATAGAGTGGTTTTCTCAAAGAAATACGACGTGGCCCAGCTGATATGGAATGATCAAGCGGACCAGATACGTCAAAGGTAGACCAAGTCGAAGGCGAAGTACCTCCCATACGTACGGTGGTTCCCAGTGCTGATTTCACATTTCATGGATGTTCATCCGGAGATCCCGAGACTACCACCGGCCGGAGGATACATCCCACCTCACCTTCGCTTCTTTCACAACCCGAAGGCAGCCGACCTAGCGCTCCAACCGATGCTGATCCCATTGGAGCTGCTCAGACTAGTTGATCCAACGGACGAGGCCTACCAAGACTACTGTCAAAATAACTCCATCACGGAGGAGATGGTATGGGCCTTGGATCAAGCTCCGGCGCCTTCTCAAAGGGAATCTCTGGTGGAACTAAGCGAGCCCGAAGCCACGGCTCAGGAGACAGAGACACCGGCCGTCGAGCCCGAAGGTGTTCCTCACGATGTATCTCACGAGGCCACAGAATCGAATGAAGAATACAGCCTTCAAAGAAGGGGCTCTCACCGACAACAAATCTCGGCCCCGTCTATGTCCCCTTCAGTACACCGGCTTCGGTGACGACTCCTCCACCAACAACAGATCAGCCACCGTACTGATTCAACCTGAATCTGCCTCAACACCCATAGAGGTGATACATACCGTATCATCTCAAGGATTGGATGGAAGCCCTATTGGACCCCCGATATCTTCGGAGCAAGCTATAGGCCAACCCATTAAAGTTGTGACTTCAGGGTTGATAACGGATGTCCCCGGACGTTCTGGAATCTCAAGACCTGTTCAAGGCGGCACACCGGAAACCTTTTCCGATGTTGTGACAGTGGAGCCCTCCCTGGCCCCACTCCATCGATGATCGTGATGGAGCAACGCTTACAAAAAGCACTCTCCACAGCCATTTCTTCTCTCGAAGATTGTCTGATGGACAGAATGCTCCAGGCCATTGAGACCTCCCGAAGGGATACCGGGAAAGCACCGGTCTCCGCGACCGCTCCATCCGAACCTCAAACCACTCCCGTCTCCTCACCACCTCTTACCACCACCATACACACCCCCATACAACCCACCCTCAACACCCCAACTCCATCACCTTCACTCATCAACCCCTATACCATCTCGATCACCCAGCTTCATGACATTTTCATCTCCCGACTCCTCGCCTTAGAAACCAGGACCCCCACTGAGGAGAGTCTCTACAAAAGGCTGATAGATAAACCCGAGCCACCCGCTCAAACTAGGTGCGGAGAAGAAAGCTCCCGCACCAAAAGAAGACATGACGATCCCGATGATCCGGATCGTCATGAGGGGGAAAAAGGCAACGAACCACACGTAGCGGCCGTGGTGTGAGTCGAGAGCAAACAACAAAGACTCAAGAAGCTGGAGGATCATCCTCAAACCCACCAACCACACAACCCACAACCCGCCAACAAACAACTACATCTCCCATCATATCCCACACACTACCTCCTCTCCTCCAAATCCAAATCCAATCCCGACATCTAACCTCCTCCAAGGCCAACCCGAAGCAGTCGTCTATGATCCACATCTGATCGTAGACGATTATATTTTAAACGAGAAGTGGATGATGCAATGGAAACCAGAGGAAGCTTCTCAAGCTCGACTCTCGAACGTCAGATACTTCTTACAACCAGCTTCGATGGACTTTGTGCTCCTTGAAGATGAAGAACTTCAAGAAGGCGAGAACTACAATTCTACTCTCCCATAACTACCAGAAATGATCAGGCACAGAGTCGACTCTCCTCCGCGCTTATCAAAAGGGACAGTCAGACTCGAGATGCCGTGGGAGAATATAAGAATTGACGTCCCGTTCATTGAAGATGTTAGAAAGCATATATGGAGGGCTCCTAACAGGATAAAGAAGCTCAACGAACTAAACATACGGGGTATATCACATTGGGAAGATAGGAAGAAAATGGAGGGAAGATAGGAAGAAAATGGAGCACATCTTCATGCTCAACTATCTTGGTCCAGATCGAAGTGCCATCCCAACGGATCAACTGAAGAAAAACTTCAGGGACAAGCCACCGATCCTCCATCTTGTGGTGGTTTCGCATTCGATTGGAAGCTTCCCTACCTTAATCTACCGCATTGAGCGAGCGGACAACAACTGCACTCGAGAAGAGATAGATGAGAGTTATCTCTCATTCCTTCCACCGGATGAGGTCTACCATCTATATGAGACGTACAAAAGAAAATATCAGACGCCATCCGGATACATCAAGAATGAAGGACTCGAGGAATTGAAAAGATTCATGGTGCGGCAGATCAAGTATCACACGACACACAACCTTCAAATTGCTATAGAGAACAATATGAAAAATGTCAACATGGAGTCTCCGCTCATGAAGGGCTTCCCACTAAACGATTTTCCCGAGAACTACATATTCTGGCCTCGCCATAACTTATTGAAATCCAATCATTCGAAAGGCGAGAGCTATGATGAAGACAGAAATTTACAAGTTCTGTGACGGGACATTGAAGCTAGTAAGGAAGAACATCCAAAAAAGATTGAGAGAAATCACTGAAGAGATGATCTTCGAAGATCTTGGTGAATAAGAGTCCCCACTCTTAAATGAGCTTCTGGATGCAATCAGTGAGAGTTTGGAGCTGAGGAATGCTGTCAGACGTTACGAGACAACACTGGGATTACGGAAATCATTCTACGCCCAACAAGGATCAATGGAGCTTAAACGAGGACAAGCACAAATGGGGAGATTGAAGAGACTTTAGAATTGTGCTTTGTTATTTTGTTATCCTTGAAATTAGGGGCGTAACTCATAGTTTTGATAGTGTATGACTAAATAGTAAATATACCATGTAAATATGTATAAATACAATGTACACTATCGAAATAAACACAAGTTCATTTTTCGGAAAAATTACAAGCATTGAATTCATATTCTAAGAGAGAAAAACAATCGAGAAACACTCTCTCTCAAGATCTTCAAAGAAGATATTCGACCGAAAGGTCTTTTGTAAGATTTATCATTCGAATATCTAGAATTCGTGCTTAGATTGATCGGTAGTTGATATATGAGGACCTAATATTTTCAAAACTTACGAATAATATTTGTCTCCGAATTATCTTCTTCGATACTCAAAATTTTCGATCATAAATTCAAAATTCTTTAACAAAATTTTGAACAATTTACAATCATAACAATTTCTCTTTGAAAACGGAAAGATAGGTTCGAAAAGTAAATTGCTTAAACTACGAATCAAACATTACTAACGAAGATTGTCACTTGTGAAGCCTTTTATCATTTCAATTCTGAAGATGAAGATGAGTCAGAATCGGTGTTAGGTCCTATTATTAGGTCATATTATATCAAGTAACGATCGATCTAAGCATGAATTCTAGATATTCGAATGAGAAATCTTACGAATTACCTTCGATCGAATATCGGCTTTGAAGAGCTTGAGAGAGAAACGATTGAGAGTTTTTCGATTGCTTCTCTCTCTCTTAGAATGTGAATTCAATGCTTGTGATTTTTCCGAAATGAACGTGTTTTTATTTTGATAGTGTACATTGTAATTATTCCTATTTACATGGTATATTTACTATTTAGTCCTAGACTATCAAAACTACGAGTTACGCTCCTAATTACAATGATAACAAAATAATAAAGCACACTTCTAATATCTCTTCAATCTTCCCTTGTGTGCTTGTCTTCATTTCAGCTCCGTTTATCCTTGTCAAGCGTAGAATGATTTCCTCAATCCCAATGTTGTCTCGTAGTGTCGGACAGCATTCCTCAGCTCCAATCTTTCATTAATTGCATCCAGAAGCTCATTTAGGAGCATGGCCTCTTCTTCTCCAAGATCCTCGAAGATCGTCTCTTCAATGATCTCCGCCAACCTCTTCCGAATGTTCTTCCTCACAAGCTTCAACGTCCCGTCACAGAATTTTGTGGATTTCTGACTTTATTATAACTCTCGTCTTTCCAATAATCGGATTCCGATAAGTTATGGGTAGGCCTGGTTTCTTGAATATGTAATTCTCAGGGAAGTTGTTGAGTGGAAAGCCCTTCATGAGCGGAGACTCCATGTTGACCTTCATATTGTTCTCTACAACAATTTGAAGGTCGTGTGCGGTGTGATACTTGATTTGTCGCACCATGAATGTCTTTAACCCTTCGAGTCCTTCCATCTTGATGTAACCAGAGGGCGTCTGGTATTTTCTCTTCTACATCTTGAACAGATGATATACTTCGTCTGGTGAAAGGAACGGCAGATAGCTCTCATCTATCTCCTCTCGAGTATGGTTGTTGTCCGCTTGCTCGATGTGATAGATAGGGGTTGGATAACTTCCAATCGAGAGCGAAACGTCCACGAGTTGGAGGATCGGTGGCTTGTCCCTGAAGTTTTTCTTGAGTTAATCCGTTGGGATGCCACTTCAATCTGGACCAAGATAGTTGAGCATGAAGATGTGCTCCATCTTCTTCCTATCTTCCCAATGGGAGATACCCCGTAGATTCAGCTCATTGAGCTTCTTTATGCGTTTAGGAGCCCTCCATATCTGCTTTCTTATATCTTCAATGAACGGAACTTCAATCCGTATATTCTCCCATGGCGTCTCGACTCTGACGGTCCCCCTTGATATGCGGGGAGGAGAGTCGACTCTATGTCTGATCATTTCTGGTAGTTCGGGGAGAGCGGAGTCGTAGTTATCGCCTTCTTGAACTTCTTCATCTTCAAGCAGCACCAAGTCAATAGAAGCTTGTTGTAAGAAGTATCTGACGTTGGAGAGTCGGGCTTGAATAGCTTCCTCTGGTTCCCATTGCATCATCCACTTCTCGTTTAGGATGTAATCATCTACAATCACATGTGGATCATAGACGACTGCTTCCGGTTGGTTTTGGAGGAGGTTAGAGGTCGGGATTGGATTTTGATTTGTGGGAGAGGGAGGTAGTGATTGTGTGTGGGATATGGTGGGAGTTGTGGTTGTTTGTTGGCGGGTAGTGGGTTGTGTGGTTGATGGGTTGTGTGGTTGGTGGGTTTGTGGATGGTCCTCCAACTTCTTGAGTCGTCGTCTGTTTTTCTCGACTCTGACCACGGCCGCTGCGTGTGGTCATTTGCCTTTTATCCCTCTCATGACAATCTGGATCATCGGGATCATTGTGTCTTCTTTTGGTGCGGGAGCTTTCTTCATGGCACTTTGTTTGGGCGGGCGGCTCAGGTTCATCGACTAGCCATTTGTAGAGACTCTCCTCAGCTGGGGTCCAGGTCTCTAAGGCTAGTAGTCGGGAAATAAGAATGTCATGAAGCTGGGTGATTGGGATGGTGTATGGGTTGATGATGGAAGGTGATTTAGTTGGGGTGGTGAGGGTGGGTGGTATGGGGGTGTGTATGGTGGTGGTTAGTGGTGGTGAGGAGACGGGTGTGGTGTGGGCTTCGGACGGAACGGCCTCTGAGACTGGTGCTTTCCCGATATCCCGCCGGGAAGTCTCAATTGCTTGGAGCATCCTATCCATTAGTCGGTCTTCAAGAGAAGAGGTGGATGTGGAGTGGACTTCTTCTAACCGTTGTTCCGTCACGATCATTGGTGGTGTCGGAGTGGGGCTAGGGAGGCGCTCCATTGTCACAACATCGGAGAATATTTCCGATGTGCTGCCTGGAAGAGGTCTTGAAATTCCAGAACGTCCAGGGACATTCATTATCAACCGTGAAGTTACCACTTCATGCTCCGAAGATATCGGGGGAATGGGGCTTCCACTCAATCCTTGAGATGATACGGTATGTATCACCCTATGGGTGTTGAAACATATTCAATTTGAATCTGTGTGGTTGGCTGATCCGATGTTGGTGGAGGAGATGTCACCGAAGCCATTTGCATTGAAGGAGATACAGACGGGGAAGGGATTTGCTGTCGGCGTGAGCCCCTTCTTTGAAGCCTGTATTCTTCATCAGATTCGGTGGCCTCAGAAGATTCGACTTGAGGGACACCTTCGGGCTCAACAGCCGGTGTTTCTGTCTCCTAAGCCGCGGCTTCAGGCTCAGTTGTTTCCACCAAGGATGCCCGTTGAGAAGGCACCGGAGCTTGATCCATGATCCGTACCATTTCCTCCGTGATGGAGTTATTTTGGCAGTAATCCTGGTAGGCCTCGTCGGTTGGATCAGCTAGGCTAAGCAGCTCCAATGGGATCAGTATTAGTTGGAGTGCTAGGTCGGCTGCCTTCGGATTATGAAAGAAGCAAATGCGAGGCGGGATATATCCTCCAACGGGTGGTAGTTGCGGGATCTCCGGATGTACGTCCATGAAATGGGAGATCAACATCGGGAACCACCGGACGTATGGAAGGTACTTCGCCTTCAATTTAGTCTCCCTCTGACGTATATGGTCCGCTAAATCATTCCATATGAGATGGGCCACGTCATATTTCTTCGAGAAGATTACTCCGTGGAATATGCGAAGGATATTTTCGTTCGCCTTGTCAAACCCGGAGTTCTTTGGGGAGAGGCATTTATTGATGATGCCGAACAGAGTCCGCCACGGGTGTGGGATCCCGCTATTTTCGAAATTTTTTAGTTTTGTCAGCGGGGGCTTGTATCCCATCCAGAGCATGTCTTCCACGATCACTGCATCGGTAGGTAGTTGGTCGTATTCTTTGTGATGCGGTAGATCGAGCACCATGGCCATTAAGTTCTTGTCCAGGACGACGTGTCTTGTATTGATCTTTGTTGTATACTGCACTTCATCCCCAACAATGTGGCTCGTCATACATTTTCAGAATTGCTGGAGGTAGACCATTTGGACGGAGGCCGTCATCGTTAGAGCTAGCCATAGTGGATGTCGCTTTAGAATGGAGATTATTACTTCATCCGGACATCATAATGTGGCGAGGTCTAATTGATAGTTGTTGTCGTGGACCGACAACCAACTATCAGAGGGGCAGATATTAGAGTATTCTTGATGTGCCATTTCTGCAAATGATGAAATAAAATTCATTAGATGAAATTTTCATATGCAAATTTTACTAAGTGATTATATATGGCGAAAAAGACTTTAGAAAATTTTTAAAGTTATAGTGTTTATTATCGAAAAACTTAGAGAAAAATTTGAAAAAAAATTGTCAAGTCTTTTCAGCGCGTTTTTATTCGATCGTTAAGTTTTGCGATCGAATAAAATTGTATCGAATAAGTCAAGATTTTCGCCGAAGACTTTTACGATCGAATAAAATGTTGTCGAAAACAAAAGTTTATCGCTGAGTAATTTTGCGATCGAATAAAATGTTGTCGAAAACAAGAGTTTTTCGCTGAGTAATTTTGCGATCGAATAACACTTTGTCGAAAAACTTAAGTTTTTCGCCGCGTAGTTTTGCGATCGAATAAAAGTATATCGAAAAACATAAAGTTTTCGCCGCTTATTTTTGCGATCGAATAAAATTTAATCGAAAACTAAAGTTTTTGCCGCGAAGTTTTTAGATCGAATAAAAATATATCGAAAAACATAAGGTTTTCGCCGCTGAGTTTTGCGATCGAATAAAACTTACCAAAAACTAAAGTTATTCGACGACACTGTTTGCGATAAGAACGTTTTCGATCGAAAAATTTTGAAATCAAACAGTAAACGCTTAAAACGTAAATGTCGATTTCTGGGTAAATCAAGAGTTAATATGGACTCCGAACGATCAGAAATCAGTTACGAATCCAAATATCATGATTTTAACCCGAATGGTCGAGTTTAAACACGTTAATTTTGAGAGTTAAAAGACGTTTCAGTCAAAAAAAGTTTCAAAGTAAAATTTTCGTCAAATGATTTTGAGAAACTTGTTGCGAATCGTGCTTTTTTGAACGGAAAGTGATCCGAAACAGGTTTCTACGTTCGAATTATACGAGTTAGACAGAAAATTACTAAGATATGAGTGGTTTTGATGAAATAGCCAAAGAGAGTTTGGGAAGTCGAAAAGTTTTTCGATGGAGAGAAGTTGCGTGAGAGTGAGTTTTTCAATCGAAAAAGTGGTATTAATACTTTACGATCGGGTAAGGTAAAAAAAATACTCTGGGCCGTACAAATGTTTTGGGCTTTCGTTAACATTCAGGTCTGATTAAACTAAAATTTAATCTTTTACTTGTGAACCCAAAAATAAATTGCATAATGCTCCCTGTATTTCTGAACTAAATGCAATTATCTCCCAAGGTTGATGAAATTCAACACTTGACTCCTCGGATGAGCTCGAAATATTCTGTGATACTAAAAAAATTAGAAGTCGTGTTTGCAAGTAAATCAAATAGGAGATAAGTATAGATTTTCATGTAAAACTCCCCCTAAACAAATGCACGTTTTAACTTTTCGGCAATTAAGCACATAGTTAATAAAATTTTGCATATGAAAATTATTTAAGCACAGGTAACATATTTAAGCAATTCAGCATAGATTCATTAAATTTTTGCGTTTTTCAAGAAAGATTTCGCATTTTATCAATTCTGAACCAATGCATTTAAAATGTGCAAACATTATTTAAAAAAAAATCAAAAATATTTTTGTTTTGGGGTCAGATTTTCATTTTGAACATAATCACGCAAAAATTTCTCATGACATATAATAATTTGTCGTTAAATCATGTAACTAAACTAATATTCTAAGATCATAGTATGAATCATTTTGACGACTCTCGCAAGTTTCGCTCATAGCACTCAATTTATTTTTATCATGGAGATATTAAGTAAATATATCACTCATATCAACACGACAAAATTATATCAATTAATTTGTTATCGTAGCATATTTAATCAACCTACCATGTGAACGTCCATCAATTTGAATCAAAGGGACTTTGAAGGGATTATTTTTAGGCAAGGGTAGGATAGTTTTGAGGATTAGTGAGCTTAAAAATTCTTCAATTCTAGGGCCCTTTTTGAAATTCATTTCTGATCCTTTAGCTTTTCTTTTCTTCTGTGCTTGCTCAAGATGAGTATCGTCTTCTTTACAAAACTTCGAGAGATGAGATCTTCTTTCAGGGCCGAGACCGTGTTCCTTTCGAAGGTTCCACAGTTATGGAATTCGAATCCAAGGCCATGCTCCTCTTCTCGTTTTCTCTATATATAAGATCTAGATTATCGTTGGAGAAGTTCACTTCGAGGTGCTTCTCTTCTAGAAGTATACGAGATTATCTAGGAGAAGTTCACAGCGAGATCCGTGTTTCTCTTCAATAATGATTGAGACTTTCATCACGTGCATCTCTTTTCTCCCCTCTTTTTCTTGATTGAGCAACCTCAAAACTTATGAATAAGGTTGAAGGCTTAATCAGGTTTCAAAAGAAAGAGAATGTTGAATAAGGCTCAAAGGGGATTTTTATAGGTAAAATGTAAAGGATTTATAATTTGGGCTAAGTGAGGAATATCCTAAGTTGCCCTTACCATTTTCATGACAAACTAACACAAAATCAAGAAAGAAGCTACTAAGTACAAACCAAAGGATAGTCATTTGAAGTGTGACACACTCAAGAATAAAAAATATTGAGGGTCAAATTCTCACATATATGATGTGACTTTGTGTCTATTGAAACAAACGAAGCTCTTTGAATGAAAGAATGTCACATGAATTTTTAAGCAAAGAACTAGATATATATCAAAGAAATATTTTTGTGAATAGTTCAAAATAGACAAAAATTATCGTCATCCCCCATTTTTTATTTTATTATTATATATATACTATTTTTTTTGTATATATAAAAAAATTGAAAGATAGAGTCGAGGTTGACATGCAATTCTGCTTCGGCCGTACTCCGCCTCGGCCGTCGAGGTTGACACGCAAGTCTGCTTCTTTGAGGACCAGCAGACCAACTTATTGCCTAAAAATTGTGCTCCGCCAGACGTGCTTTTTTTATCAATTCGACAACCTGCATAATCAGCGTTAGTATAACCAATTAATCTAAAATCAGTGTCTTTAGGATACCATAGCCCTAAGTTGGAAATTCCTTTGAGATAGCGTAGAATTCGCTTGACTGCATGCATGTGGGACTCCTTCAGGTCAGCTTGAAAACGAGCACATAGGCAAGTGGCGAACATGATGTCGGGTCGACTTGACGTCAAGTAGAGAAGTAGTTGGTTTAAGTGGTTCCTAAACCATTGGTGCTCTTAGGTACCCAAACCAACTTGGAAGTAGTTGGTTTAAGTGGTACCTCTGTAGGCAATGTTGCCTTGTTGGCTTGCGTTGGCCTAGATGGTGACTTGGGAACCCATTGAGGTTGAACCTTACATGTGAGGTTAATTTCAGCGCGGATAAATATCTTATTAGTCTTAGTGCATGAGAAAATCTTTTCTCTAGCTAGTCTCTTTAGGTGTTTGGCTGAGTGTACTTTGACTGGATACCTTAGATGAGGACAAGAATGTATCGAGTTATAAGCGTTCTTTATAGCCGGATCTTGTTTCCTAAAAGATTTAAGACGTGCATTTGCCTTAGAATGATGGTTTATGTTTTTAGAAGTAGAGCCGATTTCAAAATTTGTGCTTTCAAAACTAATGGGCTTTAACGCATAAGTGGAAGCAACAACATTAAAATTAGAAACGATTGTCTTCTTACGAGTGTCCTTAGTTTTTTATACAGAAGAATGTTTTGAAAATAAATCTTTTCCATTTTCTTCTGAAATTCTATCATATGCACTTTTTCCTTTGCATGCTTCACCTCTTTTTCTACTCTACCTGTGAATGGAGTATAAAAAGAGTCAGGAAAAATCTTTTTCCCTTGTGAAGCATTTAAGGACTCTTTTCCTCCCTTTAAGCTTTTTAAAGAAGAGTTGTCTTCTTTTAAAATATTTTGTAAAATAATGGGATGTGTTTTCTTAGATTTGATCTAGTCCTTAATTAATGTTTTCTTTCAAAGTAAAATCAGGACAAGATTTTAAAATTGAGGAATTAGATTTGAAATCTCCAATAAAAGCTCATTCTTTTCTGCTTTGAAATTCTTTCTTTCTGTTTCTAAGGAACCGTTTAAATCAGCTATTTTCTTACTAATAGCAGGAATATAACAGAAAGTAGAATCTTGAAAATGATCAATATTTTCTTCCCTAACTTTAGGAAAATCTTCTAAAGGATATAATGAATTATAATCAGTAGACAGGTTGATTTCTCCTGTCTTGTAACTATTATTCAAATCGTTGTAGTCAAGGGGGATGTTAGTCCTATTAGTGGCTTTTCGTTTAGATTCTTCCAAGGTATATTAAAGGCCATTAGAGAACTTAATCATAATCCCATATACTTGATATCATATAACTATTTGACATTGAACTTTTTCAAGTTACATGGATTGTTAAAATCTAAGTCTTCTTTAGGATTATAAAATTCTATATCATGAGGTTGATTTAGAAATATAGTCTGACCCGTTTGCCCCCTTTTCGTTAGAAGATCGTCTAAAGTTTTAATCCTAGAGTAAGCTTCTTACGTTCGTCAGAGATTTCCTTAAAATTATTTCTAGTAATTTCTAAGTCTCTCTGACAATCGCTAACAATCTTACTAAGGTCATTGATTTTTATCTCAGAGGTAGCTATTATTGATTCAAAACTAGATATTTTTTCCTTAGCATTAGATAAGAGAATTTCTTGGTGAATTTTTTTATCTAGTTGCTTTTGTAAATTATTTTCACTAATGGCTAGTCTCTCTTCTAATTCTTTTGTACTTTTTCGCTCATTTTTCATGTTAGTATACTTAATTTGTAAAGCTTCTAACATGTTTAATAATGTAGAATTAGGCATTGTTACCTCTTGTGATGAGGTTGTTTTTTTTTCTTCGTCGTCGGACCTCCTTGATGAGTTATAGTTTGAGGCGTTGTCGAGGTATGCCATTAGAACGAGATTTTCGTCCTCAGAATCTGTTGTATCTTCTAGCCAATGCTCTTGTTCGGCCATTAGAGCTACTCAAGCCTCCTTTGTTTGGTTAGTTGAAATTTCTAGGAGTAGTATTGGCGTCTTTCTTCTTAGGAAGATTGCATTCTTTGGCGAAGTGCCCTACTTTACCACTGTAGCATTTTTGTGGTTCTTTGGCGTTTTTGGTTTCTGACGACTCGGTCGGTCTTTTCTTGTGCCTAGAGCTTGATGTTCGAAGTCTATTAGCCGAAGAGGAGGATTTCTTTTTATAGAACTTTTTGCTCATCATTTTATTAATGAGAGCCAATTGTTTCTTGAACTCTTTCATATCGGGCTCGGAATCCGATAGAAGAGATATTAGAATTGTGCTTTGTTATTTTGTTATCCTTGTAATTAGGGGCATAACTCGTAGTTTTGATATTGTAGGACTAAATAGTAAATATACCATGTAAATAGGTATAAGTACAATGTACACTATCGAAATAAAAACAAGTTTATTTCGGCATTAATAACGAAGTTTGTCACTTGTGAAGCACTTTTACCATTTCGATTCCAAACTTTCACGAAGATCCTACCAATCAACTACAAATGGATGCTTACTCACTCGGAAACGACGTCCGCCCTCAAATTCTACGAAGAGGCGAATAGACCGTATGGAGAAGCCGATTCATGAACTTTTTGGAAACAAAAGATGAAGCAACAAATTTGATAGCTTCTCTTCAAGAAGGTCCCGCTCAATTTTGGCTCATCCAAGAAGGCGATGCCACTAATAATCCTCTCATTCCCGCCACTAGAAGACTCAAAATTGCTAGGAATACACCAAGGGGAGCGATTAAGAGCTAAAGCTGATTTAGGAGCCAAAACTTTCCTAATTCAAGGAATTCCTAATGACATCTATATGCAAATAGATAGTCTATCAAGTGCAAAAGCTATGTGGGACGAGCTCCACAAAATGATGCAACGGACCGAAGTCGGAGTCAAAGCCAAGAAAGCGAACATTGTCACTGCTTATAACTCATTCAAAGCAAAGCCAGAGGAAAACGTTTATGAACTCTTTCAACGCTATTTGACTCTTTCCAATGACACGAGGAAAATAGAAATTTTGAAGACCAACATGGAGGTCAACATCCGATTTCTTTCTCCTCTTCAACCGGAGTGGAAGAAAATATCCATGCAAATTCGTCAAAACAAGGATTTGGACGAAATGGATATCCACGCCGTCTTTGATAATCTCACTCAACACGAGGAAGATATAAGCGAGATACAAAAAGAACTTAAGGGCAAGCAGATCGAACACTCTATAGCTCTAGTTTCTGAAATAAAAATGAGTCGATCTCGCAAAGATAAAAGCTGAAGTTGCCAAGTTCTTCAGAAGATGAAGACGAATCAGAATCGGGCTCCGAGCCCGATATGAAAGAGTTCAAGAAACAATTGGCTCTCGTTACTAAAATGATGAGCAAAAAGTTATATAAAAGGAAATCCTCCTCTTCGGCTAATAGACTTCGGACATCAAGCTCTATGCACAAAGAAAGACCGACCGAGTCGTCAGAAACCAAAAACGCCAAAGAACCACAAAAATGCTACAATTGTGGTAAAGTAGGGCACTTCGCCAAAGAATGCAATCTTCCTAAGAAGAAAGACGACAATTACTACTCCAAGAAATTTCAACTTACCAAACAAAAGGAAGCTGTAGTAGCTCTAATGGCCGAACAAGAGCACTGGCTAGAAGACACAACGGATTCTGACAACGACAATCTAGCTCTCATGGCATTCATTGATGATGCCTCGGACGAGAACTCATTGAGGAGGTCCGACGACGAAGACAAAGCATCAACCTCATCTCAAGAGGTAGCTACACCCGATTCTACATTATTAATCATGTTAGAATCATTACAACTTAAATATGCTAACATGAAAAATGAGCGGAAAAGTGCAAAAGAATTAGAGGAGAGACTAGCTCTTAGTGAAATTAATTTCCAAAAGCAACTAGATAAGAAAATTCACCTAGAAATTCTCTTATCTAATGCTAAGGAAACAATAACTAGTCTTGAATATAGGTTAGCTACTTTAGACAAAAATCAATGGCCTTAGTAAGACTCTTATAGATTATCAGAGAGATTTAGAAATTTCTAGAAATAATTTTAAGGAAATCTCTGACAAACGTAAGAAGCTTGACTCTACGATTAAGACTTTAGATGATCTTCTAACGAAAAGGGGATAAACGGATCAGACTATTTTACTAAATCAACCTCATGATATAGAATTTTATAATCCTATAGAAGGCTGAGGTTTTAACAATTCCTGTAGCTTGAAAAATGTAAATGTCAAGCAATTATATGATATCAAATACATGGGTTTAGGATTAACTTCTATATGGCATTTACTAACTCTTTCGAAATAAATGCCTTAGAAGAATCCAAAAGAAAAGCCATAAATAGGTCTGACATCCCCTTTGACTACACCAATTTGAATAATAATTACAAGACACGAGAAATTAACCTGTCTAGTGATTATAATTCATTATATCATCTAGAAGATCTTCCTAAAGTTAAGGAAGAAAATATTGATCATTCGAAAAATTCTAATTTCTGTTATAATCCCGCTATTATTTAGAATATAGCTGATTTTAAATCTTCCCTAGATACAGAAAGAAAGAATTTTCAAGCAGAAAAGAATGCGCTCTTATTGGAGATTTCTAATCTAAAAAATTCTTCAGTTTTAAAATCTTGTCCTGATTTTATTTTGAAAGAAGACAAGACCAATTTTAAGAAAACACCTCCCATTATTTTACAAAATATTTCAAAAGAAGAAAAATCTTCCTTAAAAAGCGTCAAGTGAGGAAAAGAGTCTTTAAACGCTTCAAAGGTGAAAAAGATTTTTACTAACTCTTTTTCTACTCCATTCACAGGTAGAGTAGTAAAAGCCGTGAAGCATGCAAATGAGAGAGTGCCTCGGATAGAATTTAAAAAGAAAATTGATAGAACTGACTTATTTTTTAAAGTTTCTTCTATATCAAACTGAGGACACTCTACAAAGACAGCCGTTTCTAATTTTCATGTTATTGCTTCAACTTATGCTTTAAAGCCTATTAATTTTGAAAGCACAAATTTTGAATGCGGCTCTACTTCTAAAAACAAAAACCAACATTCTAAGACTAATGCAAGTCTTAAGTCTCATAGGAAATAAGATTGGGCTATTAAGCAAGCTTATAGCTCGATACATTTTTGCCCTCATCTAAGGTATCCAGTCCAAGTACACTCGGTTAAACACCTTAGGAGACTAGCTAGAGAAAATTTTTTCTCATGCACTAAGACTGATAAGACATTTGTCCGAGCTGAAATTAATCTCCCATGTAAGGTTCACCTTCAATGGGTTCCCAAGACACCGTCTTGGCCAACGCAAGCCAACAATGCCAAGTTGCCTAAAGAGGTACCACTTAAACCAACTACTTCTAAGTTGGTTTGGGTACCTAAGAGCGCCCATGGTTTATGAACCAAAAATGAACAACCTTACCTACTAAATCTACTAATCCGATAGGACCCATTACTAAGTGGTCTAAGTCTCTCTAAAATCTTTCTATGCAGATCCATCATGTGTGGTATCTAGATTCTGGTTGCTCCACACACATGACGGGAAATTATTACAACGGTAAGATTCGGTAACACCGATTCAGCTCCAATACTAGGTTTTGGACATATCCTTCTAAAGAATCTGACATTCAAAGATGTCTCTTATGTCCAATGTCTTAAACACAACATTTTTAGCATAGGACAATTATGTGATAAAGGGTTTCAAGTTGTGTTTCTAGCTGATCAGTGCAGAATCTTAAATAGTCAGAATCAAGAACTTCTTACAGGATCTCGAAGATCTAATCTATACACCATCAATCTGACAACAGTACGACCTTCGACAGCTGTTTGCCTCATATAACAGACTACAATCAAGAGGAACAACTTATGTCATTAACGTTTATCTCATCTAAATCTCAAAGCTCTTCAAAAACTCTTTATCAAAAAGTTGGTCAAGAGCATCATTGTTCGGCTTGTCAAATGGGAAAAATGAAACGAGCGTCACAGAAACTCAAGCAGGTAGCTTCCACATCTCGACCTTTGGAATTATTACACATGGACATTTGTGGACCAATGAGAACACAAAGTATCAACGGTCGTAAGTATGTGCTAGTAATTGTAGACGATTATTCTCGCTACACTTGGACAAGATATCTTCGAGCTAAAGATGAGACTGGAGAATTGATAATAAGCTTTGTGAATACAACTCATAATCTCCTGCGAAAGAAAATCCAAGTAATCAGAACTGACAATGGGACCGAATTCAAACATCAGCGTCTCAACAATTACTATCAGTCAATTGGAATTATTCAACAATTTTCTGTGATACCCAAATAAAATCATAATTTCACTTGGTCAATATGAATCATGCATTGCATACATGAATCTACATGACTTAGGTGCTCGCATTTTTCATGCATATTACTAATGTGAATTTTATGATTTCCATGCTACATGAATTATATGGGTGCATGTTACGTCGTGCAACACCGTTTATTCAATTTATTTGGCTAACGTAAGACTAACAAATTTTGACGTCAATAAATAAATAGTTACGAATAATAATATGTGAGATTATTTAGAAGTTTTTATCTAATTAAGTGGGTAAGTTTTAGAAGATATGTGTCAACCGCTAAACTCGCCTAATTACATGTATATATTTTTCGAAACAATAATAATAAATACTTAAATAAATTTTTGATAAATTCATTTTGGTAGATGTCTATTATAATATTAAAAAAAATGCAATAGAATTATGTAGCTTCTTATCTGATTGGGTGCGGAAGGCAATTTTCCACTTCAAATTGTAATTAACACAAATATTGCTGAAGCTAAAGGGTAAAGAGTACTTTCACCGCCTCATTTTATTCTTACTCCTCTAGATAGACTTGAAAACATTGCAGAACATGATTTATCATTCCAATTTTGCAAGGAAAGAAAATAACGAAAAAGAAAAAGAGAAAAGAAATTGAAAGGAAAGCGGTTTGAATTGATCACCCTTATACCTTTTCCTCATGACCTTCAATTTGACATGAAGTCCTTGTTATATTATCTCTATAAGTTACGGTTTGAATTTCTTTTCTATGGTTTATGGAATTATTAAATACAAATTACAAGATATTAGCAATCTTTTGGCTAGCCCGTGTTGCCGCAATGAAAGGCGTTTGAGGGCGAAGGCTGTTACCGATGGAATTCATCTAACCAGAATTTTATTATGCAAACTTATCCCTTGTATCCGACGATTTAATTTCATTCAGTAGATCCGATCTTATAGATGGTATCAGAGCCATGGTGGGGGTGTTAAGAAGTCAAGGTGTAGTTTAACATCTTATTCTTATGAATTTGATAAGAAGAAAAGATACTGTTAAAAACAGTATTGAAGAGGAGTATGATATTCCTCAAAATTTAGAACAATTGAATCGATGGACAAATCCTAAGATAGATTACAAAGTAATCTATGAATTAGGAACCTTCGAAAAATTAGGTTTGAAACAGGTAGTCAAAACTACCGAAGAAACTATCTCTCTCAACAACGAGGAGATGGTGATTAGACTTCTAAGTAATAGAGACTTAGAAAAGTATAGAATAAACCATAAGTTTATTCATATTGGGTTAGTTCAGGTCGCCTTTAAACCTTTAACTTTAGAAGGTTTACCAGAGAACTTTATAGCAGCTCTTAGAGATGGTCGAAATCTCGACTGGAAACAATCCCTTATGGGAATAATTCAGTCTAGTCTCGCCCATGGCCCAGTATACTTTAATGTATACCCAAATCTCCAATTATCATTAACTGATGTCAATATATTTGACGCTCTAACATTAAATGTCAAAACTCACGGATATAATTACGCTCCAGGATCGGAAGTAATTTGTATCTGTTATAGGATTTATTATAAGCCTCTTTATACACTGAATCCTCAGTGTAAAATCGTTGATAAACCCATCAACGAAACTGTTCTTATAGAGACCAATTTTAGTAGATCTAATATTACAACTCGTAGATCTATTAAATGGGAAGAAATTCAATTCCCAGAAAATTGGGTTATTGAACGAGCTACGCCTCTTCAGCCCAAAATCGAGAATAAACCAACTCAAATAATACAAACAACAGATGGATCTGTTCAAATACAATTTGAGCAAAATAGAAGATCTATCGATATTAAAACTCCAAGATCTAGAAATACTAGGTCAATATCTTCACGATATCATATATCACCATGTGATTATATGGTAAGATCTCCTTCTAGAGCTTCGACCTCTCAAGTTAGGGAATCAATCCCTAGCGATTACCTATCAAATAAAGTCGAAGAATTAAGAATTAATTCTGATAATATTGTTCACGGTATTTTTAAAAATCAAGACGAGGAAATAACCGAGTCAGAAATGGATTTTCGTGTTTAATGGATTTTAAATCAAAAATTGATTTTAGCCCGGGATCACCGGCAAGAAAGAAAATTCAACAAGAGTTCTTTCAACCCAAATGGGAACCTTTTCGAAAATGGTTTATTGAAAATTTTAATAAAGAAGATAAAAATATTATCCAAGAAAAATTTTATAAAAACCTTGAAAAACGGAATGAAAAATTACCTTTTGTTCCATGGTTTCTATCAAAATATTTTAAAAATATGATTTCTGTTCTTGAAAGAAATTATAAGCTTTCAACGGGAAAAAATCTTATTTCAGTCTTTCCTCCTCAAACCAGTTTTCAAATGGAAAAAGAAAATGAAATTAGGTTTTTTAATGCTTTTCAAAAATTATTTGAAAACGATACACTTTCTATTACTATTAATCATATTAATAGTCTTTTAAAGCAACAAAATTATACTAATATGTATGTTATTGTTTTAGGAGAGCAAATTTCTTTATTAAAGAAAAATATTGAGGAAATTTCGTCCTCAGTAAAAGATATAAAAAAATTTTTATTAAAAGAAAAAAATTAGATTGAACTGGTTGATATTGCGTCTCCCAGTATTCAACCTCCTCCTGAAGTTACAGATTTTAAATTAAAATCTATTTCTCATATTGAGAAACTTCTTGAAGAAAAATTTCAACATCTTAAGCTTAATACATTAAGCGAAGAATTTGAAGATCGTTTAGAAAATTCAGATAATCTTCAAAATACATTTAATCAAGAAATTAATAAACTCAAGCATACGAAATATGCTGATAGGCCAACTCAAAGTAAATTTTATTATCCTAGGCCTACTCCCCAAGATATCTTGTTCGAAGAACAAGAATTCATGCTCAACAATTCGTATAATGGAAGATGCATATACGAATGGAATCTTGATGGTTATACCGAAAGACAAATTTATAATATGATACATAGAATGCTTATGTATAGCACGATTTGCAAAGCCAATCAAAATAATGATAGAGCTGTTGCAAAAATAATCGTCGCTGGCTTTACTGGTCAGTTAAAAGGATGGTGGGATAATTACTTATCTCAACGCGAAAAAGACGATATTTATCTGACCATGAAAGAAGAAGATGGTCAACAAGTAGATAATGTTGTCTACACACTTTGTGTAAACATCATTGAACATTTTACAGGCCGATGGTCTGATAATTCTGAAAATATCAGAACTCTTCTTCAAAATCTTAGGTGTAAAACTCTTACATCCTTTAGATGGTACAAAGATACCTTCCTTAGCCGAGTTATGGAACTCCCTGAGTCAAATAGTACTCACTGGAAATCTAAATTTATAGATGGTCTTCCTTCTCTTTTCGCAGAAAGAGTAAGGAATAATCTTAGAAAAGGAGAATCGAGTATCGATTATAACTCCTATACTTATGGTAAACTTATTGGAACTTGCATACAAGAAGGCTTAGCCTTATGCAATGAAATTAAATTAAATAAACAAGACAAAAGACATTCTTTAGATGAAAAGAAACAATTAGGAGAATTCTGTGGCCATTTGGCATGGAAAATCCCTCTACGAGTAAAACTCGTAAAGAACATAAAACTAAAAAATATTCTCCTAAGCAATACGAAAAAAGAAAATTTAGAAAATCTAAAAGAAGAGAGCAAAAATTCTCTAAGGAAAATAATTTTCGATACAGAAATAAATTCCCTCCTATTGTCTGCCGAAAGTGCGGAAAAATTGGTCATAAAGCAAGTACTTGCTGGACTAAAAAGAAAATTAATAATCTTGAAATTGATAGTGAATTAAAAGAAACACTATAAAAAATCCTCCTTAATTCTGATAGTGATTCAGAATACTCTTCAAATGATGAAAATAACATTATTGAAGATATTTCATCAGAATCTGATGAATGTCGTGACTGTCAAATAGGACAACCTTACTCCAAAGATTCAGATAAATCAGAATCTGAATTAGAAAATGATAATTTATATCAAATTATTTCCCAATTTCAAGAGGTTAATGTTCTTGACAATAATCTCTTAGAAATGCTTAAAGAAACTGATGATCCAGATTTAAAAAATCTAATCATCAAAAGAATTATTCAAAATGAAGAAACTTCTAAAGAAGTTATTCAAAAATCCGAACCCTATAAAATGTCAGAAGTAATGAAATTACTTCGAAATAAAAATAAATACGAATCCCCAGTTAATATTAAAGATTTAACTGTTGAAATTTCAATTCTTAAAACGGAAGTTAAAGAATTAAAATTAAGATCCTTGATGAATCATCTTCAAGATCCCTTGAAGAATTTACCAATACGATTGAAAATGATAATTTTCTTTCTACTTTAGAAGTTATTACTTCTCAAAATGGCTAGTAAAAATATCATTACTAATCGAAAAAAATTATCAAAAAGATCTTATTGCTCTTATTGATAGTGGTGCAGATTTAAACTGCATCCAAGAGGGTTTAATACCTACCCAATATTTTTATAAAACAACTCATTCTCTTAGCTCTGCTAGCGGAGAAAAGTTGCAAATTAATTATAAAATCCCAAAGGCCTATATTTGTAAAAATAAGGTCTGTATTCCTACATCATTCTTGCTAGTCAAAAATATCACGAACCAAGTAATTCTTGGTACACCATTCCTTAGGAAAATATTTCCTATCACTAAAATTGATGAACATGGATTTAAAGGAAACTTCGAAAATAAAGAAGTGTACTTTAAGTTCATTACTGAACCAATTTCACGAATTCTTAGTGAAATAAAAGATTCTATTCTTATTAGAGCAAAAGAAAATCAAATAAATTATTTGAAACAAGAAATCAGTATACTTACGATTGAGGACAGAATCCAAAATCCTAAGTTACAAGAAAAAATTAAACTAATTCATAATGAATTTATATTACAAATATGCAATGATCTTCCAAACGCATTCTGGAATAGGAAGAAACATATTGTTTCTTTACCCTACGAGGAAGATTTTAGTGAGAAAAATATTCCCACTAAAGCTCGTCCCTGTCAAATGAATGCTGAATTATTAGAATTATGTAAGAAAGAAATAAATTCTCTCTTACAGAAAGGTTTAATAAAACCTTCGAAATCTCCCGGGTCTTGTACCGCCTTTTATGTTAATAATGCAGCAGAAAAGGAAAGAGGAGCACCCAGGTTAGTAATTAATTACAAACCTTTGAATAAAGTTTTGAAATGGATCAGGTATCCTATTCCTAATAAAAAGGATTTGCTTGATCGATTGCATAATGCAATTTTATTTTCAAAATTTGATTTAAAATCTGGTTTTTGGCAAATCCAGGTTGAAGAAAAGGATCGGTATAAAACCGCCTTTACTGTCCCAATTGGACAATTTGAATGGAACGTTATGCCCTTTGGTTTAAAAAACGCTCCTTCCGAATTTCAAAACATTATGAATGATATTTTCATTCCTTATAGTAATTTTATTATCGTTTATATTGATGATATTTTAATATTTTCTAAAGATATCGAAACACATTTCAAACATCTCGATATGTTTAAAAAGATAATTATTCAAAACGGATTAGTTATATCTAGTCCAAAAATGATTTTATTTCAAACTAAAATTAGATTTTTGGGTCATACTATTGAAAAGGGTAGTATTACTCCAATTAATAGAAGTATTGAATTTGCGTCAAAATTTCCTGACCCAATTTTTGATAAAACACAATTACAAAGATTTTTAGGAAGTTTAAATTATATTTCTCCCTATTATAAAATCTTGCAATTGATACATCTATTTTATATGATAGATTAAAAAAGATACCTTGTCAGTGGAAAAATAGTCACACTGAAGCAATTAAAAAAATTAAAAGTAATGTAACGCATCTTCCTTGTCTCATGCTTGCTAATCCCTCCTGGCAAAAAATTATTGAGACAGATGCGTCTGATATTGGCTTCGGAGGAATATTAAAACAAGTTTCTCCAGAAGATAAATTCGAGCATCTTGTTAGATTCCATTCAGGAAAATGGAATAATGCTCAGAAAAATTATGCTACTATAGCCAGAGAAGTTCTCGCTATAGTTAAATGTGTTTTAAAATTCCAGGATGATCTTTACAATCAAAAGTTTTTAATAAAAACAGATTATCAAGCAGCAAAATTTATGTTTAATAAGGATTTTAAACATAATGTCTCCAAACAAATGTTTGCGAGATGGCAGGCACATTTAGCCCCTTTCGATTTTGAAATAATTTATAAAAAGGGAAGTGATAATAGTCTTCCTGATTATCTTACTCGTGAATATCTAACATGAGTGTTATGCAAATTGCAGCAATGTCCCAATATGGGAGAGGTTTCGCCTCTAATAGAGGTGGACGTGGTGGTCGTGGTCACGTTATTGCCCAAATGGGTAATAAGAAACTTGTGAAAGAAAATCTTTCACAATTTTCTGCATCTTCAAGTAATACTTGGAGTAAAGAAGATCCAACATACAAGGAGTTTCTTGAATACAAGAAACAAAAAGCGCAATCGCAAGAAAAGGAAGGTACTTCCTATGCAAAAATTATTGCAGACGACGATGAAGACGTCGACTATGAAAGAAAGAATCATACAGAGGTAATACTTCTGTTAGAATTCAAAGATCTAAAATGGTCTGATTAACCTTGGACAATTATGTCAAGGTATTTGGAGAAAGCATCATATGCTGCTTCTTTCTATAAATCTCGTGACAATTACGAGAATATTTTAAAGGCCACTGGTACGGCTGATTTTGAGCATTTTAATGCGGGTAATACCCAAATTGCTCAACGAAAAGGTTATAATAAATTCTGAATTACGATTAATTCTATATCGGCGTTTGGCTAGCCCGTGTTGCCGCAATGAAAGGCGTTTGAGGGCGAAGGCTGTTACCGATGGAATTCATCTAACTAGAATTTTATTATGCAAACTTATCCCTTGTATCCGACGATTTAATTTCATTCAGTAGATCCGATCCGTTGAATTTCTTTTCTATGGTTTATGGAATTATTAAATACAAATTACAAGATATTAGCAATCTATCGTACATGTATCGATATTTAACTTAATTCTAATACGATGTCTCTCGGATTTTGTTATTTACGAACCTAAAATCACGGTGTGAAGTAGGTGCGTGTATGATATTGCAAGCTTCGAAACAACAGGTAAGTGTTTGTCCACACGCAACTACGACACAAGAATCTTATTTTCGGTGTAATGTTATGTGGTGATATTTATGTGCTTTGTTGTTGATTTAGATATTTGGGAGGTACGAATTATTTTGTATGAATAATCGTACCTCGAGCGCGAGTCGTCGTATGTATTATATTATTATTTTTTTTATTTTCATTGGTGAGATATGAACATGTATGATTTATTGTGAACTAGTTATCTCATACATTGTATCGGTATGTATTGTACGTTAATTATTGCATAATGTGCATATAGTTTCATGTCGACGATTGTTGTGTATGCGAGGGTGGTTAGGTTATATTGTGAGAAGGTGCTACGGTATACGAGGGAATCTCGTAGTGGGACAGACCGCCTATATGACAGGAGGGTCCACCGAGCTCTTCCCCTTTGGCGGTACGACGCCTTATTGGCGTGACGTGACGACGTCCTACCTTGTGAACCTCGTAGTGGGAAAGACCGCCTATATGACAGGAGGGTCCACCGAGCTCTTCACCTCTGGGCGGGTGAAAAAGACCGTCCAGCAGTACATTTATAGGCCCCATTGTTATTGATTGAGCTCTTCGGTACCGTAGTATTCGATCTCAGGGCCCATATTGAGTGTATGAGTGAATGATTAAGTGAGCATGTGATTATGATTTCGATGGCATGAGCGACATATATCATGTTGCATGCGTTGCATAGTCGTGGAATTTATATCGCGGGTCGATATAGTCCCCTGCACCACATACACGAGTTTACCACTTTTACGACTTTCGATTAATGAGCAATTAGCTCACGTAAGTTCATGTGTTATAGGTGAGCCCGATGATGCTGTATGATAATCTTTTACGAGGCTAGCTGTGCAGCTTCCGCAGACTTTTGAGATGGCGTGTACATGAACGACGACTTTTGGCCAGAGTCTAATTTATTTTGGGTTTGGCTTGTCTTGTATATGTCGTTTGGAGTGTGTTTACTATATTTTGGGTTAGCAACATGTATTTATATATGGATCCATTAGTACCTATCTGTTGTTAAGTCGAGTTGTGCTTGTAAGTCTCGTTGGGTACTTTGGGACGTTTATTTTGAAAGGTAATTGTATATTTTCGAGTTAACAAGTTTTGCGATTTCGTGAATTATTTTAATTGGTTGTGCAATAGGTTGACGATTTTCAAACGGAACTCACGCGAATTTAATTTCTCGAACTCACGTGTCTAGTGTTTAGTAATCTTATAGTAAGGTAGTGGCGTGGTCGTCACAGAGTGGTATCAGAGCGTGGTTACAGGTTCTGTAGACTGTCCATGTACATGATCTCAGAAGGATTGCGGAAGCACGACTTTACCTAGTATGTTTTATTATTTTGTAATGTGTTTTACGTTGTATGAATCATATTGGCCATGTTTTCTATGTTGAAAAGAGTAATAGAGGAACGATCACGATGGTGCGAACACGAGGAGATAGTATCGGGGAGACATCTACTCCGAGCGATGAACGAGATACTGTTATAACCAGATTTACAGAACTCGTTCAGCGCCAGTCTGAGCAAATTCAGCAGCTGATCCAGCAAAGGGATGGATACCAGCGAACGGCGAGCCAATCCGTCGACTCAGGCAGAATGCACAGAGGCTGTTGGGGAAAGGTTTAGGAAGCTAAACCCACCTACCTTTGAAGAAACAATCAATCCCACATCTGCTGACGATTGGATTCGCACGCTAGAGAACATGTTTCGTTATAGTAAAGTACCAGAATAGGACAAAGTGACTTGTGCCTCTTTTATGTTGCGCGGAAGTGCAGGACATTGGTGGGACATGAAGAAGAGCCTTGAGGACCTGTACACTATGACATGGGAGCGATTTAAAAACTTATTCAGGGGACAATACTTCTCGGTCCCTGCTCGTGCTCAATGAACGAATTTATACAAGTAAGGCAAGGATCAATGCTCGTCGAAGAGTACATACGAAGGTTAGAACAACTCTCGAGGTTTGCAACACACATGATTAGCACTAATGCTGTTAGGTCCTAATATATCCAACACGATTAAGTTCGGTGAAGAATTCGATAGAAAATGTAAAACTTACAAAGAACACGTTTGAATTTTGGCGCGGAAGCTTGAGAGCGTTCTTCACGTTGTAAAGCTCGGTTTTATATTAAATGAATTCTTAACCCTAATACATCACATTAGGGTTCCTTATATACCAAACAAGTTTGGTATATTTGTTAAGTAGTCCTAATCTATGGCTTAATTACAATTAAGTCCAAACTACTACTTATACTACAAGATTAAGATAACATTTATATTTGAACACAATAAAAATGTCCTAGCAATCTCCCCCTCTGTGTTCAATCTTCATTTGAGCGTAGGTTATCTTGTCTTGTTTTGAAAACATTCCTCGAGTCCTAACAATCTTCTCTTCCTTTATCCCGTCTCCTCGAGTCCTAACATTTATATCCATTGTTTTATTTCTCCCTCTCAAATAATACTTCCGAAATAAAGTTTCTCCCCCTAGAAACTTGCGTAGTAAGATAAAAATATTACGAATCTCTTTCCCTTAATGCATTCGTTTAAAGTTTTAACCCCCCCTCAAAAATTAAAATTGTTGCTCCCTCTTGAAAAAAATAAGAGTCGCTCCTCTTTAAAATAAAAGAGTAGCTCCCCCTCAAATTAAGATCATTTAAAAATGTTATATTGGAAAAAAATGGTATTTATCATTTCCGTGTGTAATATGCATTTAGAATTTAAAATCACTTAAAGGTTTGAAAATGCATATTTAAAATGTACCATTTTGAAAAATAATAGGTATTTTTCAATGTAGCTCGTATGCATATACAAATTTCAAATATTGAAAGTTCGTTCAACATACGCATAATTAGAATGTACCTCGTTGAAGTGTAGTTTTAGTAGCTCACGCCTCTTCCCTTTATCATGTATGTGGAGCCGCTACGTCAAATGCCATACATGAGAGAATCTGCAGAACATTATCGGGACTTTGGTACCCATTGTAATGTGGGTCCTCCCTTAGTAGCAGAAAAACGGTTAAGCATAGATAGAGTCAAATTTAATTTTGGTCCTACATCATCCATTAATGTGCATTTAGGTAACAAAATTTGTGTGGGATTTCCTAATTTAATAGTAGATGTGGCGACCCTACTTCCTAATTAAGTTAATTGGCGGATTTCCCCGCAACAGAACACGCGGAAGACCCGATAAAATTTTCTTTTTTTTTTTTTTTTATTTAAATAACCTACATAGTATTATATCGGGTTTACAAAAATATCTACTATTAATACTTTGGGCCGAAGCCCCAAAATTTCAAACCCAATATCAAACACTATGCCACTCCACAGGTCGCGTCCCATGTACTGCGCCACCCTCAAAAGTCCGTGGAGTCACCGCCGCCAGCTCGCCATGAATCTCAACCCTGACACTAGTCGGTGTCGGGTTCATTCTTACCTACAAACAAAAATAGGATAGAACCCTGAGCTATTGCCCAGTAGGTGATTACATAACATGCAATACGTGCGTGCACTCCACCCAATCCCGGTTCCTCACAATATAATATAATGCACACTCGACAAATCTCATCTATCAATTCTCAATTCTCAACAGGGCCCTAGGTCAGACTCGGCACCCACGCGCGCAATGGCAAAGTACACCATCAACCATGCGGTAGCCCACACCGGCCGCGCCGGGTCGCTCCTTCCGCACACAATCTCAACCCGACGGCTTTTTCCCCGAATGTTATACCACAAGTTCGGGTAGACAGGAATCTCACATCTGTCTGCCGTCCCTGAGCCAAATAATATCCGGTGGTTTACACCTCGGGTGGCTCAATCCCGAGTAGATGGGTGTCGCAAACCCCCTCTCCCACCAAGTGCATAATCGAGTCTGAACCTGACTGCCAAAATCGGCAACTCTACCCTTCTCACATTCGACACAATATCGTGTCACCGTATCATTACGGTACCTTCGCCTCTCTTATGCATGTCGTGAAATGCATATCACATTCGTCACATATATCACGTATTATTTCTTACAAATAATACCCCAAAATACTCTCGTATCTTAAAATAAGGGTTGACCCGAAAATTCTAGTCAAAGTATGAATATACTTTGATTTAAAGATAAAATGAACTTAAAATAATTTTATTTGAATATTTGGGCCTAATTTAAGACAAAAGTCCAAAAATAATTAGACTGGTCGAATCGTGAAGTTCAGTCAACTTCAGACTTTTTAAAAGCATATGGTCAACCCGACATTTGGAGTCAAAATTCGGGACTCTTCACAGTGTTAGCGGTATTGCCCGAATTTGGATTTCGCGCGTCATTTGATCGAATTTGCGAAGTCTGATTTAGTTCGCGTGTCACCCGAAATTCACTCACAGGAATCACCCCGCGAAATTCAAGTTGACCCGCGAAACTTTAGTCCGACCCGCTACTTCTCTCACAGGAATCACCCTGTGGTCGACCCGCGAAATTAATTCTGACCCGCGAAAAACCCATTTACTCACACAATAAAATCCATTTGAGTCCGCGAAGAACTTTTCGCGACCCGAATATAATTCGCGAACTAAACTTCGGCGAACTATCGAAAATCTGCCCGAATTTCAACCTTTCAAATTTGGCGAAATTTAAAATTTGGCCCGCGACCTTCTTTTCTCACTCACATCTTTACAAATCTTTCGGCCCGCGAATTTTATCGCAGCCCGCGATTTTCTTTCCTCTCTCACACTTCACGAACCTTTTTGGCCCGCGAATTCTTTTCAACCCGCGAATTTCTCATGAGCTGAAACTTTCTTCATCTCATCGAAATTCATATTTTCCAGAACTTCATCACATGAATCCGTTCCAGATTTCACATAAACATGTAAGAATTCATAGAACTCATATATTGAGCTCAAACTTAACATCTCAACACAGCAAATACAACACATAATCATTCAAAGCTCCCGAAATTCGTGAATTCGGATGACCTTTCATCCAAATTCGTTAAACTAAATAAATCAAACTTAAAAACAGTTTGTAGGGGTTAAAAACCACCTACCTCACTTCCAAGTTAGCCGAAATTGCTTAGTTCTTCTCTGCTTTTCTTCGTTTGTTTTCTTTCGTTTGATATTTTCGTTTGTCCTTATCACCTTTTGAGATAAACCTTTAAAAGGAAAGTTACGTTTCCTTTCTCTTAAGGAAATCTCTTATTGGGCCTACTTTAAATTAATTTGGGCCCATATCTATTTATTTTACTCAAAGAGTATTTTTCTTATTTTCGGTTCAATTTCCCGAAAATTCGCTTTGTCCGAAAATTAACTTCATAATTTTCCGAAACTTACAGAATAATTTTCACGCTAATTGCGCATTATTCCCGTATTAATTTTACGGGTATTACATCCTCCCCCCCTTAAAAGAAATTTCGTCCCCGAAATTTAAGTTGTCTGAAACAACTCAGGGTATTTCTCTCTCATTTCGTCTTCTCGCTCCCAAGTGGCTTCTTCCAATATCTGGTTTCGCCATAAGACCTTCACGAGGGGAATATTCTTATTTCGTAATTGCTTCACCTCATACATTAGAATCTCTACCGGCTTTTCTTCGTAACTCAAGTCCGGCTTCAATTGTTGGTGAAGTCTTTTGTCTCTTAGCACATGATACGGGTCCAACACATACTTTCGCAATGTAGACACGTGGAATACGTCATGGACTTGTGCTAACGGCGTCGGTAATTCTAGCTGATATGCTACTTCACCGACTCTTTTCAAAATTTTGAAAGGTCCTATATATCTCGGACTCAACTTTCCTTTTTGTCCGAACCGTTTGACACCCTTCATAGGTGATACTTTCAAAAATACTTTATCACCTTCTTCAAATTCTAACGACCTTCGCCTCTTGTCTGCATAACTCTTCTGGCGACTTTGGGCCGTTTGCATTTTCTCCCGAATTTTCTTAACAACTTCAGTCATTTCGCGTACCATCTCGGGACCTAATAGCGCCTTCTCGCCGATTTCATCCCAATGAACTGGGGATCGACATTTACGTCCGTATAAGGCTTCGTAAGGCGCCATTCCGATCGTTGCTTGATAGCTGTTGTTATATGAAAATTCTATTAACGGGAGATATTTACTCCAACTCCCTTGAAAATCCAAGACACATGCTCTCAACATGTCTTCGAGTGTCTGGATCGTCCTTTCCGATTGTCCGTCAGTCTGGGGATGATAAGCTGAACTAAATGATAATTTAGTTCCCAGAGCTTTCTGTAAGCTTTTCCAGAACTGGGACAGAAATCTTGAATCTCGATCTGATATGATCGATATCGGAATTCCATGGAGTCTCACTATCTCTTGAATGTAGAGTTCAGCGAACTTCTCCATGGGATAGGTCTGGTGAATAGGCAAGAAATGGGCGGACTTAGTCAGTCTGTCAACAATCACCCAAATTGCATCATAACCTTTCACCGTTCTTGGCAACCCGACGACAAAATCCATTGTTATATGGTCCCACTTCCACTCGGGAATCGTCAAAGGTTGTAACATTCCTGCCGGTCTTTGATGTTCTGCTTTGATCTGCTGACAAGTCAGGCATCTATGTACAAATGCAGCAACATCCTTTTTCATTCCCGGCCACCAATAATTTAGTCGCAAATCACGATACATTTTCGTTGCACCGGGATGCACCGAATATATTGTCGTATGTGCCTCCGTCATTAAAGTTCGACCAATCTCTTCATCTTCCGGCACATATAAGCGACTTTTAAATCGTAAACTCCCGTCTTCTCGGAATTCAAATTCCGATGAGACTTCTTTATCTTGTTCTCTTTGTTTCTTCAAGTACAACTCATCTTTCTTTTGTACTTCAATGATTCGGTCTAATAGTGTTGGCTTAAGTGTCAACACTGCCAACTTTTCTTCAATCTCTCCGAAATTGATTACTTCAACTCCGAATTGGCGTAATTCACTGTTTACAGTTTTGCGGCTCAATGCATCTGCGACTACGTTCGCTTTTCCTGGATGATAATTTATCACACAGTCGTAGTCTTTGACTAACTCGAGCCATCTTCTTTGCCTCATATTTAACTCCTTCTGGGTGAAGAAGTACTTCAAACTCTTGTGATCCGTGAAGATCTCGCATCTTTCTCCGTAAAGATAGTGTCGCCATGTTTTAAGAGCAAACACTACGGCTGCGAGTTCGAGATCATGAGTGGGGTAATTTTTCTCATATGGCTTTAATTGTCGGGAGGCATAAGCGATCACCTTCCCGTTTTGCATTAAAACACACCCCAACCCATATTTAGAGGCATCACTATAAACAGAAAAATTTCCAGTACCCGAAGGTATTGCTAACACTGGAGCAGTTGTTAGCCTTTTCTTTAATTCCTGGAAACTTTGCTCACATTCATCCGTCCATTGAACGGAACATTTTTCTTTGTCAAATTGGTGAGCGTCGAGGCGATGCTGGAAAAGTCCTTAATGAACTTTCGATAATACCCAGCTAGCCCGAGAAAACTTCTTATCTCCGTGGGAGTGGTTGGTCTTGGCCAATTTTCTATAGCTTCTATCTTGCTGGGATCTACTGAAATTCCGCTTCCCGAAATAACATGCCCCAGAAAGATTACTCGATCCAACCAAAATTCGCACTTTTTAAATTTGGCGAATAATTGTTTCTCCCGAAGAATTCCTAGGACCGCTCTCAAATGTTCCTCATGTTCTTCTTTTGTCTTGGAATAAATGAGAATATCGTCGATAAAGATGATAACACATCGGTCCAGCAATTTTTTGAATACTCGGTTCATCAAATCCATGAAGGCTGCCGGAGCATTCGTCAATCCGAAAGGCATGACCAAAAATTCATAGTGGCCGTACCTCGTACTGAATGCGGTTTTTGGAATGTCCGCTTCCCGGATCTTCAGCTGATGATAACCGGAGCGCAGGTCGATCTTAGAAAATACTGTTGCTCCTTGGAGTTGATCGAATAAATCGTCAATCCTTGGCAATGGGTATTTATTCTTAATCGTGATCTTGTTGAGTTCACGATAATCGATACACATTCTCATCGACCCGTCCTTTTTCTTCACAAATAAAACCGGGGCTCCCCATGGTGAGAAACTGGGTTGAATAAAACCCTTCTGCAACAAATCTTCCAATTGCTCCTTCAATTCTCGTAATTCGTTCGGTGCTAACCGATACGGGGATTTAGAGATCGGGGCAGCTCCAGGTACAAGATCGATTGCAAATTTAATCTCCCGATCAGGGGGTAATCCCGGAAGATCCTCGGGAAATACATCGGAATATTCATTCACTATCGGAACCTCCTCAAGTTTAAGCTGGGAAGATTCCTCAGCATTCACCGCAAAAACTAGGAACGATTCGCAACCCGTATTTACGAGTCGCTGAGCTTTTAAAGCAGAAATCCGAGGGATTGAGTTTCTATTCTTTCTTCCCGAAAATTCAAACTCCTCTCCCTCTGGCGATCGAAACCTAACTACCCTTTTTGAACAATCAATAATGGCTCCGTATTTCGAAAGCCAATCCATCCCGAATATAATATCGTAATCATTCATCGGGATTACTATTAGGTTCACATCTAACTCTCTACCCTCAATTCTTACGGGACATTTCTCAACCACCAAATTTGATCGAGTTGGATCCCCATGTGGTAAAGATACCACGAAATCACATAATCATATCAAAGTATTACACTTAACTTACAGGCGAGGCTGGTTCTCCCGGCTTTTGAGTGGCAGTACATGGACAGTCTTCAGAATCTAAAGCCTAAGCTCTGATACCACCTGTGGCGACCCTACTTCCTAATTAAGTTAATTGGCGGATTTCCCCGCAACAGAACACGCGGAAGACCCGATAAATTTTTTTTTTTTTTTTTTTTATTTAAATAACCTACATAGTATTATATCGGGTTTACAAAAATATCTACTATTAATACTTTGGGCCGAAGCCCCAAAATTTCAAACCCAATATCAAACACTATGCCACTCCACAGGTCGCGTCCCATGTACTGCGCCACCCTCAAAAGTCCGTGGAGTCACCGCCGCCAGCTCGCCATGAATCTCAACCCTGACACTAGTCGGTGTCGGGTTCATTCTTACCTACAAACAAAAATAGGATAGAACCCTGAGCTATTGCCCAGTAGGTGATTACATAACATGCAATACGTGCGTGCACTCCACCCAATCCCGGTTCCTCACAATATAATATAATGCACACTCGACAAATCTCATCTATCAATTCTCAATTCTCAACAGGGCCCTAGGTCAGACTCGGCACCCACGCGCGCAATGGCAAAGTACACCATCAACCATGCGGTAGCCCACACCGGCCGCGCCGGGTCGCTCCTTCCGCACACAATCTCAACCCGACGGCTTTTTCCCCGAATGTTATACCACAAGTTCGGGTAGACAGGAATCTCACATCTGTCTGCCGTCCCTGAGCCAAATAATATCCGGTGGTTTACACCTCGGGTGGCTCAATCCCGAGTAGATGGGTGTCGCAAACCCCCTCTCCCACCAAGTGCATAATCGAGTCTGAACCTGACTGCCAAAATCGGCAACTCTACCCTTCTCACATTCGACACAATATCGTGTCACCGTATCATTACGGTACCTTCGCCTCTCTTATGCATGTCGTGAAATGCATATCACATTCGTCACATATATCACGTATTATTTCTTACAAATAATACCCCAAAATACTCTCGTATCTTAAAATAAGGGTTGACCCGAAAATTCTAGTCAAAGTATGAATATACTTTGATTTAAAGATAAAATGAACTTAAAATAATTTTATTTGAATATTTGGGCCTAATTTAAGACAAAAGTCCAAAAATAATTAGACTGGTCGAATCGTGAAGTTCAGTCAACTTCAGACTTTTTAAAAGCATATGGTCAACCCGACATTTGGAGTCAAAATTCGGGACTCTTCACAGTGTTAGCGGTATTGCCCGAATTTGGATTTCGCGCGTCATTTGATCGAATTTGCGAAGTCTGATTTAGTTCGCGTGTCACCCGAAATTCACTCACAGGAATCACCCCGCGAAATTCAAGTTGACCCGCGAAACTTTAGTCCGACCCGCTACTTCTCTCACAGGAATCACCCTGTGGTCGACCCGCGAAATTAATTCTGACCCGCGAAAAACCCATTTACTCACACAATAAAATCCATTTGAGTCCGCGAAGAACTTTTCGCGACCCGAATATAATTCGCGAACTAAACTTCGGCGAACTATCGAAAATCTGCCCGAATTTCAACCTTTCAAATTTGGCGAAATTTAAAATTTGGCCCGCGACCTTCTTTTCTCACTCACATCTTTACAAATCTTTCGGCCCGCGAATTTTATCGCAGCCCGCGATTTTCTTTCCTCTCTCACACTTCACGAACCTTTTTGGCCCGCGAATTCTTTTCAACCCGCGAATTTCTCATGAGCTGAAACTTTCTTCATCTCATCGAAATTCATATTTTCCAGAACTTCATCACATGAATCCGTTCCAGATTTCACATAAACATGTAAGAATTCATAGAACTCATATATTGAGCTCAAACTTAACATCTCAACACAGCAAATACAACACATAATCATTCAAAGCTCCCGAAATTCGTGAATTCGGATGACCTTTCATCCAAATTCGTTAAACTAAATAAATCAAACTTAAAAACAGTTTGTAGGGGTTAAAAACCACCTACCTCACTTCCAAGTTAGCCGAAATTGCTTAGTTCTTCTCTGCTTTTCTTCGTTTGTTTTCTTTCGTTTGATATTTTCGTTTGTCCTTATCACCTTTTGAGATAAACCTTTAAAAGGAAAGTTACGTTTCCTTTCTCTTAAGGAAATCTCTTATTGGGCCTACTTTAAATTAATTTGGGCCCATATCTATTTATTTTACTCAAAGAGTATTTTTCTTATTTTCGGTTCAATTTCCCGAAAATTCGCTTTGTCCGAAAATTAACTTCATAATTTTCCGAAACTTACAGAATAATTTTCACGCTAATTGCGCATTATTCCCGTATTAATTTTACGAGTATTACAGTAGACATAGGAACCCATGTAGGAGAGTGATTTGACACGGAAAAGAAATTTTAGCTTTGGTGAATGTGTGTCTCGGAGAAGATTTAAATATTTTCTCCGAAGCCAGTCTCATAAGATGCTTCTTAGAATGAACTTGGACTGGATACTTCATATAGGAATACGAGCATATAGAATTATAAGCATCGCTAGCATATAAGTCGTGTATCCTACGTTGAGAATTCACACATTCACATTAGAATGATGAGAAGAATTAGGAGAATTATTTCCAAGTCTAGGCTTCTTAAATAGAGAATTAGTAAAATCATTTGAAGCACACGATGAACTTTGTTTGCTAGAACTTGTAGTCTTTTCATTAAAAATTTTCTTTATAGGAATAGGAGAGGAAAATATTTGTTCTTTAAATTTCCGTTCCGTAACTTTTGAAAATAATGTAGAATTTCCTTTCTCCTTCCTAAGTTGTATTTTTTCCTTAGCAATTTGAAGTTCTTGGCTTTTACATTGAAATTCAATTTCGGTCAAAATTGACGTAGAAGTATTAGTAAAAGTCTTTTCGATTTTAGGAACATAAACGTCCGTTTGCGTTGCTTTATGATGTTTATCGTTTAAAACAGGTAAAGGAGAGGAATTTTTCAAATTTGATATCTCCAATAAAAGTCTTCTGCTTCAAAATTCTTTCTTTTTTATTCTAAGGAGGAGTTTAAATCAGCTATTTTCAGGAATAAAACAGAAAGTAGAATTTTTAGAATGATCAAAATTTTCTTCCTGAACTTTAGGAAGATCTTCTAAAGGATATATTGAATTATAGTCACTAGACAGGTTAATTTCCCGTGTCTTGGAACTATTATTCAATTCGGTGTAGTCAAAAGGGATATCAGTCCTGTTAGTGGTTTTGCGTTTAGATTCTTCTAAGGCATTTATTTCGGAAAAGTTAGTAAAGATCATTAGAGAAGTTAATCCTAATCCCATATACTTGATATCATATAACTGTTTGACATTGACCTTTTTCAAGTTACAGGGATTGTTAAAACCTAAGCCTTCTTTAGGATTATAAAATTCTATATCAAGAATTTGATTTAGAAATATAGTCTGATCCGTTTGCCCCCTTTTCGTTAGAAGATTGTCTAAAGTTTTAACTCTAGAGTAAAGCTTCTTACGTTCATCAGCGATTTCCTTAAACTTATTTCTAGAAATTTTTAAATCTTTCTGACAATCGCTAAGAGTCTTACTAAGGTAATTTATTTTTATTTCAGAGGTAGCTATCCTAGTTTCAAGACTAGTTATGCTAGTCTTTTTTCTAATTCCTTTTTACTTTTCCGCTCATTCTTCATGTTAGAGTACTTACTTTGTAAAGATTCTAACAAGTTTGACAATGTAGAATTACGCATGGTTACCTCTTGTGATGATGTGGATGCTTTTTCTTCATCATCTGACCTCCTTGATGAGTTATCGTTTGAGGCGTCGTCAAGGTATGCCATTAAAGCAAGATTTTTCGTCTTCAGAATCTGTGGTATCTTCGAGCCAATGCTCTTGTTCCGCCATCAGAGCTACTCCAGCCTCTTTTTGTTTAGTTATTTGGAATTTTTTGGAGTAGTAGTTGGCGTCCTTCTTCTTTTGGAAGTTTGCATTCTCTGGCGAAGTGTCATATCTTACCACAATTATAGCACTTTTGTGGTTCTTTGGCGTTTTTAGATTCTGATGACTCGGCCGATATTTCCTTGTGCTTGGAGCTTGATGTCCGAAGTCTATTTTCCGAAGGGGAGGATTTCTTTTTATAAATCTTTTTGCTCATCATCTTAGTGATGAGAGCCAATTGTTTCTTGAACTCTTTCATGTCTGGCTCAGAGTCCGATTCGGAATCGTCTTCATCTTCTGAAGAGCTCGGCAATTTGATGATTTTATCCTTGCGAGATTGACTCGTTTTTCTTTCAGAGACTAGAGCTATAGATTCTTCGATCTGCTTGCCCTTAAGTTCTTTTTCTTTATCACTTATATCTTCTTCGTGTTGAGCGAGATTATCAAAGACGGTGTAGATATCCATGTCATCCAAATCCTTATTTTGACGGATTTGCATGGATATTTTCTTCCATTCCGGTTGAAGAGAAGAGAGAAATTGGATGTTGACCTCCATGTTTGTCTTGAAAATTTCTATCTTCCTCATTTCATTGAGAAGAGTTAGATAGCATGGTAGAGTTCATAAACGTTTACCTCCGACTTTGCTTTGAATGAGTCATAAGCGGTGAGAATGCTCGCTTTCTTGGCTTTGACTCTGACTTCGGTCCGTTGCATCATTTTGTCGAGCTCGTCCCACATAGCTTTTGCACTATATAGACTATCTATTTGCATATAGATGTCGTTAGGAATTCCTTGCATTAGGAAAGTTTTGGCTCCTAAATCCGCTTTTGCTCTTAATAACTCCCCCTCGGTGTATTCAATAGGAATTTTGAGTCTTCTAGTGGCGGAAATGGGAGGATTATTGGTGGCATCGCCTTCTTGGATGAGCCAAAATTGAGCGGGACCTTCTTGAAGAGAAGCTATCAAATTGGTATCTTGATCTTTAGTGTCCAAGAACTTCAAGAATCAGCTTCTTCAAACAGTGTATTCGCCTCTTCGTAGAATTAGAGGGCGGAGGTCGTTTTCGAGAGAGTAAGCATCCATTTTTAGTTGATTGGTAGGATCTTCGTGAAAGTTTGGAATTGAAATGGTAAAAAATGCTTCGCAAGTGACAAACTTCATTAGTAATTTTTCATTCGTACTTTAAGCAATCTCCCGTTCGAACCTATTTTTCAATTGTTAAAGAGAAATTGTTTTGATTCGAAAAATATTTGATATGAGAATTAATATTTCAAATTTTGCTAAAAAATTTTGAATTTAAGAACAAAAATTTTGAATATCGTAAAAGATAATTCGAAGACAAATATTTTTCGTAAGTTTTGAAAATTACGAATTTTGATTTGTTTCAAAATAGTGTAAAATGTGTGTTTGTTTGAACAGTGATCGAAAAATTTTTAGAGCGATAAAGTTTTCGATTAAAAAAATTCGAACCTATAATCGAAAAAAGATTTTCAATTGCTTAAGTTTTTTGTTGTATTTATTGAAAAGTATTTTTCGAACGTAAGAGTTTTGCAGAGTAAATATCGTGTCGAAAAATAGTTTGTCGATGTTAGGTCCTAATTCATCAACTAACAAGCAATCTAAGCATGAATTCTCGGTATTCGAATAAGAAATCTTACGAATTACGTTCGGTCGAATATCCGCGTTGAAGATCTTGAGAGGTTTTAGTTGCTGAGATTCTCGATAGTCTTCTCTCTTTATTTTAATTCGATGCTTTTGTATTTCCGAATAATGAACTTGTTATTGATTTTGATAGTGTACATCATATTTATACATATTTTCAAGGTATAATTACTATTTGGTCCTACACTATCAAAACTACTAGTTACGCCCCTAATTACAAGGATAATAAAATAACAAAGCACAATTCTAAATTCTATTCAATCTCCCCCTTTGTGTTTGTCTTCGTTTCAGCTCCTTTTATCCTTGTCGAGCGTAAAACGATTTATCCCAATGTTGTCTCGTAACGTCGAACAGCATTCCTCAGCTCGAACCTCTCATTAATCGATCCAGAAGGTCATTTAAGAGTGGGGCCTCTTCTTCACAAAGATCTTCGAAGATTGTCTCTTAAGTGATCTCTCCCAATCTTTTCTGGATGTTCTTCCTCACTAACTTTAATGTTCCGTCACAGAACTTGTGGATCTCTTACTTCATCATAGCTCTCGTCTTTCCAATGAATGGATTTCGATAAGTTATGGCGAGGCCAGGTTTCTTGAATATGTAGTTCTCGGGAAAATTGTTGAGTGGGAAGCCTTTCATGAGCGGAGACTCCATGTTGATCTTCTTCATCTTGTTCTCTATAGCAATTTTAGGTCGTATGCGGTGTGATACTTGATCTGCCGCCCCATGAATCTCTTCAATCTCTCGAGTCCTTCAGTCTTCATGTATCCGGAGGGCGTCTGATATTTTCTCTTATACATCTGATACAGACGGTAGACCTCATCCGGTGGAAGGAAAGGGAGATAACTCTCATCTATCTCTTCTCGAGTGCGGTTATTGTCCTCTCGCTCAATGAGGTAGATAGGGGTAGGGTAGCTTCCGATCGAATGCGAAACTTCGATGAGTTGGAGAATCGGTGGCTTGTCCCTGAATTTTTCTTCAGTTGATCAGTTGGGATGCCACTTCTATCGGGGCCAAGATAGTTGAGCATGAAGATGTGCTCCATTTTCTTCCTATCTTCCCAGTGTGAGATGCCCCGAAGATTTAGTTCGTTGAGCTTCTTTATCCGGTTTGGAGCCCTCCAGATCTGCTTTCTAATATCTTCAATAAACGGGACTTGAATTCTGATATTCTGCCATGGCGTCTCGACTCTGACTGTACCTTTTGATAAGCGGGGAGGAGAGTCGACTCTGTGCCTGATCATTTCTGGTAGCTCTGGGAGAGCAGAATTGTAGTTCTCGCCTTCTTGAAGTTCATCATCTTCAAGCAGCACCAAGTCCACTAAAGCTTGTTGTAAGAAATATCCGTCGTTGGAGAGTCGAGCTTGAACAGCTTCCTCTGGTTCCCATTGCATCATCCATTTCTCATTTAAGATATAATCATCCACGATCAGATGTGGATCGTAGACGACAGCTTCTGTTTGGGCTTGGAGGAGGTTACAGGTCGGGATTGGATTTGGATTTGTAGGAGAGGGAGGTAGTGTGTGGGATATGGTGGGTGATGTAGTTGTTTGTTGGCGGGTTGTGGGTTGTGCGGTTGGTGGGTTTGAGGATGATCCTCCAGATTCTTGAGTCTTCCTTTGTTCTCGATTCACACCACGGCCGCTTCGTGTGGTCCGTTGCCGTTTCTCCCCCTCATGACTATCCGGGTCATCGGGATCGTCATGTCTTCTTTTGGTGCGGGAGATTTCTTCTCGGCACCTTGTTTGAGCGGGCGGCTCGGATTCATCTACCAGCCTTTTGTAGAGACTCTCCTCAGCGGGGGTCCTGGTCTCTAAGGCGAGGAGTCGGGAGATGAGTATGTCATGAAGCTGGGTGATTGGGATCGTATATGGGTTTATAAGTGAATGTGATGGTGTTGGAGTGGTGAGGGTGGGTTGGATGTGGGTGTGTATGGTGGTGGTAAGTCTTAGCAGCTCCAATGAGATCAGCATCGGTTGGAGCGCTAGCTCCAATGGTTGGCCTATTGTTTGCTCTGAAGATATCGGGGGTCCAATAGGGCTTCCATCCAATCTTTGAGATGATACGATAGGTATCACCTCTATGGGTGTTGAGACATAATCAGGTAGAATCTGTACGTTTGGCTGATCCGTTGGTGGTGGAGGTGTTGTCACAGAATTCGGTAGTATTGAAGGGGACACAGACGGGGCCGAGATTTGCTGTCGGCGAGAGCCCCTTCTTTGTATTCTGTATTCTTCATCTGATTCTGTGGCCTCAGGAGATACATCGTGAGGAACACCTTCGGGCTCGATGGCCGGTGTCTCTGTCTCCGGAGCCGTGGCTTCGGGCTCGGTTATTGCCACCAGAGATTCCCTTGGAAAAGGCGCTGAGGCTGGATCTAAGGCCTGTACCATCTCCTCCGTGATGGGTTATTTTGACTGTAGTCTTGGTAGGCCTCGTCCGTTAGATCAACTAGTCTGAGCAGCTCCAATGGGATCAGCATCGGTTGGAGCGCTAGGTCGGCTGCCTTCGGGTTGTGAAAGAAGCGAAGGCGAGGTGAAATGTAATCTCCAACCGGTGGTAGTGTCGGGATCTATGGATGACCGTCCATAGAGTGTGAGATCAGCACCGGGAACCACCGTACATATGGGAGAGACTTGGCCTTCGACTTGGTCTCCCTTTGACGTATCTGGTCCGATAGATCATTCCATATCAGCTGGGCCACGTCGTATTTCTTTGAGAAAACCACTCCATGGAAGATGCTAAGGATATTCCCGTTAGCCTTGTTGAAGCCGAAGTGTTTTGGGGAGAGGCATTTATTGATTATGCCGAACAAAGTCCTCCACGGATGTGGGATCCCGCTGTTTTTAAAATTATCCAATTTGGTCAGCGGGGGTTTGTATCCCATCCAGAGCATATCTTCTACGATCTCCGCGTCCGTTGGAAGTTGAACGTAGTTGTCGTAGTGCGGGAGATCGAGCACCATGGCCATCAGATTTTTGTTCCGGACGACGTGTCTTGTGTTTATCTGCATCGTGTATTCCACGTCATTTCCGACTACATGGCTCTCCATTCGTCTCCAAATTTGTTGAAGGTAGACCATCTGTACGGAAGCGATCATTGTCAGAGCTGGCCATAGTGGGTGTCCTTTGAGGATGGAGATGATGACTTCATCCGGACACCGAAATGTGGCAAGGTCCAGCTGATAATTGTTATCGTGGACTAGCATGTAGCTTCCAGAGGGATACATGTGTGGGTAGTCTGGAGTTGTCATATCTGTAAAGAATGAAATAAAATTCAATAGTTGTGTGGGTAGTCTTTTTCAGAATGTTTTTATTCGAGTGGAAATTTATTCGATCGTTAAATTTTGCGATCGAATAACTCATGTTTTCGCCGATGACTTTTACGATCGAATAAAATGATATCGAAAACAATAGTTTTTCGCTGAGTAATTTTGCGATCGAATAAAAAGTATACGATAAACTTAAGTTTTTCGCTGCGTAGTTTTGCGATCGAATAAAGAATATCGAAAAACTTAAAGTTTTCGCCGCGAAGTTTTGCGATAGAATAAAACTTAATGAAAACAAATGTTTTCGACGACACTGTTTGCGATAAGAATTTTTTCGATCGAAAAATTTTCAAATCAAACAGTAAACGCATAACACGTAAATTTCAATTTATAAATCATGAGTTAAGCTAGATTCGGAACGTTCAGAAAACTGTTGCGAATCCAAATATCATGATTTTAACACAAACAGTCGACTTTAAACACGTTGATTTGAGAGTTTAAAATCGTTTGTAGTCGAAAAACTATGAAAATGAAATTTCTTCAAATGTTTTCGAGAAACTGCTTGCGAATCGTGTGTTTTTGACCGGAAAGTGATTCGAAACATGTTTCTACCTTTGAAATCGGCGAGTTTAAGGAAAAATATGCGAAGATTGATAGGTTTGGTTGAAATCGCCGAAGTGAGTTCGAAGAGTGTTTGGAAGTCGAAAAGTTTTTCCATGAAAAATGTGTTGCGTGTGAGTGAGTTTCTCGATCGATAAAGTGGTATTAAAACTTTACGATCGGGTAAGGTAAAAATACATTGGGCCGTAAAAAATATTTTGGGCTTTAGTTAATTCAGGTCTGAAAAAAAATCTTTTGTGGATTAACCCAAAAATAAATTGCATAATATTCCCTGTATTTCTGAAAGAAATGAAATTATCTCCTAATGTTGATGAAATTCAACATTTGACTCCTCGGATGAGCTCGAAATTTTATGTGATGCTTAGAAAAAAATATTAGAAGTCATGTTTTACAAGTAAATTATATAGAAGATAAGAACAAATTCTCATGTAAAACTTCCCCTCAACAATTGCATGATTTAACTTTTCGGCATCTAAGCACATATTTATTACAAATTGGCATAGGAAAGTTTACTATGTAAGTACAAGTAACGCATTTTAAGCAATTCCGCATATATTCATTAAAATGTTGCGTTTTTAAAAAAAATCGCATTTTATCAATTCTGAACCAATGCATGTATTAATGCATTTAAAATGTGCGAATGATATTTTCAATAAAAAATTTCAAAAATATTTTTGTTTTGGGGTCAGATGGGACATTTTGAACATTATCATGCAAAAATTTCCCATGACATATAAAATAATAATTTGCCATAAAATCATGTAACTAAACTAGTATTCTAAGAGCATAGTATGAATCACTTCGACAACTCTCGCAAGTTTCGCTCATACCACTCAATATATTTTTATCATGGAAATATTTAGTAGATATATCGCTCATATCATCACGACAAAATTATATCAAGTAATTTGTTATCGTAGTATTTTTAATCAACTTACCACGTGAAAGTTCATCATTTTGAATCAAAGGGACTTTTAAGGGATTATTTTAGGCTCTGACTAAAGGGGTAGAAAATTTGGGTTAGTGAGCTTAAAAATTCTTCAGTTCCAGGGGCCCTTTTGTGAAATTCTGTTCTGGTCCTTTTGCTTTTCTTTTCTTTTGTACTTTCTCAAGATGATTTTCGTCTTCTTTTCAAGGCTTTGAGAGATGAGATCTTCTTTGTTTTTGGGTCGAGACTGTGTTCCTTGTGAAAGTTTCACATTTATGGAGTTTGAACCCAAGACTGTGCTTCCCTTCTCGTTTTCTCTACATAAGATCTAGATTATCATTGGAAAAGTTCACTTCAAGGTGCTTCTCTTCTAGGAGTATACGAGATTATCTAGGAGAAGTTCACAGTGAGATCCATGTTTCTCTTCTATAACGATTGAGAAATTCATCATGTGCATCTCTTTTGCTCTCCCCCTCTTTTTCTTGATTGTGTAACCCCGAATCTTGTGAATAAGGTTGAAGGATTAATTGGGTTTGATAAAGAAAAAGAATGTCGGAGAAGGCCCATAGGGGATTTCTAGAGGAAAAGTTAAAGGATTTATAACTTGGGCTAAGTGAGGAATTTCCTAATATGCCCTTATCATTTTCATGACGAATTAACACAAAAGTAAGAATGAAACTACGAAGTACAAACCAAAGAATAGTCATTTGAAGTGTGACACACTCAAGAAAAAGTTATTGAGGTTCAAATTCTCACATATAAGATGTGGCTCTGTGTCTAGTGAAACAAACGAAGCTCTTTGAATAAAAGAATGTGACGTGAATTTTTAGGCAAAGAACTAAGCATATATATCGAAGAAATATTTCTGTGAGTAATTCAAAATAGGCAAAATTATCGTCATCCCCCATTTTTTTATTATTACTTTATATATACTATTATTTTTATTTTTTTTATTTTCTTTTATAAAAAAATTTGAAAGATAGTGTCACGCAAGATAATCAAGGAAAATCAAGAAGCACATATAATATCATATAGAAGCATAATAGAGCATGTAAAGCACATTTCAAGTAAGATTGAGATTCAACATGCCTAATTTAGCAATAAGGAATTGGAATCGTTTTTCATCCAATGCCTTAGTGAATAAGTCGGCAAGTTGAAGCTACGTTTTAACAAAATATATATCTATAGTGCCTTTTTCTACATGATCTTTTATAAAATGATAGTGAATATCTATGTATTTCGTGCGTGAATGATGAACAGGATTACACGTAATGGCAATAACACTTTGAGAATCACTATAAATGGGAATGTTATTAAATTCAAACCCGTAGTCGCGTAGTTGCGTCCGCATCCATAGAGCTTGCGCTGGCAGCCGCGACGTACTCCACCTCGGCCGTCGACGTTGACACGAAATTCTGTTTCTTTGAGGACCAGCAGACCAACTTATTGCCTACAAATTGTGCTCCCCAGACGTACTTTTTCTGTCCATTCAACAACTTGCATAGTCAGCGTCAGTATAGCCAATTAATCTAACGTCGGTATCTTTAGAATACCATAGCACTAAGTTTGGAGTTCCTTTGAGATATCGTAGAATCTCTTGACGGCATTCATGTGGGACTCATTTGGGTCAGCTTGAAAGCGGGCACATAGGCAAGTTGCGAACATGATGCCGGGTCGGCTGGATGTCAAGTAGAGAAGACATCCGATAATGCTCCGATAGGTTGTGATGTTGACGGCCTTTCTAGACGGATCATCATCCAATTTGCAGTTTGTTTCCATGGGAGTATTCATCGGTGTGCTCTTGTCTTGATTAAATTTTTTCAGAATATCTCGGATATACTTGGTTTGACTTATGAAGATTCCATCTTCGAGTTACTTTACTTGTAATCCAAGAAAGAATTGGAGTTCTCCCATTTAGCTCATCTCGACAATTACTAACACATATTTTTGACCGTTGATACTTTGTGTATGCATTGGTCCACAAAGGTCCATGTGAAGTAATTCCAAGGGTCGAGATGTGGAAGCAACTTGCTTGAGTTTAGGTGATGCTCGCTTCATTTTTCCCATTTGACAAGCCGAACAGTGATGCTCTTGGTGAGGAGAAATTGTTGGTAGACCATTGACCAACTTTTTAACAATGAGTTTGTGAAGAGCTTTGAGATTTAGATGAACCAAGCGTTGATGCCATAAGTTGTTCCTCTTTATTGTAGTTTGTGAGATGAGGCAAACAACTGTCGAAGGTTGAACTGTTGTCAGATTGATGGTGTATAGCTTTGATCTTCGTGATCCTGTTAGAAGTTCTTGATTCTGACTATTTAAAATTCTGCACTGATCAGCTAGAAACACCACTTCCTTTGTCACATAATTGTCCTATGTTGAACAGATTGTGTTTAAGACCTTGGACGTAAAGACATCTTTGATTCTCAGATTCGGCAGTAAAATGTCTCCAAAGCCGAGTATTGGAGTTGAACCATTGTTGCCAAATCAGACTTTTTCGTTGTAATGGTCTTGGTAGTTGCTCAACAGTTCTTGCTTTCCCATCATGTGTGTGGAGCAACCAGAATCTAAATACCACACATGATGGATCTGCATAGAAAGAGGTTAGAGAGACTTAGGTACCCACTTTTTAATGGGTCCTCTCGGATTAGCAGATTTAATAGGTATGGTTTGTTCATCTTTGGTTCCTAAATTATTGAAATGCTTAGGTACCCAAACCAACTTAGAAGTACTTGGTTTAAGTGGTACCTCTTTAGGCAATTTGGCCTTGTTGGCTTGCGTTGGCCTAGGTATTGTCTTAGGAACCCAATGAGGTCGAACCTTAGGTGGGAGGTTAATTTCAGCGCGGACAAATGTCTGATTTGTCTTAGTGCTTGAGAAAATCTTTTCTCTAGCTAGTCTCCTAGGTGTTTAGCTGAATGTACGTGGACTGGGTACCTTCGGTGAAGACAAGAATGTATTGAGCTGTAAGCTTTCTTAATAGCTGGATCTTGTTTCCTATGAGACTTAAGAGTTGCATTTGTCTTAGAATGATGAGTTATGTTTTTAGAAGTAGAGCCTATTTCAAAGTTTGTGCTTTCAAAAATAATAGACTTTAACGCATAAGTTGAAGCAACAATATTAAAATTAGAAATGGCTGTCTTCGTACGAGTGTCCTTAGTTTTTGACACAGAAAAAATATCAGAAAATAAATCATTTCTATCATTTTTCTTCTGAAATTTTATCATAGGCACTCTTTCCTTAGCATGCTTCACACCTTTTACTACTCTACATGTGGATGGAGTAAAAAAGAGTTAGTAAAAATCTTTGTCCTTTTTGAAGCATTTAAGGATTCTTTTCCTCCCTTTACGATTTTTAAAGAAGATTTATCTTCTTTTAAAATATTTTGAAAAACAATGGGAGGTGTTTTCTTATATGTAATCTTGTCCTTAATTAATGATTTTTCTTTCAAAGTAAAATCAGGACAAGTTTTTAAAGTAGAGGAAGTTTTGAGATTAGAAATCTCCAGTAAAAGCTCATTCTTTTCAGCTTTGAAATTCTTTCTTTCTGTTTCTAAGGAAGCGTTTAAATCAGCTATTTTCTTAATAATAGCTGGAATATAAAAGGAAGTAGAATTTTGAAAATGATCATTATTTTCTTCCTTATCTTTAGAAAAATCTTCTAGGGGATATAATGAATTATAATCACTAGACAAGTTGAGATCCCTCGTCTTGTAACTATTATTCAAGTCGGTGAAGTCAAAGGGAATGTCAGTCCTATTTGTGGCTTTTCGTTTAGATTCTTCTAAAGCATTTATTTTTGAGAATTAGTAAAGGCTGAAGAGAATATTAGAATTGTGCTTTATTATTTCATTATCTTTGTAATTAGGGACGTAATTAGAAGTTTTAATAGTGTAGGACTTCATAGTAATTATACCTTAGATATAGGTATAAATATGATGTACACTATCAAAGTTAATACAAGTTTCATTATTCAGAAAAACACAAGTATCGAATTTATATTTTAAAGAGAGATCATGCTCGAGAAACTAGGAAAAGCTAACAACCTCTCTCAAGATCTTCAACGCGGATATTCGACCGATCGTATATCGTAAGATTTCTTACTCGAATACCGAGAATCCGTGCTTTGATTGCTTGTTGATTGATGAATCAGGACCTAACAATTGATATCAGAGCAAATCGTGATTGAATTTGGACAGAATTCGCAATTTTCAGATCAAAATAATTTTCCAGATTTTTCGATCGAAAAACTCACGTGACTTATATTTTGATCAATATGCTTAATTGTGCGAATTTTGTTGTTGATTTGGCTGATTAAGTGATAGATTATATGTTATGATTGATTTACGTACTGATTTCAATAGCTTAGAACGTAATAATAGTTCAGATTTTCGATTTAGATCGATTTTTGCGTTTGCAATCAAGTTTTGAGTCCGATATGATCTTCTTAAATCTCGATATATTTTGCTATTAAACGTGGTTGATTCTGTGCTTGTTCATATTTAGAACTATTAAACGAGTGATTATCCAGAATTTGAGCATCTAAATTGAACATCTCGATTGAATCTGGAATTTTCACTGTTACATTGAACTTAGTTGTTCTTCGATCGACAAACTTGGATCGAAAAATATTTTTCGACCAAGTTTGCTGCCGAGAAGTATTTCAACAACAAACACTATTTTCGAGTGTTTTACTCAAAATTAAATCTCGGAAAAAACATTAATTCAATAATTAGTTTTTCGGTTCATATATAAATACATTTTTCGAGCGAATAAATTTTTCGATCCAAAATTAGCCAAAACATATTTTTGATCGAAAAATATTCCATCGAAAAGTTTTACAGTCAACAATTTGAGTTAAATTAAAAACAAAGTTTTTCGATCACTAGTAATTTTTCGATCACAAGTTATTTGATAAGAGTTTTTGTGATCAACATAGTTTTTCGACAAAATATTTTTCGATAAGATCATCTTTTCAACATTTTTTTTCCAAAAATATTTTTCGATAAACATATAACTAAATCCTTAAACGTTCGAAAAACTTTTTCGATTAAAAATCTTAAAAGTATCAAGCTGCCAAGTTCTTCAGAAGATGAAGAAGAATCTAACGCGGACTCCGAACCTGATATGAAAGAGTTCAAGAAACAGTTAGCTCTCATTTCTAAAATGATGAGTAAAAAGTTTTACAAAAAGAAATCCTCGTCTTCGGCCAATAGACTTCGGACATCTAGCTCCAAGCATAGGGAAAGACCGGCCGAATTCTCAGAATCAAAAAGTGTCAAAGAACCACAAAAATGTTATAAGTGTGGAAAGGTATGACACTTCTCCAGGGAATGCAAACTACCCAAGAAAAAGGACGCCAACTACTACTCCAAACAATTCCAACTCACTAAACAGAAAGAGGCTTGAGTAGCACTGATGGCAGAACAAAAGCATTGGCTGGACGATACCACAGATTCTGAAGACGAAAATCTTGCACTTATGGCATACCTCGACGACACTTCAAATGATGACCCATCCAGGAGGCCTGACGACGACGACAAAGCATCATCTTCGTGACAAGAGGTACATTTGTCTAATTCCACATTATCAAACATGTTAGAATCGTTACAGCTTAAGTACACTAACATGAAAATTGAGCGGAAACGAACAAAGGAATTAGAAGAGAAACTAGCTCTTAGCGAAAGCAATTTCCAAAAGCAATTAGATAAGAAAATCCATCTCAAAATTCTCTTATCTAACACTAAAAAAAAAATCTCTAGTCTTGAATTAACCATATCTACCTCTATAACGAAAATTACTGAACTTAATACGATTCTTATCGATTGTCAGAGAGACTTAGAAATTTCTAAAAATAATTTCAAAGAAATTTCTGACGAACGTAAAAAACTTTATTCAAGGATTAAAACATTAGATGATCTTCTAATAAAAAGGGGTCAAACGGATCAAACTCTATTTCTAAATCAACCTCTTGATACAGAATTTTATAATCCTAAAGAGGGCTTAGGTTTTAACTATCCCTGTAACTTGAAAAAGGTCAATGTTAGACAATATACGATATCAACTATATGGGATTAGGTTTAACTTCTCTAATGGCATTTACTAATTCTTCCGAAATAAATGCTTTGGAAGAATCTAAACGACAAGCCACTGATAGGACTAACATTCATTTTGACAACACCGACTTGAATAATAGTGACGAGACGAGAGATCTCAACTTGTCTAGTGATTATAATTCATTATTTTCCCTAGAAGATTTCTCTAACGACAAGGAAGATAATAATGATCATTCTCAAAATTCTAATTTCTGTTATATTCCAGCTATTATTAAGAAAATAGCTGATTTAAACGCTTCCTTGGAAACAGAAAGAAAGAATTTCAAAGCTGAAAAGAACGAACTTTTACTGGAGATTTCCAATCTCAAAACTTCCTCTACTTTAAAAACTTGTCCTGATCTTATTTCGAAAGAAAAATCTTTAATGAAGGACAAGATTAAAACTAAGAAAAACTCTCCTATTATTTTTCAAAATATTTCAAAAGAAGATAAATCTTCTTTAGAAATTGTAAAGAGAGAAAATGAATCCTTAAATGCTTCAAAAAGGAAAAAGATTTTTACTAACTCTTTTTCTACTACATCCACAGGTAGAGTAGTAAAAGAGGTGAAGCATGCTAAGGAAAGAGTGCCTAGAATAAAATTTCAGAAGAAAAATGATTTATTATCTTTTTTTTCTATGTCAAAAACTATGGACACTCGTATGAAGACAGCCATTTCTAGTATTGTTACTTCAAATTATGCGTTAAAGCCTATTATTTTTGAAAGCACAAACTTTGAAATTGGCTCTACTTCTGAAAACAATTTTCGTCATTCTAAAACAAATGCAAGTCTTAAGTCTCATAAGAAACAAGACCCAGCCATTAAGAAAGTTATAACTACATACATTCTTGTTCTCACCTAAGGTATCCAGTCCACATACATTCAGCTAAACAACTGAGGAGACTAGCCAAAGAAAAGATATTCTCCAGCAATAAGACAAATCAGACATTTGTTCGTGCTGAAATTAACCTCCCATGTAAGGTTCAACCAAAATGGATTCCTAAGTCACCACCTAGGCAAACACAAGCCAATAAGGCTAAATTGTCTAAAGAGGTACTACTTAAACCAACTACTTCTAAGTTGATTTGGGTACCTAAGCATTCTCATAATTTAGGAACCAAAGATGAACAAACCTTAATTATCAAATCTGCTAATCCGAGAGGACCCATTCAAAAATGAGTACCTAAGTCTCCCTAATTTATATATATGCAAATCCATCATGTGTGGTATTTAGATTCTGGTTGCTCCACACACATGACGGGAAAACAAGAACTGTTGAGCAACTACCAAGATCGTTACAATGACAAGGTCCGATTTTGCAACAACGACTCAACTCCCATACTCGGATTTAGAGTCATTTTACTGCCAAATTTGACGATTAAAGATGTCTCTTACGTCCAAGGTCTCCAGCACAATCTGTTCAGCATAGGACAATTCTGTGACAAAGGATTTCAAGTAGTATTTCTAGCTGACAGCCGAGGCGGAGTACGTAGCGGCCTCCAGCTGTTGCTCACAAGTTCAATGGATGCAGACACAACTACGCGACTACGGGTTTGAATTTAATAACATTCCCATTTATAGTGATTTTCAAAGTGCTATTGCCATTACATGCAATCCTGTTCATCATTCACTGAAACACATAGATATTCGCTATCATTTTATAAAAGATCATGTAGAAAAAGGCTTTATAGATATGTATTTTGTTGAAACGGCGCTTCAACTTGCCGACTTATCACTAAGGCATTGGATGAAAAAAGATTTCAATTCCTTATTGTTAAGCTAGGCATGTTGAATCTCAATCTTACTTGAAATGTGTTTTCACATGCTCTATTATGCTTCTATATGATATTCTATGTGCTTCATGATATTCCTTGATTATCTTGCGTGATACTGTCTTTCAAATAAAAATAAAATAGTATATATATAATAATAATAACATAAAATAAAATAAAAATGGGGGATGACGATAATTTTGCCTATTTTGAACTACTCACAAAAATATTTCTTTGATATATGTTTAATTCTTTGCTTATAAATTCATGTGACATTCTTTTATTCAAAGAACTTCATTTGTTTCACTAGACACAAAGCCACATCATACATGTGAGACTTTGAGTCTCAATATTTTTTTTGAGTGGGTTACACTTCAAAAGTCTATCTCTTGATTTATACTTCGTGGCCTCATTCTTGCTTTTGTGTTAGTTTGTCATGAAAATGATAAGGGCAAAATTAGGAAATTCCTCACTTGGCCCAAATTATCATCCTTTACTATTTTCTCTAGAGATCCCTTTTGAGCCTTCTCCGACATTCTTTTTCTTTTGAAACCCGATTTAGCCTTCAACCTTATTCATAAGTTTCGCAGTTGCTCAATCAAGAAAAAGAGGGTGAGCGAAAAAGAGATGCACATGATAAATTTCTCATTCTTTATACGGATCTCGCCATGAACTTCTTCTAGATAATCTCGTATACTCCTAGAATAGAAGCACCTCGAAATGAACTTCTCCAACGATAATCTAGATCTTTTATCGAGAAAACAAGAAGAGGAGCACAACCTTGGGTTCGAATTCCATTACTGTGAAACCTTCAAAAGGAACACGGTTTCGGCCCAAAAACAGAACAAGATTCCATCTCTCAAAGCTTCGTAAAGCAGAAGAGACTCATCTTGAACAAGTGCAGACAAAAAGAAAAGAAAAAGGAGCATAAATGAATCTCAAAAGAGCCCCTGGAATTGAAGAATTTTTAAGCTCACTAATTCCAAAAATATCTGTTAAGTCCTATTATATCCAACACGATTAAGTTCGGTGAAGAATTCGATAGAAAATGTAAAACTTACGAAGAACACGTTTGAATTTGGCGCGAAAGCTTGAGAGCGTTCTTCACGTTATAAAGCTTGGTTTTCTATTAAAATGAATTTTTAACCCTAATACATCACATTAGGGTTCCTTATATACCAAATAAGTTGGTATATTTTCTAAGTAGTCATAATCTATGGCTTAATTACAATTAAGCCCAAACTACCACTTATACTACAAGACTAAGATAGCATTTATATTTTAACACAATAAAAATGTCCTAACAATCTCCCCCTTTGTGTTCAATCTTCGCTTGAGCGTAGGTTATCTTGTCTCTTTTCTTTTTTATTTTGAAAAGATTCCTCGAGTCCTAACAATCTCCTCTTTATGAGATTATTTTTGTAATCTCTTCCTTTATCTTGTCTTGGTCTCTTTCTTCTTTGGAGATCTTCAAGCTCACCATGTCTTGTTCTTTTCTCTTCTGAACATCGTCGGAAAGTGTGTGAAGTTGCTTGCCGGATTTGGAGAATTTCCACTTTTGTGTTCCATCTCTCCAGTTGATAGCCACGAAACTCCCCTTATTTTAGTTCAACCTTGTGTTGAGATCGGAGAATTTGATTTGAAATTTGGAGAGACGTACACGAGTGGCAACTTCGGTCATTGAAGCTCGTGGTGTTTGCCTGATTCGACGACGCTTAAAAAGTTAATATTTCCGATCAATCTTGCACTTTCGTTGTTGTATTGCTCCCATTTCTTTAGTACTACTCCCCCTCATGATGATCGAGTGGGGAGATCGTCATGACAATATATCAAAATGGGGCATCGTCGTTTGGCAAGAAGATTGTATCGTCGTGACAAGGAGATGGAGTTTGTAGACTTCGTAGGAAATCAAATTTGGTAATAACCCAACGGAGCCAGAAGGCGTTCCGTCGATCTGAAACCGGGGCCACATAGGCTTCCCGTTGACATTGTTCTAGGAGCGTTGCTCGTAGAAGATGGCCTAATACCGTTGTTGGTTTGATGTTGCAACGGAAGGACTTCCATTCGATCATTGAAGCATGTCTGTGAATGACATGTCTACGAAAGTTCTAACTTGATCACAAAGACCAAGTATATAAAAAGTGTATGTGTCCTAGAAAATTATAAAAATATAGGAACTGAGGACACGCTAGACACGATGTGATCAATGAAAGCGTGGTACGGGGCGGATTACCACTTAGTTCAATATCTCCCACTTCCGAGTGAAGCGGTGATAGTAGACGTGGCTCCCCGTAAGAAAATAAAAGGGAATTTGAGTCGTAGTTGTGGCTTTTCTTTTGGATTCTTCTAAGGCATTTATTTCTGAAGCGTTAGTAAAAGCCATTAAAGAAGTAAATCCTAAACCCATGTTAATTGACATCATATATATTGTTTTACGTTAACTTTTTTCAAGTTACAAGGATTCGTAAAGCCTAAGCCTTCAAGATGATTATAAATTTTCATGTCATGTAAATGAGGGGAATTTTTGAGATTGGATATCTCATCTAAAAGCTTTTTCTTTCCCGCTCGGAAACCTACTCTTTCTAATTCCAGAGTTGCGTTTAATTCGGTTATTTTATGAATAACCTCAGGAATTTCCCAACTGAGGTAGGTTTAACAGAATGTAAAATATTTCTCCAATTAGATGCTAAGGCTTTAGAGGAACTTTGGTCTTTTTGACCCTTTTCAGCAAGATTGTATTCTAGATTTTTAATTTTAGAGTACAATATTCCGCGTTCCTCAACTAACATCATAAAGGAGTGACTTATTACGACACGCTGCTTCACTATTTTTAAGACGCGCTGTAAGTTCCTTATTTTTTGTTTCTAACTCTTTAACTGTTTTTTCTAACATTTCAAATAAACTAGAGTCAGAAGGACTAACCTTGATATGGTCAGTTGAAGAGTTCATTTGTAGATCTTCGTTGTGTTCCATAGAGTAGGTATCCGTTTGTTTTCGTAAGGTTCGATATTTTATCGTTGACGCGTTTTTGGATTTTTGAATTTGAATTTTTTAATATTTGAAATTTTTGGCTTTTATAAAAAATTCAGTATCAAAAAATTTTGGTTTTAATGAAAAATAGCGTGAAGTATTGAAAATTTTGAGTATTGAAAACTTTTTGGTGTGTACCGAAAAGTTTTAAATTGATGTTCAACACTTCGAAAATTGACCAAAACTTTTCTATAATGTGCCGTAAAACTTTGAATCCTGTTGAAATCTTTTATTTTTCTGAAAAAAATTGAAATTGAAACCTTTTGGATCAAAATATTAAAGTTTGAAAAATTCGGGTCAAAAGGTTAAGTATCGAAACATATGTGTATCGAGAAAATTTGTCGTACCGAGAATGTTTGCGATGAGAGATTCTCGTTACACGTTTGCGAGAACTTACTTTGTCGGGTTGACCATTTTTTTTTTCAGATTGACTATTTTTTCTCGTAAAAATTTCTTCTATAAAGAAAATTTCTCGATAAGAGATTTAAAATTGGCGTTGTAAAATTCAGTATCGAAAAATTTTGGAGTTTTCATGAAATATAGTGACGTTTTGAAAATTATGTAAGTAACTTTTGGTAGATACCGAAATGTTTTGTATTGATGTCGAAAACTTCGTAAAATACCAAAATTTTCTTATAATTTGCCAATAAAGGTTTTCGATAAACACTGTTTATCAAAAAACTTTGTCACTAGACTTATCCGAAAAAATTCCTATCGCGAAAACTTTTGCAATAAACTTTTTCGTCAAAAAAAATTTGCGATAAATTTTTTCGTAGAAAATATATTTGCGATTAACTTTTTCGTCGAAAGAAAATTTTTGCGATAAACTTTTTCGTTGAAAAAAAAATTTCTCTAAACTTTTTTGTCAAAAAAAAATGCAATCGAAACAATATTTTGCTTAAACTTTTTCGTCGAAAATAAATTTTGCGATAAACTTATTTGTCGAAAAAAAATTGCGATAAACGTTTCGTAAAAAAAGAAAATTTATGATAAACTTTTTCGTCGAAATTTTTTTTTTTTAAATAAACTTTTTCGTCGAGAAACTCTTTAAAAAAACAACATTCTTAATTTAACAAAGAACACACATAGTTTTCGATCCGAAACACAAAATTAATCAAATTTAGCTTGGGTTATGGATCAAAAGATGTAGAATTCAAGTTTTTTTAACACACAATAAAATCAGAAAACAGCAGGAAATGTCGAATTTTTGAGAAATTCACATGAACGTCACGGAGAACACATACGATCGATCTCCAAATTTCGCAAAAATTAGTGTTTCGATCAATCAAAATTCAGCCCATACATGTTTAAAACACTTGATTGAAGCCTAAAAACAGCAAATCAATGTCAAATTTGGAGAATCGAACGGAAAACGAGAAAACGCCGTATGCGATATTCATGATATTTTGGGCAAAATTTCGATAAAATTTCAGCAAATTGATTCAAATACTAATGCATTTTTCTCTGATACCAATTGTTAGGTCCTATTATATCCAGCACGGTTAAGTTCGGTGAAGAATTCGATAAAAAATGTAAAACTTACGAAGAACACGTTTGAATTTGGCGCGGAAGCTTGAGAGCGTTCTTCACGTTGTAAAGCTCGGTTTTCTATTAAAATTAATTCTTAACCCTAATACATCACATTAGAGTTCCTTATATACCAAATAAGTTTGGTATATTTGCTAAGTAGTCCTAATCTATGGCTTAATTACAATTAAGCTCAAACTACTACTTATACTACAAGACTAAGATAACATTTATATTTGAACACAATAAAAATGTCCTAACAATATCCTACCCTTTTAGTTATAGCCTAAAAACAATCCCTTCAAAGTTCCTTTGACTCTAATTGATGGACTTTCACTTGGTAAGTTGATTAAATACGATACGATGACAAATTGATTGACATAATTTTTGTCGTGCTGATATGAGTGATATATCTACTAAATATTTCCATGATAAAAATAAATTGAGTGTTATGAGCGCAACTAGTGATATTTGTCAAAATGATTCAAACTATGATCTTCGAATATTAGTTTAGTCACATGATTTGACGGCAAATTATTATTTTATATGTCATGAGAAATATCTGCGTGATAATGTTCAAAATGGACAATCGGACCCCAAAACAAATTTGTTTATGATAAAAAAATATTTTTGAAAAATATTTTTTGCACATTCTAAATGTATTAAATACATGCATTGGTTCAGACTTGATTGATAGTTCCAGTTATATCCAACACGGTTAAGTTCGGTGAAGAATTCGATAGAAAATGTAAAACATACGAAGAACACGTTTGATTTTTGGCGCGGAAGCTTGAGAGCGTTCTTCACGTTGTAAAGCTCGGTTTTCTATTAAAATGAATTCTTAACCCTAATACATCACATTAGAGTTCCTTATATACCAAATAAGTTTAGTATATTTGCAAAGAAGTCATAATCTATGGCTTAATAACAATTAAGCCCAAACTACTACTTATATTACAAGACTAAGATAACATTTATATTTGAACACAATAAAAATATCCTAACAATCTCCCCTTTTGTGTTCAATCTTCTCTTTAGCGTAGGTTATCTTTGTCTTGTTTTGAAAAGATTCCTCGAGTCCTAACAATCTCCCCTTTATGAGATTATTTGTGTAATCTCTTCCTTTATCTTGTCTTGTGGTCTCATCATTCTTTGGAGATCTTCAAGCTCACCATGTCTTGTATACTCTTCTTGGGACCGGATCTTTCTTCTAATTTTCTTTTGATGTTCGTCTCCAAATGTCGGAAGGTGTGTGAAGTCGCTTGCCGGATTTTTGGAGAATTTCCTCTTTTGTGTTCCATCTCTCCCTTTGATAGCGATGAAACTCCCCCTATTTTAGTTCAACCTTGTGTTTGGATTGGGGAATTCGATTTCAAATTTGGAGAGACGTACACGAGCGGCAACTTCAGTCATTGAAGCTCGTGGTGTTTGCTTGATTCAACGACGCTTAAGAATTTAGTATTTCCGATCAATCTTGCACTTTCGTTGTTGTATTGCTCCGATTTCTTTAGTACTACTCCCCCTCATGATGATCGAGTGGGGAGATCGTCATGGCGATGTATCAAAATGGAGCATTGTCGTTGGCAAGAAGATTGTATCGTCGTGACTAGGAGATGGAGTTTGTAGACTTCGTAGGAAATCAAATTCGGTAATAATCCGATGGAGCCACGAAGGCGTTCCGCCGATATAAAACCGGGGCCACATAGGCTTCCCGTTGACATCGTTCTAGGAGCATTGCTCGTAGAAGATGGCCTGATACCGTTGTTGATTTGATGTTGCAACGGTAGGACTTCCTTTCGATCATCGAAGCATGTCTGAGAATGACATGTCTACGAAAGTTCTAACTTGATCACAAAGATCAAGTATATAAAAAGTATATATGTCCTAGAAAATTATAAAAATTTAGAAAGTAATGACACGCTAGACACGATGTGATCAATGAAAGTGTGGTACGGGGCAGATTACCTCTTAGTTCAATATCTCCCACTTCTGAGTGAAGTGGTGATAGTAGACGTTGCTCCCGTGAGAAAATGTAACATCGGTCTTTTAAGAGACGATGAGTGGGTAAGGCTCGTATGTACATGCGCCGTTGGACATAATGCGGCATCTTCTACCCGGGAGCTAATAAAATTAGCACATTTACCTATGGGGGTTAGTCCAAAATATTTGGGAGATTAGGGATTTATGTACCTTCAAAAATTTCCAAGTCATCATCGAAGTCATCTTGCTTGTTGTTCGGATGATGTAAGATAGGTGGTATCGTCACAAATGCTTTAACGCGTTCCAGGGTTAGGATCAAGTCGGTTTAGACTGAACCATAGTAACTAGAATCCATGCTTCCGGGATACGTGATAAGTGCTGCTTTATTTGAATTAGCAAGACGGAGGTAGTCGTTGAAAAAGAGCATTTGGATTGTCATGAAGATTGTCAGCTTTGCCATTTGAAAATATTTGTCCGTTGTAAGCTCGAGATTCTTCCTTGAAGTCCGTCGAAATTTGTCGGAGCAAATATTCATTGAGCTTTAATGAAGATGAGACGAGATTTTCTTATTCACTTATTTTTTTATTATTTTCTTCTTCTCTTTTTTTTATATATATTTTTATATTTAATATTATTATTATTTATTTTTATTTTGAAGTATATCTGTAATATGTATTAGTATATGATATTATATATATATGTGGTTTGCGGGTGCAAGGTTGTCGGGTCGGAGTCGAGAAGTGAAGCTATCGAGAGAATATTTTTCGGATGAGGTGTATTGAAAAAAAATTCGAGTGTGGTGTATCGAAAAATATTTTTGAATAAGGTGTATCGAAAAAAATTCGGATGAGGTTTGCGATAAAATTTCTCGATATAGTGGAGAACATTTCGCGATAAAAAATTTTTATGATAACGTTCCATGAGAAAAATTTCATGAGAAAATTGCTCGACAAAAAATAGTCGATAAAGTGTTCGTATTACGCCTCGAGAAAGTTTGTCGACAAAAAAATGTGTCGAAAAAGTCTTGCGAGAAAATTTCTCGAGAAAGTGTAGAAAATTTATCGGTAAACTTTGTCGGTAGAATTTTAAAAATTTCAATATTTGAAAACTATATCTATATTTTTATTTCTCCCTCTCAAATAATGCTTCCAAAATAAAGTCTCCCGCTAGAAAGTTGCGTAGTAAGATTTAAAATAATATTACGAATCTCTTTCCCTTAATGCATTCGTTTAAAGTTCTACCTCCCCCTCAAAATTTAAAATTGTTTCTCCCGCTTGAAAGAAATAAGATTCTCTCCTCTTTAAGATAAAAGAGTAGCTCCCCCTCAAATTAAGCTCATTTAAAAATGTTATATTGAAAAAAAAGGGATTTATCATTTCCGTGTATAATATGCTTTTAGAATTTTAAAATCCCTTAAAGTTTTGAAAATGCATATTTAAAATGTACTATTTTGAAAAATAATAGGTATTTTTCAATGTAGCTCGTATGTGTATGAAAATTAAAATATTGAAATTTCGTTCAACATACGCATAAGTAGAATGTACGTCGTTGAACTGTAGTTGTAGTAGCTCACGCCTCTTCGCTTTATCATGTATGTGGAGCCACTAGGTCAAATACCATACATGAGGGAATCTGCAAAACATTATCGAGACTTTGGTACCCATTGTAATGTTGGTCCTCCCTTAGTAGCAGAAAAAGGGTTAAGCATAGATGGAGTCAAAATTAATTTCGATCCTAAATCATTCATTAATGTGCGTTTAGGTACCCAAATTTTTGTGGGATTTCCTAACTTAATAGTAGACATAGGAACCCATGTAGGAGTGGTTTGACATGGAAAAGAAATTTCAGCTCGGGTGAAAGTGTGTTTCGGAGAAGATTTAAATATTTTCTCCGAAGCCAGTCGCATAAGATGCTTCTTAGAATGAACTTGGACTGGATACTTTATATAGGAATACGAGCATATCGAATTATAAGCGTCACTAGCATATAAGTCGTGCATCCTACGTTGAGAATTCACACAATTCACATTAGAATGATGAGTAGAATTAAGAAAATTATTTCCAAGTCTAGGCTTCCTAAATAGAGAATTATTAAAATCATTTGAAGCACACGATGATGTTTGTTTGCTAGAACTTTGAGCTTTTCTGTTAAAATTTTTCTTTATAGGAATAGGAGTGGAAAATTTTTCTTCTTTAAATTTCCGTTCCCTAACTTTGGAAAATAATGTAAGTTTTCATTTCTCCTTCCTAAGTTGTATTTGTTCCTTAGCAATTTGATGTTCTTGGCTTTTACTTTGAATTTCAGCTTCGGTCAAAATTGACGTAGAAGTATTAGTAAAAGTCTTTTCGATTTTAGGAACAAAAACGTCCGTTTGCGTTGCTTTTTCCTGTTTAAGAGAAGATTTTTCTTTAGAAATATTGTTTAAAACAGGTAAAGGGGAGGAATTTTTTAGATTTGATATCTCCAATAAAAGCACGCTCTTTTCTGCTTCAAAATTCTTTCTTTCTGATTCTAATGATGAGTTTAAATCAACTATTTTCTTAACAATAGCAGGAATATAACATAAAGTAGAACTTTTAGAATGATCAGAATTTTCTTTCTCAACTTTAGGAAGATCTTCTAAAGGAGATAATGAATTATAGTTACTAGACAGGTTTATTTCCCGTGTCTTGTAACAATTGTTCAATTCAGTGTATTCAAAAGGAATTTCAATCCGAGTTGTGGCTTTTCGTTTTGATTCTTCTAAGGCATTTATTTCGGAAGAGTTAGTAAAAGCCATTAAAAAAGTGAATCCTAAACCCATGTACTTGATATCATATAATTGTTTTACATTAATCTCTTTCAAGTTACAAGGATTAGTAAAGCCTAAGCCTTCAACGGGATTATAAAATTTTATATCATGTAAATGAGGGAATTTTTGAGATTTGATATCTCCTCTAAAAGCTTTTTCTTTTCCGCTCGGAAACCTACTCTTTCTAATTCCAGAGTTGCGTTTAATTCGGTTATTTTATGAATAACCTCCGGAATTTCGAAACAAGAGGTAGTTTTATCAGAATGTATAATATTTCCCCAATTAGATGCTAAGGCTTTAGAGGAACTTTGATCTTTTTGACCTTTTCCGCAAGATTGTGCTCTAAATTTTTAATTTTAGAGGACAATTTTTCGCGTTCGTCAACTAATTCATCATAAAGGAGTGACTTATTGCAACACGCTGTTCATTATTTTCAAGACACGTGGTAAGTTCCTTATTTTTTGTTTCTAACTATATAACTGTTTTTTCTAACATTTCAAATAAACTAAGAGTCAGAAGGACTAACCTTGAGATAGTCAGTTGAAGAGTTCATTCGTAGATATCGTGCTCTCTGAAGAGCATCAATTAGGTCTTGGTTGTGTTCCATAGAGTAGGTTTGTGTTGATTAGGTTGGATATTTGATCGTTGACACGTTATGTAGATTTGAGATATTTTAATAAAAGTTTCGAAGAATAGAGTAGGTATCGAAAAAGTTTTTAGGACAAAATGTTGATATCAAAAACTTTTGGACCGGAAAGTATAGTTTTGAAAAGTTTGGAGTCGAAAGTTTAGGTATCGAAAATTTTGTGTGTACCGAACACTTTTGATAATGAGAGTGTAAGTATCGAAAACTTTTTTTTTTCTAATAAAAAAAATTGCTTTAAAATTTCTATTCCGATAAGAAATTTGCCCAAAAATGAGTTGAGTGCGAAAATTATTTTCGATAACAGTTTGCGGGAAAGTTTTACGAACAAAATTTGTGGTAAAACTGTTTGCTATAAACTTGATAAAAGTTTCTCGATTAAGTTTCTCAAAAAAAAATCTATTAAGTACTATTAGAAAAAAAATTTCGGCAGTGAAAGTTTATCGATAAGTATGTATACCGAGAAAGTTTTGCGGATTGACTAACTTTTCTCGTGTTGACAAACTTTTCTCGTGTTGACAAACTTTTCTCGAAAAAAATCTTTGATAAAAAATTTTATCGATAAGGAATTTAAAATTCGCTTTATAAAATTCCGTATCGAAAATTTTTTGTTGTTTTCGTGAAATATAGTGAAGTTTCGAAAATTATATAAGTCTCGATTGATGTCGAAAACTTCGAAAAAAAATATACCAAAAACTTTCTTATAATTTTCCGAAAAAGTTTTTCGATAAACATTGTTAAAAAAAATTTGTCGGTAGACTTATCCGCAAAAAAAAAATATTTATCGCGAAAACTTTTTCGTCGAGAAAAAAAAATTTCCATAAGCTTTTTCGTTTTTAAAAAAAATTGTGATTAACTTTTTCGTTAAAAAAAATTTCGATTAAGTTTTTCCTTCGAAAATAATTTTTTGCGTGAACTTTTTCGTTAAAAAAAAAATTCGATTAACTTTTTCGTTCGGAAAAAAAAAATATGTGATTAACTTTTCGTTAAAAAAATTTTCGATTAACTTTTTCGTTCGATTTTTTTTTTTTTTGCGAGAAGCAGCAACGTACTCACTTTTAACATAGAACACACCTAGTTTTCAATACGAAACACAAAATTAATCAAATTTAGCTTGGATTATGGATTGAAACATGTAGAATTCCAGTTTTTAACACTCAATCAAAGCAGAAAACAGCAAAATATGTCAAATTTTTTAGAAATTGGATGAATTTCACGAAGAACACGATTATCGAATCTTCAAATTTCCGCAAAAATTGCCGTTCGATCAATCAAATTTCAGCACAAAGATGTTTATAACACCAAATCGAAGTCTAAAAACATCAAATCATATCGAAATCTGAAGAATCAGATCGAAAACGAGAAAATGCCGTATGCGATATTCATGAGATTTCGGGCAAAAATTCGATCAAAATTTCAGCAAATTGATTCAAATTCTAACGCGTTTTGCTCTGATACCAATTGATAGTTTTCTATTGAATTCCAACACGATTGAGTTCGGTGAAGAATTCAATAGAAAATGTAAAACTTACGAAGAACACGTTTGATTTTTGGTACGGAAGCTTGAGAGTGTTCTTCACGTTGTAAAGCTCGGTTTTCTATTAAAATGAATTCTTAACCCTAATACATCACATGAGAGTTCCTTATATACCAAATAAGTTTGGTATATTTGCAAAGTAGTCCTAATCTATGGCTTAATAACAATTAAGCCCAAACTACTACTTATACTACATGACTAAGATAACATTTATATTTGAACACAATAAAAATGTCCTAACACTTGATAAAATGCGAAATTTTTGAAAACGCATATTTTTCTTGAATCTATGTTGAATTCATTAAATGCATTAATTGTGTTTATATAGTAAATTTTCATATGCAAAATTGTGTTAATTATGTGCTAAAATGCTGAAAAATTAAATGTGCATTTGTTGAGTGGGAGTTTACATGAAAATTTGTTCTTATCTCCTAAAATGATTTACTTGCAAACACGACTTCTAATATGTTTTTAAGTATCACAGAATATTTTGAGCTCATCCGAGGAGTCAAGTGTTGAATTTCATCACAATTGGGAGACAATTGCATTTCTTTCAGAAATCCAGGGAGTCATATGAAATTTCTTTTTGGGTTAACAAGTAAAAGATTAATTTTTTTTGGTTAAATCAGATCGGATTTTTAACGAAAGCCCAAAATATTTTTTTGGCCCAAAGCCCTTTTAACCTTACCCAATCGGAAAGTATTAATATCACTTTTTAAATTGAAAAACTCATTCTCACGCAACCACAAACAGTCCAAAAACTTTTCGTTCTCTCAAAACTCTTCGGCGATTTCATAAACACTCTTCAATCTTCATCGATTTTCTGTCAAAACTCGTCGAGCTTGAAGGTAGAAACCCGTTTCGGATCATCTTTCCGTTCAGAAACGCACGAATAGCGACAGTTTCTCAATCATCGATTTTTTACTTCGCAACGTTTTCGACTGAAACTTCTTAAAAACTCAAAATTAACGTGTTTAAACTCGACCATTCTGATTAAAATCATGATATTTGGATTCGCAACTGATTTTTGATCGTTCCGAGTCCAGATTAACTCATTATTTAGCCAGAAATCGACAAATGCGTTTTTAAGCGTTTACTTTTTCATTTCAAACTTTTTCGATCGAAAATGTTCTTATCGCAAACAGTGTCATCGAAGAACTTTAGTTTTCGTTAAGTTTTATTCGATCGCAAAACTCAACGGCGAAAACCTTATGTTTTCGATATGTTTTTTATTCGATCGTCAAAATTCGCGGCGTAAAACTTAAGTTTTTCGACAACATTTTATTCGATCGCAAAATTACTCAGCGAAAAACTTTTGTTTTCGTCAATTTTTTATTCGATCGCAAAAATCAGCTGCGAAAATCTTGAATTTTTCGATACGTTTTTATTCGATCGCAAAACTTAACGATCGAATAAATTCACGCTCGAATGAAAACACGCTGAAATGACTTAGAAATTTTTTCATAGTTTTTTCTAAGTCCTTCGATAATAAACTCTAACACTTAGAAAAATTTCTCAAAATTTTTTTAAGTCATTTTCGCCATACACATTTACTTAGTAAAATTTGCATATGAAAATTTCAATCTAATGAATTTTATTTCTTCATTTCAGAAATGGCACATCAAAAGTACTCCCACATCTGAAAGTTGAATGACGGTCCATGACACAACTATCAAGTTGGATGACGGTCCACGACACAACTATCAATTGGACCTCGCCACCTTCCGATGTCCGGGTGAAGTGATAATCTCCATCCTCAAAGGACACCCTCTATGACCAGCTCTAATGATGATAGATTCTGTACAAATGGTCTACCTCCAGCAATTCTGGGGATGTATGAAGAGCTACGTCGTCGGAGAGGACGTGCAATACACAACGAAGATCAATCAAAAACACGTCATCATTGACAAGAACCTACTGGCCATGGTGCTCGTTCTACCGCATCATGATGTCTACGACCAACTACCAACAGATGCGGTGATTGTGGAAGATATGCTTCGGATGAGATACAAGCCACCGCTGACAAAATTGGCAAATTTCCAGAATAGCGGGATCCCACATCCATGGAGAACTTTGTTCAGCATCATCAACAAATGCCTCTCCCCGAAGCACTCTGGTTTTGACAAGGCGAACGGGAACATCCTCCAAATCTTTCACAGAGTCGTCTTCTCGAACAAATACGACATGGCCCAGCTCATATGGAACGACTTAGCGGACCAAATGCGTGAGAGGGAGACAAAGTCGAAGGCGAAGTTTCTCCCGTATGTCCAGTGGTTCCCGGTGCTACCCACCTCATGGAAGTACATCCGGATATCCCACGTCTGCCACCCGTTGGAGGTTATATACCGTTAAGGCTGCGGTTCTTTCATAACCTGAAGGCAGTCGATCAAACACTCCAACCGATGCTGATCTCATTGGAGTTACTAAGTATGGCTTATCCCACCGACGAGGCCTACTAGGACTATTGCCAAAACAATTCCATCACGGAGGCAATGGTACGATCAGTCGACCAAGCTCCGGTGCCTTCCCAACGAGAATCCTTGGGGTGACACACGAGCCCGAAGCCGCGGCTCATGAGACAGAATCACCGACTGTTGAGCCCGAATGTGTCCCTCAACAAGCCGAATCTCCTAAGGCCATCGAGTCTGATGAGAAATGCAGACTACAATGAAGGGGCTCACGCCGACAGCATATCTCTGCCCCTTCTGCATCTCCTTCTACACAAATGGCTTCGGTGCCATCTCCTCCACCACCATCGGTTCAGACAACCACACAGATTCACATTGAATCTGTTGCAACACCCATAGAGATGATACATTCGGTATCATCTCAAGGATTGGGTGGAAGCCCGTTAGACCCTTGACATCTTCGGAGCAAACAATGGGTCAACCCACCGAAGTGGTGACTTATGGGTTGTTAACAGATGTCCTTGGACGTTCTGACATCACAAGTCCTCTCCCAGCCGACACGTGGGAGATCTTTTCCGATGTTGTGACAGTGGAGCGCCTCCCTGGCCCCACTCCACCAATGATCGTGATGGAGCAACGACTGCAAGAAGCCCTCTCCACAGTCATCTCTTCTCTTGAAGACCGACTGATGGACATGATGCTAAAAGCTATTGAGACTTCCCGACGGGATACCAGGAAAGCACCAGTCTCAGAAGCAGTTCCGTCCGAAGCCCACATCACACCCCTATCCTCACCACCATACACACCCCCATACCACCCACCTTAACCACTCCATCCCAATCACCTTCTCTCATCAACACATACACCATCCCTATCACCCAACTTCACGACATCCTCATCTCTCGCCTACTAGCCCTCGACACCCAAACACGTTGTCATGAAGAAAGCTCTCGCACGAAGCGAAGACATGGAGATCCCGATTATCTGGATCGTCATGAGGGGGAGAAACGACAAAGGACCACACGAAGCGGCCGTGGTCAGAGTCGAGAAAAGAAAACAACGACTCGTGAAGCTGGAGGTTCATCCAACAACCCACTACCCGCCAACAAACAACCACTATATCCACCACATCCTACACAAACACTACCTCCCACAAGTCCAAATCCAATCCGAACCTCCAACCTCCTCCAAAATCAACCGGAAGCAGTCGTCTATGATTCACATGCGATCGTAGATTATTACATCTTAAACTAGAAGTGGCTGACACAATGGGAACTAGAGGAAGCTGTTCAAGCCAGACTTTCCAACGTTAGATACTTCTTACAACAAGCTTTGGTAGATTTGGTGCTGCTTGAAGACGAAGAACTTCAAGAAGGCGAGAACTACAACTCTGCACTCCCCGAACTACCAGAGATGATCAGGCATCGAGTCGACTCCCCTCCTTTCTTGTCAAAGGGGGACTGTTAGGGTCGAGACGCCTTGGGAGAATATAAGGATTGGAGTCTCGTTCCTTGAAGACATAAGGACGCAGATTTGGAGGGCTCCTAATCGAATCAAGAAGCTCAATGAGCTGAATTTACGGGGCATCTCCCACTATGAAGAGAGGAAGAAGGTGGAGCACATCTTCTTACTGAACTACCTTGGTCCGGATCTAAGTGGCATCCCAACGGATCAACTTAGAAAAATTTTCAGGGACAATCCACCGATCATCCAACTCGTGGGCGTATCGCACATGATTGGAAGTTATCCAACCCCGATCTATCACATCGAGCGAGTGGACAACAACATACTTGAGAGGAGATAGATGAAAGTTATATGTCTTTCCTTCCACCAGACGAAGTTTATCGTCTGTTTCAGATGTACAAGAGAAAATACCAGACGCCCAGTGGTTAAAGAGATTCATGGTGCGGCACATCAAGTTCCACACCGCACACGGCCTTCAAATTACCGTAGAGAACAATATGAAGAAGGTCAACATGGAGTCTCCGCTCATGAAAGGCTTCCCGCTCAGCGACTTCCCAGAAAATTACATCTTCAAGAAACCAGGCCTCGCCATCACTTATCGGAGTCCAATTTTTGGAAACACGAGAGAGATGCTGAAGTCTGAAGTTCACAAATTTTGTGACGGGACGTTGAAGCTCATGAGGAAGAACATCGAGAAGAAGTTGGCGGAGATCACTGAAGAAACGATCTTCGAGGACCTTGGAAAAGAAGAGGCCCCGCTCCTAAATGAGCTTCTGGATGAATGAAAGAATGGAGTTGGGGAATGTTGTCCGACACTACGAGACAACATTGGGATTGAGAAGATCGTTCTACACCCAACAATGACAAACGGAGCTGAAGAGAGAACAAGTACAAATGGGGAGATTGAAGAAATATAGAAGTTGTGCATTGTTAATTAGTTATCCTTGTAATTAGGGGCGTAGCTCGTATTTTTGTTAGTGTAGAACTAGCTTGTAAGTATACCATGTATAGAAGTATATATACCATGTTCACAACAAAAATCAATACACAAGAATTTAAGAAAAAAAGTATTGAATTCACATTCTAGAGAGAGAAAGGCAATCGAAAACTTCCACTCTCTAATAGTTTCTCTATCCCGATATTAAAATTCGATATTCGACTGAAGGTAATTCTCGATATTTTTTATTCGAATATCTGGAATTCATGCTTATATTGATTGTTAGTTGATAAAATAGGACCTAACACATCCGCTTCTAAAGCATACCGCGTCTAAATCAAGCCTTCACGTACAATTTTAGAAAGCTACAACATCACTTTTCAAGAAGTGACCAAATTGGCTTTTGAAATAAACAGTACAGAACCCGAGCTTATAGGCGAGTTGGCACAAAGTCAACAAATTCCGACAACATCTACGTCATCGTCAGAAGAAGCAATTCCCGCCGATTTTGAAGATTTGGTATTTCTATTTTAATATTTTTATCGAAACGAGTCTCAAATGCCTGCTTCATCTCATTCTATACCAAGCATCGCACCTTCCCCTTCTACGGTGGAAATAAAAAATGAGATTCCCAACCCTCAAATTCCAACAAATGTTCCAGATCCAAATTCTGAATCTTCAACTAGTGTTGCAGCTCCTACTAATGCCGATGCGGAAATTCCTTCCAATTCAACTTCAGAAATGAATTTCCCTATTACAAATGATCAGCCTATCAATTCAGGATGTCTCGATCTACATATCAACCATGGACCTACTTTGGTTCTTCCTCATGAACGCAAGTGGACTCGAGCTCATCCTATCGATCAAATAATTGGTGATCATTCAAGTGGGGTACGCACTAGGACATCTACACAAAGCGGACTATTCTTGTGCTTCTTAAGCCAAAACGAACCACTTAAGGAGGCGAAGCCCTTAAAGACATGGATTGGGTGATCACAATGCAAGATAGACTCAACCAATTCGAGCGTCTACGAGTTTGGACACTAGTTCCTCGACCGCATGGCAAAACAATTATAGGAACTAAATGGGTCTTCAAAAATAAGAAAAACGAGAACGGTGAAATAATCATGAATAAATCACTACTCATAGCCAAGGGGACAATCAACAAGAATGCATTGACTAGGACGAAACGTATGCCCCGGTTGCTCGTATCGAAGCTATTCGATTATTTCTGGCGTACGTGGCTCATAAAGACTTCAAAGTCTATCAAATGGACGTCAAAACCGCCTTTCTCAACGGCGTGTTAAAAGAAGAAGTCTACGTCGCTCAACCCGACGGATTCGTGCATGACAATCATCCTGATTATGTCTATCAATTGGAAAAAGCTCTCTACGGACTAAACCAAGCCCCTCGTGCTTGGTATGATGTTCTGAGGAAATTTCTAGTCAAATCCAACTTTATAAGAGGAACAATCGATACGACACTTTTCATCAAAAAGCAATCCAAGGACATGATGATCGTTCAAGTTTACGTTGATGACATCATCTTCGGCTCGATAAATGAACGACTCTGTCAGAAATTTGGTGATCTGATGAAGACTAAATTCGAGATAAGCTTAATGGGTGAACTCCAATTCTTTCTTGGATTTCAAGTCAAGCAACTCGACGATGGAATCTTTATCCGTCAAACCAAGTATATCCGAGATATTCTGAAGAGATTTAATCAAGACAAGAGCACACATATGAATACTCATGTCAACAAACTGTAAATTGGATGCTGATCCTTCTGGCAATGCAGTCAACATCACAACCTATCGGAGTATTATTGGATCTCTTCTCTACTTAATGTCAAGCTGACCCGACATCATGTTCGCCACTTGCCTTTGTGCTCGTTTTCAAGCTCACCCGAAGGAGTCCCACATGCACGCGGTCAAGCGAATACTACGCTATCTCAAAGGAACTCCCAACTTCGGGTTATGGTATCCTAAAGACACTGATTTTAGATTAATTGGCTATACTGATGCTGATTATGCAGGTTGTCGAATGGACAGAAAAAGCACGTCTGGCGGAGCACAATTTTTAGACAATAAGTTAGTCTGCTGGTCCTCAAAGAAGCAAAATTGCGTATCAACGTCGACGGTAGAGGCGGAGTACGTCGCGGCTGCCCGCTATTGCTCACAAGTTCTATGGATGCGGACGCAACTACGCGACTACGGGTTTGAATTTAATAGCATTCCCATTTACAGTGATTCTCAAAGTGCTATTGCCATTACTTGCAATCATGATCATCATTCACGCACGAAACACATAGATATTCGCTATCATTTTATAGAAGATCATGTAGAAAAAGGCACTATATATATATATATATATGTATTTTATTAAAACGGAGTTTTAACTTGCCGACTTATTCACTAAGGCATTGGATGAAAAACAATTCCAGTTCCTTATTGCTAAGCTAGGCATGTTGAATCTCAATCTTACTTGAAATGTGCTTCACATGCTCTATTATGCTTATATATGATATTATATGTGCTTCTTGATCTTCCTTGCTATATCTTGCTTGGTTCTATCTTTCAATTATATATATATATACAAAAAGATAAATAAAAATAAAATAGTATATATAATAATAATAACATAAAATAAAATAAAAATGGGGGATGACGATAATTGTATCTATATTGATTTACTCAGAAAAATATTTCTTATATCTAGTTCTTTGCTTAAAAAATTCATGTGACATTCTTTTATTCAAAAAACTTCGTTTGTTTCACTAGACACAAAGCCACATCATATATGTGAGAATTTGAGCCTCAATATTTTTTATTCTTGAGTGTCTCACACTTCAAATGAGTGTCCTTTGATTTGTACTTTGTAGCCTCATTCTTGCTTTGTGTTAGTTCGTCATAAAAATGATAAGGGCAATTAGGAAATTCCTCACTTAGCCAAAATTATTAATCCTTTATTTTTTCCTCTAGAAATCCCCTTTGAGCTTTCTCCAACATTCTTTTCCTTGAAACGCGATTAAGCCTTCAACCTTATTCCAAAGTTTCGGGGTTGTTCAATCAAGAAAAAGAGGGGGAGAAAAAGAGATGCACATGATGAACTTCTTCCGATCATTTTAAAAGAGAAACATGGATCTCACTATGAACTTCTCATAGATAATCTCTATACTCCTAGAAGAGAAGCACCTCGAAGTGAAATTCTCCAACGATAATCTAGATCTTATATCGAGAAAACGAGAAGAGGATCACGGCCATGGGTTCGAATTCCATAACTGTGAACCTTCAAAAGGAACACAGTCTCGGCCCGAAAACTAAAGAAATATCTCATCTCTCAAAGCTTTGTAAAGAAGAAGAAACTCATCTTGAACAAGTACAGAAGAAAAGAAAAGAAAAAGGAGCAGAAATGAATTTCAAACGGGCACTTGGAGTTGAAGAATTTTTACGCTCACTAATCCTAAAAATATCCTACTCTTTTAGTCATAGCCTAAAAATAGTCCCTTCAGAGTCCTCTTGATTCAAATTGATGAACTTTCACTTGGTAAGCAGATTAAATACACTATGATAACAAATTAATTGATAAATTTCGTCGTGTTGATATGAGTGAAATATTTTCATGATAAAAATAAATTGAGTGCTATGAGCGAACCATGCGAGAGTTATCAAAATGATTCATACTATGATCTTAGAATGTTAGTTTAGTTACATGATTTGATGGTAATTTATTATTCTATATGTCATGAGAAATTTTGGCGTGATAAAGTTCAAAATGGAAAATCTGACCCCAAAACAAAAATATTTTTGAAAATATTTTCGCACATTTTAGATCAAATTTGATAAAATGCAAAAATTTTGAAAAATGCAAAATTTTCATATACATGATTAGAGGATCATGAATTTACGCTGAATTGATTAAATGCGTTATTTCTGTTCATATCGTAAATTTTCATATGCATAATTGTGTTAAATATGTGCTAAATTGTCGAAAAGTTAAACATGCATTTGTTGAGGCGGTGTTTAAATGAAAATTTTGTTCTTATCTCCTAGTGATTTACTGGCAATCATGACTTCTAATGTTTTTCTCTAAGTATCACATAATATTTCGAGCTCATTCGAGGAGTCAAATGTTAAGCCAAGTATTTATCTCCGAAATACAGGGAGCTTTATGAAATTTTTTTTTTGGGTGTAAAAGTAAAAGATTAAAAAAAAATATTCGTTAACCAGATTTGATTTTTAATTAAACACAAAAATTTTTTCGGCCCAAAGCCCTTTTAAACCTTACCTGATCGAAAGCAATATTTTTTGCGGCCCAAACTCATTCTCAAGAAAACAAAAACGATCGCAAAACTTTTATGATTCTCAAACTCTTCAACCGGCGATTTCAAAACTCTCTTAAATCCTCACCGATTTTCTGTCAAAACTCGCCGATTTTGAAGGTAGAAACCAGTTTCGGATCTTATTTCCATTCCGAAACACACGAATCGCAACAGTTTTTCAAAATCAATCGACGAAAATTATCAACTTCGCGAGTTTTTCGACTAAAACATCTTAAGAACTCCAAATTAACGTGTTTAAACTCGACCATTCTGATTAAAAGCATGATATTTGGATTCGCGATTTCTGATTATTACGAGTTCCACGTTTACTCATTATTTACCAAGAATCGTCATTTGCGTTTTTAAGCGTTTACTGTTTGATTTCAAATTTTATCGATCGAAAATGTTCTTATCGCAAACAGTGTCATCGAATAACTTTAGTTTTCGTTAAGTTTTATTCGATCGCAAAACTCAGCGGCGAAAACCTTATGTTTTCGATATGCTTTTATTCGATTGCAAAAATAAGCGGCGAAAACCTAAAGTTTTTTGATACATTTTTATTCAATCGCAAACCTATGCGGCGAATGGACCACAAGAAGCGGCCGTGGTCAGAGTCGAGAAAAGCAATCATGGACTCGTGAAGCTGGAGTTCATCCACCAACCCAGCAACCTCACAACCCACTACCCACAAACAAACAGCCACCATAACCATCACATCCCACACACAAACACTTCCTCCCACTCCAAAAGTCCAAACCCAATCCAGACATCCAACCTCCAAAATCAACTTGAAGCTGTCGTCTACGATCCGCATGCAATCGTAGATGATTATATTTTAAACGAGAAGTTGCTGACGCATTGGGAACCAGAGGAAGAAGCTCAAGCAAGACTTTCCAACGTCAGATACTTCCTACAACAAGCTTCGGTAAATTTGGTGCTGCTTGATGATGAAGAACTTCAAGAAGGCGAGAACTACAACTCCGAACTCCCTGAACTACCAGAGATGATCAGGCACCGAATCGACACCCCTCCTCGCTTATCAAAGAGGACTGTCAGAATCGAGACGCCTTGGGAGAACATACGAATTGAAGTTCCATTTATTGAAGACATAAGGAAGCAGATTTGGAGGGTTCCAAACCGGATCAAGAAGCTGAATGAGCTAAATTTACGGGGAATCTCCCACTCGGAAGAAAGGAAGAAGATGGAGCACATCTTCATGTTGACCTACCTCGGTTCGGATCGAAGTGGCGTCTCAACGGATTAGCTTAGAAGAAATTTTAGGGACAAGCCACCGATCTTCCAACTCGTGGGCGTCTAGCACACGATTGGAAGCTTTCCAACCCCGATCTACCACATCGAGCAAGCGGACAACAACCACACTCGAGAGGAGATAGACGAAAGCTATCAGTCGTTCCTTCCACCAGACGAAGTATATCGCCTGTTCCAGATGTATAAGAGAAAATACCAGACACCCACTGGTTATAACAAGAAGGAAGGACTCGAGGGGTTGAAGAGATTCATGGTGCGGCAGATAAAGTTTCACACCGCACACGACCTTCAAATTGCCGTAGAAAACAACATGAAGAAGATTAACATGGAGTCTCCGCTCATGAAAGGCTTCCCGCTCAACGACTTCCCATAGAATTCCATCTTCAAGAAGTCAGGCCTCGCCATCACATATCGGAATCTAATTATTGGAAAGACGAGAGCGATGATGTGACGGGACGTTGAAGCTTGTGAGGAAGAATATCGAGAAGAGGTTGGCGGAGATCACTGAAGAAACAATCTTCGAGGACCTCGGAGAAGAAAAGGCCCCGCTCCTAAATGAGCTTTTCGATGCTATAAATGAAAGACTGAAGCTAAGGAATGATGTCCGACACTATTAGACAGCATTGGGATTGAGAAGATCCTTCTACGCCCAACAAGGATTAATGGAGCTGAAAAGAAAACAAGCACAAAGGGGAGATTGAAGAAACGTAGAAATTGTGCTTTGTTAATTGGTTATCCTTATAGTTAGGGGCGTAACTCGTATTTTTGTTAGTGTAGGACTAGTTTGTAAATATACCATGTATAGAGGTATATATACTATGTACACAATAGAAATCCAAATACAAGAATATTCAGAAAATTCTCAAAGCATAGAATTCACATTCTAGAAAGAGAAATACAATCGAGAAACTCCTCACTTTAAACGCGTTCTCTCTCCCGATCTTCAAACGTGATATTCGACCGAAGGTAAATTTCAAAAATTCTTATTTGAATATCTAGAATTCATGCTTAGATCTATCGTTAGTTGATTAATAACGACCTAACACCTATAAACCCAGATTTTGCTAGAAAATCACACAAACTTGATGAAAAATTCTAGGTTCCTTTACAGAAACTCTCGAAAATGTCCTATAACACTAGACGTTTAAAGCTAAGCAAAATAAGCACGATTTCACTCAAAAATGTTGAAGAACAATATAATACCTCAAACCCCAATAAAACTTGCGAAAATGAAAAACAGTCTTGCGAAATCCAAAAGCTAAGTCAAACTGATCACGTTTGGGCTTGGATACCACTTGTAGGTTACCACACACTTCAACGATCAACAATGATGGAATTAAAAAGTGAGTTACGTGTATTTTACCTTGAGTGTATGTTTAATGCATGTTCTTTAGAGATAACTGTAGCGGCACAAGTTTCAAGGATAATTCTATTTATATTCATACTAATTAATGTACCACTAGCCATGATCTAGAACCCACATTTTGGACTCTAGTTCACTTAATAAATAAGTACAAGACTTAGATTTAATAAAATATATTGGACACTTTAATATATCTAATATGACACGGGTATGACGTTTCAGCGCAGGTGAACGTGTGATTCGGAGAAGATTTAAAAAGATTTTTCGATGCCGGTCACATAAGATGTTTCTCTGACTTAACATCGACTGAATTTTTTTATTAGTCACAAGAACATATAGAATTGGTGGAATTTTGCTTACTAAAATGATGAACATTTTTAGATTGGTAAACAAATCCACTTTTGTCATTCTTAACAGAATGAAAAACTTTATTTTAAGTTTGAGAAGTTCGCTTTCTTGAGCGTGTAACTTCTTTACAAACTTCTTTCTAAAAGGAGTAGGAGAGGGAGAATTTCTAATAAATTCATCCTTATTATGGAGAATAATGTCGATTTTTCTTTTTGCTTCATATTCCTCTCTTGATCTTTGGAAGTATTAAGCACTTTGTTTTTACTTAACATTTCAGCTCGAGTATGTTGGACTTAGAAGTCGTCACCGGTGACTTAGACTGAATAGTAGTAGTCTTTTTTGTTTTGGGAACAACGGCGTCCGTTTGTGTTCCCTTGTCTCTTTGACCCTTTTCCGCAAGGTTGTGCCCTCAAACTTTAATTTTAGAGTATAATTTAATACGTTTCTCAAAAAAAAATTAGATTTTCTCGGATTCGTATTCCGCTCAAGTTCACAAGCCTTCAAGCTACTTGTGAGTTCATGAACCTATGATTTAAATTTTTCTAGCTGAACATCACGACTTGTGTCGTTTGTGCAGCTTCTAGCTGGTACATGAGGCTGCCTTGTGGCGACCCTACTTCCTAATTAAGTTAATTGGCGGATTTCCCCGCAACAGAACACGCGGAAGACCCGATAAAATTTTTATTTAAACAACCCACATAGTATTATATCGGGTTTACAAAAATATCTACTATTAATACTTTGGGCCGAAACCCCAAAATTTCAAACCCAATATCAAACACTATGCCACTCCACAGGTCGCGTCCCATGTACTGCGCCACCCTCAAAAGTCCGTGGAGTCACCGCCGCCAGCTCGCCATGAATCTCAACCCTGACACTAGTCGGTGTCGGGTTCATTCTTACCTACAAACAAAAATAGGATAGAACCCTGAGCTATTGCCCAGTAGGTGATTACATAACATGCAATACGTGCGTGCACTCCACCCAATCCCGGTTCCTCACAATATAATATAATGCACACTCGACAAATCTCATCTATCAATTCTCAATTCTCAACAGGGCCCTAGGTCAGACTCGGCACCCACGCGCGCAATGGCAAAGTACACCATCAACCATGCGGTAGCCCACACCGGCCGCGCCGGGTCGCTCCTTCCGCACACAATCTCAACCCGACGGCTTTTTCCCCGAATGTTATACCACAAGTTCGGGTAGACAGGAATCTCACATCTGTCTGCCGTCCCTGAGCCAAATAATATCCGGTGGTTTACACCTCGGGTGGCTCAATCCCGAGTAGATGGGTGTCGCAAACCCCCTCTCCCACCAAGTGCATAATCGAGTCTGAACCTGACTGCCAAAATCGGCAACTCTACCCTTCTCACATTCGACACAATATCGTGTCACCGTATCATTACGGTACCTTCACCTCTCTTATGCATGTCGTGAAATGCATATCACATTCGTCACATATATCACGTATTATTTCTTACAAATAATACCCCAAAATACTCTCGTATCTTAAAATAAGGGTTGACCCGAAAGTTCTAGTCAAAGTATGAATATACTTTGATTTAAAGATGTGGGCTATTACCCGAAAGTTCTAGTCAAAGATGTGGGCTATTACCCGAATTTAACCTTTTAAATTCGGCGAAATTTAAATATTTCGCTTAGATATCGAAATTCTGCCCGAATTTGAAATATTAAATTCGGCGAAATATAATGCCCGAATTTAACCTTTTAAATTCGGCGAAATTTAAATATTTCGCTTAGATATCGAAATTCTGCCCGAATTTGAAATATTAAATTCGGCGAAATAAAATGCCCGAATTTAACCTTTTAAATTCGGCGAAATTTAAATATTTCGCTTAGATATCGAAATTCTGCCCGAATTTGAAATATTAAATTCGGCGAAATAAAATGCCCGAATTTAACCTTTTAAATTCGGCGAAATTCAAATCTTGGCCCGCGGCCCTCTTTACTCACTCACCACCTCATTAATCTTTTCGGCCCGCGAGCTCCTTTTTCAGCCCGCGAAATTTCTTTCCTCTCTCACGCTTCACGAACCTTTTTGGCCCGCAAATCCGTTCCAGATGTCACATAAACATGTAATAACTTTACAGAACTCATATTGAGTTCGAACTTCACATAATTCATCAAAAACGTCAAATAACATATCAAAATACCCGAAATTCATAAATTCGGATGACCTTTCATCCAAATTCGTTTAACTATAAAAATCAACATAAGAAATGTTTGTAGGGGTTAAAAACCACCTACCTCACTTCCAAGTTAGCCGAAATTGCTTAGTTCTTCTCTGCTTTTCTTCGTTTGTTTTCTCCTCTTTCTCTTTCTCTTTTTCTTTCGTTTGATATTTTCGTTTGTCCTTATCACCTTTTGAGATAAACCTTTAAAAGGAAAGTTACGTTTCCTTTCTCTTAAGGAAATCTCTTATTGGGCCTACTTTAAATTAATTTGGGCCCATATCTATTTATTTTACTCAAAGAGTATTTTTCTTATTTTCGGTTCAATTTCCCGAAAATTCGCTTTGTCCGAAAATTAACTTCATAATTTTCCGAAACTTACAGAATAATTTTCACGCTAATTGCGCATTATTCCCGTATTAATTTTACGGGTATTACATGCCTTTTTCTTAAGTTTCTAAGTAAGCATGGATGATTACTTTCTACCTAATTTCGATGTCTTTTATAGTCTTTTCGTGATCTATATAGGAACTTTTTTTGTGTGCAGAGGCAGGCAAAAGTCGTAGCGTTTGACTGCATAATTTTTTTAATTTTAAATTTTTCTTAAAAAATTTAGTTGGATATTTGATCGTTTACGCGTTGTGTAGATTTGAAACTTTTTGGCTTTGGGAAATTCAGTGCCAAAAAGTTTTTGTATGTCGTGAAATACTGTGAAGTTTCGAAAATTTAAATTGTCAAACACTTGGTGTACACCGAAAAGTTTTGAAGTGATGTTGAAAACTTCGAAAATGTTATAAAAAAATTTCTACAATGTGACAATATTAGATATTTAATAGTGTCCAAATGTATTTTATTTGATGTCTTAGTCTTGTACTTTAATTTACGTGAATCATGTCCCAAGTATCTTATACCCTAATCCGATGGTATAAATACTAAAACATTACACTTTTACCATTAAGAATCATGTTAGGACATTTTTATTGTGTTCTAATATAAATGTTATCTTAGTCTTGTAGTATACCATATCTTTGATTGATCTTCGTTGTGTATTGCACATCCTCGCCGACGAAGTAGCTCTTCATACATCCCCAGAATTGCTGGAGATAGACCATTTGTATGGAGGTGCTCATCGTCAGAGCTGGCCATAGAGGATGTCCCTTGAGGATGGAGATTATCACTTCATCCGGACATCGGAATGTGGTGAGAGGTCCAATTCGTAGTTGTTGTCATGGACCGTTATCCAACTGTCAGATGAGTATATGTGAGAGTACTCTTGATGTGCCATTTATGCAAAGAAGAATTTAAATTCATTAGATGAAATTTTCATATGCAAATTTTTCTAAGTAAATGTGTATGGCGAAAAAGACTTAGAAAAGTTTTTTAAAAGTTAGAGTTTATTATCGAAAGACATAGAAAAAATTTGAAAAATTTGCTAAGTCTTTTCAGCGTGTTTTTATTCGAGTGTGAATTTATTCGATCGTTCAATTTTGCGATCGAATAAAAACTTATCGAATACTTCAAGATTTTTCGCTGATTTTTACGATCGAATAAAAATTTGTCGAAAACAAAAGTTTTTCGCTGAGTAATTTTGCGATTGAATAAAATGTTGTCGAAAAATTTAATGTTTTTCGCCGCGTAGTTTTGCGATCGAATAAAAGTATATCGAAAAACTTAAAGTTTTCGCTGCTTATTTTTGCGATAAAATTATCGAATACTAAGTTTTTCGCTGCGAAGTTTGCGATCGAATAAAAATTAAATCGAAAATATATGTTTTTCTCCGCTACGTTTTGCGATCGAGTAAAACTTAACGAAAACTAAAGTTCTTCGATGACACTGTTTGCGATAAAAACATTATCGATCGAAAAAGTTTGAAATCAAACAGTCAAAGCTCTAAAACACAAATAACGATTTCTGGGTAAATCATGAGTTAATCTGGACTCGAAACGATCAGAAATCAGTTGCGAATCCAAATACCATGATATTAATCCGAATGGTCAAGTTTAAACACGTTAATTTTGAGAGTTGAAGAGGTTTCAGTCGAAAAAATTTCGAAGTAAAATTTCCGTCAATTGATTTTGAGAAACTGTCGTGAATCATGCGTTTTTTAACGGAAAGATGATACGAAACGGGTTTCTACCTACGAATTCGGCGGTTTGACAGAAAATTGATGGATATTGAACTGTTTTTAAGAAATCGCCGAAGAGATTTTGGAATCTGAAAAGTTTTTCGACTTGATGATGTTGCGTGAGAATGAGTTTTTCGATCGAAAAAGTTATATTAATACTTTTCGATCACGTAAGGGTAAAAGGGCTTTGGGCCGAAAAAATATTTTGGGCTTTCGTTAAAATCAGGTCTGATTAAACGAAAAATTGAATCTTATACTTGTGAGCCCAAAAATAAATTACATAATGCTCCATGTATTTCTGAAATAAATGCAATTATCTCCCAATTGTGATGAAATTCAACGCTTCACTCCTCGGATGAGCTCGAACTATTATGTGATACTAATGAAAAATATTAGAAATCGTGTTTGCAAGTAAATCATTTAGAAGATAAGAACAAATTTTCATGTCAAACTCCCCCTCAAAAAATGCACGTTTAACTTTTCGGAAATTTAGCACGTAGTTAATACAATTTTGCATATGAGAGTTTACTATATAAGCACAAGCAACGCATTTAATCAATTCAACATAGATTCATTAAAATATTGCGTTTTTATCATGAAAATGTTTAGTAGATATATCACTCATATCAGCACGACAAAATTATATCAATTAATTTGTTATCGTATCGTATTTAATCAACTTACCAAGTGAAAGACCATCAATTTGAATCAAAGGGACTTTGAAGGGATTATTTTTAGGCTCTGACTAAAAGGGTAGGAAATTTTTTGGGATTAGTGAGCTTAAAAATTCTTCAATTCCAGGGCCCTTTTGAGATTCATTTCTGCTCCTTTTTCATTTCTTTTCTTCTGTACTTGTTCAAGATGAGTTTCTTCTTCTTTACAAAGCTTTGAGAGATGAGATATTTATTTTGTTTTCGGGTCGAGACCGTGTTCCTTGTGAAGGTTCCACAGTTAAGGAATTCGAACACAAGGCCGTTCTCCTCTTCTCATTTTCTCTATATAAGGTCTAGATTATCGTTGGAGAAGTTCACTTCGCTGTGCTTCTCTTCTAGGAGTATACGAGATTATCTAGGAGAAGTTAACAGCGAGATCCGTGTTTTTCTTTTATAATGATTGAGGCATTCATCATGTGCATGATTCTTATGAGTTGAAAATCGGGTTTAAAGGAATGTTGGAGAAGGCTCAAAATTTCTAGAGTTAAAAGTAAAGGATTTATAATTTGGGTCATGTGAGGGATTTCCTAATTTACCCTTATCATTTTCATGACAAACTAGCACAAAAGCAAGAATGAGGTTACGAAGTACAAAACAAGAGATAGGCTTTTGAAGTGTGACCCACTAAAAAAATTATTGAGGCTCAAATTCTCACATATATGATGTGGCTTTGTGTCTTAGTGAACAGACGAGCTCTTTGAATAAAAGAATGTCACATGAATTTTTAGGCAAAGAATTAATCATATATCAAAGAAATATTTTTGTGAGTAGTTCAAAATAGGCAATATTATCATCATCCGCCATTTTTTTATTATTTGATATATATATATATATATACTATTTTATTTTGATTTGTCTTTTTGTATATAAAAAATTTGAAAGATAAAGTCACGCAAGATAATCAAAGAATGTCAAGAAGCACATAGAGTATCTTAAATGAGCATAATAGAGCATGTAAAGCACATTTCAAGTAAGATTGAGTTTCAACATGCCTAGCTTAACAATAAGGAATTGAAATCGTTTTTCATCCAATGCCTTAGTGAATAAGTCGGCAAGTTGAAGCTCCGTTTAACAAAATACATGTCTATAGTGCCTTTTTCTACATGATCTTTTATAAAATGATAGCAAATATCTACGTGTTTCGTGCGTGAATGATGAACAAGATTGCAAGTAATGGCAATACCACTTTGATAATCACTATAAATGGGAATGTTATTAAACTCAAACCCGTAGTCGCGTAGTTGCGTCCGCATCCATAGAACTTGCAAGCAACAGCTGGCAGCCGCGACGTACTCTGCCTCGGCCGTCAAAGTTGACGCACAATTCTGCTTCTTTGACGACCAGCAGACCAACTTATCGGCTAGAAATTGTGCTCCGCCAGACGCGCTTTTTCTGTCCGTTCGACAACCTGCATAATCAGCGTCAGTATAGCCAATTAAACTAAAATTAGTATATTTAGGATACCCTAGCCCTAAGTTGGGAGTTCCTTTGAGATAGCGTAGAATTCGCTTGACTGCGTGCATGTGGGACTCCTTCGGGTCGACTTGAAAACGAGCACAGAGGCAAGTGGCGAACATGATGTCAGGTCGGCTTGACGTTAAGTAGAGAAGAGATCCGATAATACTCCGATAGGTTGGATTGTTGACTACCTTTCCAGACGGATCAGCATCCAATTTCCAGTTTGTTGACATGGGACTATTCATAGGTGTGCTCTTGTCTTGATTAAATCTCTTCAGAATATCTCGGATATACCTGGTTTGACTGATGAATATTCCATCACCCAGTTGCTGGACTTGTAATGCAAGAAAGAATTGGATTTCTCCCATTAAGCTCATCTCGAATTTGGTCTTCATTAGATCACCAAATTTCTGACAGAGTCGTTCATTTGTCGAACCGAAGATGATGTCATCAACGTAAACTTGAACGATCATCTGCCTTGCTTTTTGATGAAGAGTGTCGCATCGATTATTCCTCTTATGAAGTTGGACTTGACTAGAAATTCGCTCAGAACATCATACCAAGCACGAGGGGCTTGTTTTAGTCCGTAGCGAACTTTATCCAATCGATAGACATAATCAGGACGATTTCGTGTACGAACCCTTCGGGTTGAGCGACGTAGACTTCTTCTTTTAACACGCGGTTGGGAAAGGCGGGTTTGACATCCATTTGATAGACTTTGAAGTCTTTATGAGCCACGTATGCTAGAAATAATCGAATAGCTTAAATACGTGCAACCAGAGCATACGTCTCGTCGTAGTCAATACCTTCTTGTTGATTGTACCCCTTGGCTACGAGTCGTGCTTTATTCCTGATAATTTCAGCGTTCTGGTTCTTCTTATTTTTGAGAACCCATTTAGTCCCTAAAATTGTTTTGCCATGCGGTTTAGGAACTAGCGTCCAAACTCGGAGACGGTCGAATTGGTTGAGTTCATCTTGTATTGCGATCACCCAATCCGTATCTTTAAGGGCTTCAGCTACCTTAATTGGTTCGTTTTGGCTTAAGAAGCACGTGAATAATCCACTTTGTGTAGACGTCCTAGTGCGTACTCCACTTGAACGATCACCGATTATTTGGTCGATATGATAAGCTCGAGTCCACTTACGTTCATGAGGAAGAACTGAAGTAGATCCATCTTTGATTTGTAGGTCGAGACGTCCTGAATTGTTAGGCTGATCATTCGTAATTGGGAAATTCAATTATGAAGTTGAATTGGAAGAAATTTCCGCATCGGCATTGGTAGGAGCTGTAGCACTAGTTGAAGAATCAGAATTTGGAGAATCTGGAACATATGTTGGAGTTTGAGGATTGGGAGTCTCAATTGTAATTTCTACCGTAGAGGGAGAAGGAGCGCTACTTGGTTTAGAATGAGACGAAGCAGGCATTTGAGAATCGTTTCGATAAAAATGTTCAAATAGAAAATCCAAATATTCCAAATCGGCGGGCAGAACTTCTTCCGACGTCGAGGTAGATGTTGTCGAAATTTGTTGACTTTGTGTCAACACGCTTATAAGCCCGGGTTCTGAATTGTTTTGTTCAGAAGCCAAATCGGTCACTTCTTGAAAAGTGATGTTGTAGCTTTCGGGAATGGTACGAGAAGACTTGAGATAGACGCGATATGATTTAGATGTGGATGAATATCCAATAAAGACGGCTTCAAATGCTTCAGGATCGAACTTGCTTCGATGCTCGCTATCGTTGGCCACAAAGCATTTGCACCCGGAGACTTTGAAGAAAGAGATATTCGGAATCCTTTGATTTATTATCTCATACGCGTCTTTTCAAAGCGTTTGTGAATAATCGTCCGATTTTGCGTAAAACATGCCTTACTCACTGCTTCAGCCCATAGAAAGTGAGGGAGTCCGGTTCTTCCGTTCTACGACGCCATTTTGTTGAGGCGTTTTAGCGGCTGAGAATTGTTGAATAATTCCAAGTGACAGATTGTAATTGCTGAGACGCTGATTCTTGAATTCAGTCCCATTGTCAGCCCGAATTACTTGGATTTTCTTTTGCAGGAGATTCTGAGTTGTATTCACAAAGCTTATTATCAAGTCTCCTGTATCATCTTTAGTTCGGAGATATCTTGTCCAGGTGTAGCGAGAATAATCATCGACAATTACCAAAACATATTTGCGACCGTTGATACTTTGCGTACGCATTGGTCCACAAAGGTCCTGGTGAATTAATTCCAAGGGTCGAGATGTGGAAGCAACTTGGTTGACTTTGTGTGATGCTCGCTTCATTTTTCCCATTTGACAAGCCGAACAATGATGCTCTTGGTGAAGGGAAATAGTTGGTAGACCGTTAACCAACTTTTTGATATAAAGTTTGTGAAGAGCTTTGAGGTTTAGATGAGACAGAAGTTGATGTCATAAGATGTTCCTCTTGATTGTAGTATATGAGATGAGGCAAACAACTGTCGAAGGTCGTACTATTGTCAGATTGATGTTGTATAGATTAGATCTTCGAGATCCTGTAAGAATTTCTTAATTCTAACTATTTAGATTATGCACTAATCAGGTAGAAACACCACTTGAAATCCTTAATCGCAGAATTGTCCTATGCTGAATAGGTTGTGTTTAAGACCTTGGACGTAAGAGACATCTGTTATTGTCAGATTCTGCAGTAGAACATCTCCAAAGCCGGATCTTGAGCTATAAGCTTTCTTAATAGCCGGATCTTGTTTCCTACGAGACTCAAGATTTGCATTTGTCTTAGAATGATGGATTTTGTTTTCAGAAGTAGGCCATTTTCAAAATTTGTGCTTTCAAAATTACTAGACTTTAAAGCATAAGGTGAAGCAACAACATGAAAATTTTAAACAGCTGTCTTCTTACGAGTGTTCTTAGTTTTTGATACAAAAGAAAATTTAGAAAATAAGTCATTTCTATCAATTTTCTTCTGAAATTCTATCCTATGCACTCTTTCCTTTGCATGCTTCACCTTATTTACTACTCTACATGTGGATGGAGTAGAAAAAGAGTTAGTAAGGAAGCGTTCAAATCAGCTATGTTCTGCTTTGAAATTCTTTCTTTCTGTTTCTAAGGAAGCGTTCAAATCAGCTATTTTCTTAATAATAGCGGGAATATAACAGAAAGTATAATTTTTAGAATGATCATAATTTTCTTCCTCAACTTTAGGAAGATCTTCTAAAGGATATATTGAATTATAATCACTAGACATGTTAGTTTCTTGTGTCTTGTAACTAATATTCAAATCGGTGTAGTCAAAGGGGATGTCAGTCCTATTTGTGGCTTTTCGTTTAGATTCTTCTAAGGCATTTATTTCGGAAGAATTAGTAAAGGCCATTAAGGAAGTCAATCCTAAACCCATGGACTTGATATCATATAATTGTTTGACATTTACCTTTTTCAAGTTACGGGATTGTTAAAACCTAAGCCTTCTCTAGGATTATAAAATTCGATATCATGAGGTTGATTTAGAAAGATGGTTTGATCCGTTTGCCCCCTTTTCGTTAGAAAATTGTCTAAAGTTTTAATCCTAGAGTAAAGCTTCTTACGTTCGTCAGAGATTTTGTTAAAATTATTTCTAGAAATTTCTAAATCTCTCTGACAATCGCTAAGAGTCTTACTAAGGTCATTGATTTTTGTCTCAGAAGTAGTTATTGTTGATTCAAGACTAGATATTGTTTCCTTAGCATTAGATAAGAGAATTTCTTGGTGAATTTTCTTATCTATTGCTTTTGGAAATTATTTTCACTAAGGACTAGTCTCTCCTCTAATTCTTTTGTACTTTTCCGCTCATTTTTCATGTTAATATACTTAATTTGAAAAGATTCTAACATGTTTAATAATGTAGAATGAGGCATAGTTACCTCTTGTGATGAGGTTGATGCTTTGTCTTTATCGTCGGATCTCCTTGTTGAGTTTTCGTTTGAGGCGTTGTCGAGATATGCCATGAGAGCTAGATTTTCGTTGTTAGAATCCGTTGTGTCTTCTAGCCAATGCTCTTGTTCAGCCATCAGAGCAACTCCAGCCTCCTTCTGTTGGGTTAGTTGAAATTTCTTGGAGTAGTAATTGGCGACATTCTTTTAGGAAGATTGCATTCTCTGGCGAAGTGTCCTATCTTTCCACAATTGTAGCACTTTGGTGGTTCTTTGGCATTTTTGGTTTTTGACGACTCGGCCAGTCTTTCCTTGTGGTTAGAGCTTGATGTCCGAAGTCTATTAGCCAAAGAGGAGGATTTCTTTTGATAGAACTTTTTGCTCGTCCTTTTAGTCATGAGAGCCAATTGTTTCTCGAACTCTTTCATATCCGGCTCGGAGTCCGATTCTGATTCGTCTTTATCTTCTGAAGAACTTCGCAACGTGATGCTTTTATCTTTGCGAGATCGACTAGTTTTTCTTTCAGAAACTAGAGCTATAGAGTCTTCGATTTGTTTGCCCTTAAGTTCTTTTTATATCTCGCTTATGTCTTCCTCGTGTTGGGCGAAATTATCAAATACGGCGTGGATCTCCATCTCATCCAAATCCTTGTTTTGACGGATTTTCATGGATATTTCTTCCACTCCGGTTGAAGAGACGAGAGAAATCGGATGTTGACCTCCATGTTGGTCTTGCAAATTTCTATTTTCCTGATCTCGTTAAGAAGAGTTAAATAGCGTTGGTAGAGTTCATAGTCGTTTCCCTCCGTCTTTGCTTTGAATGAGTCGTAAGCGGTGAGAATGTTTGCTTTCTTGGCTTAGACACCAACTTCAATCCGTTGCATCATTTTGTGGAGCTCGTCCCACATAGCTTTTGCACTAGACAGACTATCTGTTTGCATATAGATGTCATTCGGAATTCCTTGCATTAAGAAAGTTTTGGCTCCTAAATCTGCTTTGGCTCTTAATCGCTCCCCCTCGGTGTATTCACTAGGAATTTTGAGTCTTCTAGTGGCGGGAATGGGAGGATTATTAGTAACATCGCCTTCTTGGATAAGACAAAATTAAGGGGGACCTTCTTGAAGAGAAGCTATCAAATTTGTAGCTTGATCTTTTGTTTCCAAGAAGTTCATGAATCGGCTTCTCCTTACGGTGTATTCGCCTCTTCGTAGAATTGGAGGCGGATGTCATTTCTAAGTGAGTAAGCATCCATTTGTAGTTCATTGGTAGGATCTTGTGAATGTTTGAATTGAAATGATAAAAGTGCTTCCCAAGTGATAAACTTCGTTAGTAATGTTTGGCTCGTACATCAAGCAATTTCCTTTTCAAACATTCGGTTTTAAAGAGGAATTGTTTTGATTTCGAAAAATATTTGATATCAGAATTGATACTTCAAAATTTTGCTAAAGAATTTTGAATTTATGATCGAAAATTTTGAGTATCGAAGAAGATATTTCGGAGACAAATATTTTTCGTAAGTTTGAATATTACGATTTTTGATTTCTTTCAAATCAATGTAAAATGTGTGTGTGTTTGAAAGTTCAGTGGTCGAAAATTTTTTCAAGCAGTAAAAGTTTTCAATTTGAAAAATTTTGAACTTTTAATCGAAAAAGATTTTCGATCATATAGGTTTTTTTCGTGGTATATTTATCGAAAATTAATTTTCGAACGTAAGTGTTTTGCAAAGAAAATATACTATCGAAAAATAGTTTGTCATTAATTCTGTTGATCGCAAAAACTTTTATCGAAAAGTTTGTAATTGAAAAATTAAGAGTGATCGAAAAATTTCGTTAAGTTTGACTCAATTTGTTGACTAAAAGTTTTTCGAGTGTGAATTATTCGACCGAAATATGTTTCACTAAATTTAGACTCGAAAATTTAGATGATCGTAAATCTTGAGATAAAAAACTTGTAATAGTAAAACAAGTTTTTCGAGTCAAATTAGATATTTATTTAGCAAAAACAATATCCGTCGAAAAAAATTACGCTTTGTTACGCTCGAAAAAGATATTTATATATGAATCGAAAAAAACTAATTATCGAAAATAATGTTTTTCGAGTCTTATATTTGAGTGAAAAACACGAAAACAGTGTTCGTATCAAGAAACTTTTCGTCTGTAAACTTATTCGAAAAATATATTTCGAGCCAAGTTTTTCGATCGAAAAACGATCGAAGAACACAGTTCGAGTTCAATGAAAAAAGTGAAAATCCAGATTCAACCGAAAAGTTCAAGTTAGGTGTTGAGATTCTGGATAATCACTCGATTCCAAGTTCTTAATATGAACAAACACATGATTAACCACGTTTTACAGCAAAATATGTCGATTATGAAGAAAATCAAATTCGTATTCTGTTTGGTCCTATTTGATCAACTAACAATCAATCTAAGTATGAATTCTAGATATTCGAATAAGAAATCTCGAGAATTACCTTCGGCCGAATATCGAGTTTGAAGATCGGAAGAGAGAAACGATTAGAGAGTGGAAGTGAAGAAACACATAGAATTGTGCTTTGTTATTTAGCCTTGTAATCAGGGGAGTAACTCGTAGTTTTGATAGTGTAGGACTTAATAGTAAATATACCATGTAAATATGTATAAATACAATGTATACTATCGAAATAAAAAAAAAGTCATTTCAGAAAATTAACAAGTATTGAATTTACATTCTAGAGAGAGAAATGCAATCGAAAAACTTCCACTCTCTAATCGTTTCTCTCTCACGATCTTCAAACTCCATATTCGACCGAAGGTAATTCTCGAGATTTATTAATCGAATATCTAGAACTCATTCGATTGTTAGTTGATAAAATTGGACCTAACAATTGGTATCAGAGCAAATCGTGATCACTTCTGGGTTGATTTCGCTATTCTAAGATCAAAATAATTTTCTAGATTATTCGATCAAAAAACTTATGTGAAATGTATTTTGATTAATGTGGTTATTTTTTTTGAATTTTGTTGATGATATTGTTGTTAAAGTGACAGATTATATGTTAGGAATGAATTACGTATTGATTTCAATCGCTTAGAAATTCAGATTATTTCAGATTTTCGATTTCAATCGATATATGCGTTTGCATTTAATTTTTGAATACGATTAGATTTTCTTCAAAATCGATATATTTTGTTGTAAAACGTGGTTATTCTTGTGTTTGTTCATATTCAGAACTTAGAATCGAATGATTATCCAGAATTTCAGCACCTAACTTGAACTTTTCGGTTGAATCTGGATTTTCACTGTTCCATTGAACTTGAAGGTTGTTCTTCGAATTTTTTTCGATCGAAATACTTGGCTCGAAAAATATTTTTTGAATAAGTTTACAGCCGAAAAGTTTTACGATAACAAACAATGTTTTCGTGTTTTTCACTCAAATATAAGACTCAAAAAACATTATTTTCAGTAATTAGTTTTTCGATTCATATATAAATATCTTTTTCGAGCGTAACAAAGCGTATTTTTTTTCGACGAATATTGTTTTCACTAAATAAATATATAATTTTGACACGAAAAACTTGTTTTACTATTACAAGTTTTTCGATCTCAAGATTTTCGATCATCTAAATATTCGAGTCAAAATTTAGTGAAAACATATATCGATCGAATAATTCACACTCGAAAAACTTTTAGTCAACAATTTGAGCCAAACTTAATGAAATTTTTCGATCACTATTAATTTTTCGATTACAAATTTTACGATAAAATTTTTTGCGATTATCAGAATTATTTGACAAACTATTTTTCGATAGGATATTTTCTTTGCAAAACTCTTACGTTCGAAAAATAATTTTCGATAAATATACCACGAAAAACTATATCGATCGAAAAACTTTTTCGATTAAAAGTTCAAAATTTTTCAAATCGAAAACTTTATTGCTCGAAAAATTTCTCGACCACTGAACTTTCAAGCACACACATTTTACACCGGTTTGAAAGAAATAAAAAACAGTAATTTTCAAAACTTACGAAAAATATTTGTCTCGGAATTATCTTCTTCGATATTCAAAACTTTCGATCATAATTTTCAAAACTTACGAAAAATATTTTTCTCCGAAGTATCAATTTTTTAAACAAATATTTTTCGCAATCAGTACAATTTCTCTTTAACAACCGAAAAATAGGTTCGAAAAGAAAATTGCTTAAAGTACGAATCAATCATTACTAACGAAGTTTGTCACTTGTGAATCATTTTTATCATTTCAATACAAAACTTTCACTGAGATCATACCAATCAACTACAAATGGATGCTTACTCACTCGGAAACGACGTCCGCCCTCCAATTCTACGAAGAGGCGAATACACCATATGGAGAAGCCGATTCATGAACTTCTTGGAAACAAAAGATCAAGCTACAAATTTGATAGCTTCTCTTCAAGAAGTTCCCGCTCAATTTTGGGTCATCCAAGACGGTGATGCCACTAATAATCCTCCCATTCCCGCCACTAGAAGACTCAAAATTCCTAGTGAATACACCGAGGGGGAGCGATTAAGAGCCAAAACTTTCCTAATGCAAGGAATTCCTAATGACATCTATATGCAAATAGATAGTCTACCAAGTGCAAAAGCTATGTGGGACGTGCTCCACAAAATGATGCAACGGACCGAAGTCGGAGTCAAAGCCAAGAAAGCGAGCATTCTCACCGCTTACGACTCATTCAAAGCAAAGACGGAGGAAAACGTTTATGAACTCTATCAACGCTATTTAACTCTTCTTAATGAGATGAGGAAAATAAAAATTTTCAAGACCAACATGGGGGTCAATATCCGATATCTCTCTTCTCTTCAACCGGAGTGGAAGACAATATACATGCAAATCCGTCAAAACAAGGATTTGGATGAGATGGATATCCACGCCGTCAAAACAAGGAAGACATAAGCGAGATATAAAAAGAACTTAAGGTAAAACAGATCGAAGACTCTATACACCTGGACAAGATATCTCTGAACTAAAGATGAGACTGGAGATTTGATAATAAGCTTTGTGAATACAACTCATAATAATCCGGACTGACAACGGGACTGAATTCAAGAATAAGCGTCTCAGCAATTACTATCAGTCACCTGGAATTATTCAACAATTTTCAGCTGCTAAAACGCCTCAATAAAATGGCGTCGTAGAATGGAAGAACTCTAGTTGAAGCTGCAAGAACAATGTTAATACATTCCGGTCTCCCTCACTTTCTATGGGCTGAAGCAGTGAGTACAGCGTGGGTTACGCAAAATCTGACGATACTCACAAACGCTTTGAAAAGACGTCATATGAGATAATAAATCAAAGGATTCCAAATATCTCTTTCCTCAAAGTCTTCGGGTGCAAATGCTTTGTGGCCAACGATCGGGAGCATCGAAGCAAGTTCGACCCTAAAGCATTTGAAGCCGTCTTTGTTGCATATTCATCCACTTCTAAAGCATACCGCGTCTATATCAAGTGATCTCGTACTATTTTCGAATCTTACAACGTTACTTTTCAAGAAGTGACCGACTTGGCTTCTGAACAAAACAGTTCAAAACCCGAGCTTATAGGCATGTTGGCACAAAGTCAACAACTTCCGACAACTTCTACCTCAAAGTCAAAAGAAGCAATTCCCGCCGACCTGGAAGATTTCGATTTTCTATTTGAATATTTTTATCGGAACGAGTCTCAAATGCCTGCTTCGTCTCATTCTATACCAAGCAGCGTTCCTTTTCCCTCTACGTAGAAATTACAATTGAGACTCTCAATCTTCTGATTCCTACAAATGTTCTAGATTCTCAAAATTTTGAATCTTCAACTAGTGCTGCAGCTCCTACCAATGCCGATGCGAAAATCCCTTCCAATTCAACTTCAAAGTTGAATTTCCCAATTATGAATGATCAACCTATTAATTCAGGATCTCTCGATCTACAAATCAACGATGGATATACTTCGGTTCTTCCTCATGAACGCAAGTGGACTCGAGTTCATCCTATCGACCAAATTATCGCTGATCCTTCAAGTGGAGTACGCACTAGGACGTCTACACAAAGCGGATTATTCACGTGCTTCTTAAGCCAAACGAACCAATTAAGGTAGCCGAAGCCCTTAAAGACACGGATTGGGTGATCGCAATGCAAGATGAACTCAACCAATTCGAGCGTCTACGAGTTTGGACACTAGTTCCTAGACCTCATGGCAAAAAAATTATTGGAACTAAATGTCTTCAAAAATAAGAAGAACGAGAACGGTGAAATTATTGACACTTGGTCCAAATTATAAATCCTTTACTTTTACCTCTAGATATCCTCTTTGAGTCTTCTCCAACATTCCTTCTCTTTTGAAACGCGATTAAGCCTTCAACCTTATTCATAAGTTTCGGGGTTGCTCAATCAAGAAACAGAGGGGGAGAAAGAGATGCACATGATGAAAATTCTAAACACGGATCTCGTTGTGAATTTCTCCTAGATAAATTTCGTATACTCCTAGAAGAGAAGCACCTCGAAATGAACTTCTCCAACGATAATCTTGATCTTATGTAGAGAAAACGAGAAGAGGAGCATTGCCTTGGGTTCGAATTCCATAACTCTGGAACTTTCACAATAAATCGATCTCGGCCCAAAAACAAAAGAAGATCGCATCTCTCAAAGCTTTGTAAAGAAGACGAGACTCATCTTGAGCAAGTACAGAAGAAATGAAAAGCAAAAGGTTCAGAAATGAATTTTAAAACGGGCCCCTGGAATTAAAGAATTTCTAAGCTCACTAATCCTCAAAATTATCCTACCCTTTTAGTCAGAGCCTAAAAATAATCCCTTCAAAGTCCATTTGATTCAAAATGATGGACTTCCACATGGTAAGTTGATTAAATATGCTACGGTAACAAATTAATTGATATAATTTTGTCGTGTTGATATGAGTAATATATCTACTAAATATCTCCATGATAAAATAAATTGAGTGCTATGAGCGAAACTAGTGAGAGTTGTCAAAATGATTCATACTATGATCTTCACATATTAGTATAGTTACATGATTTGATCGTAAATTATTATTTTATATGTCATGAGAAATTTTTACGTGCTAATGTTAAAAGTGGACAATCTGACCCCAAAACAAATTTTTTATAAAATATATTTTCACGAAATTTTCATGAATCTATGCTGAATATATTTTGCGTGCTAATATATTTTCATGATATTTTTATAAAAATATAGTTTGCACGCCAAATATAGTTTGCGTGTTAATACAAATTTTTGAAAAACGCAAATTTTCTATTGCTGAATTGCTTAAATCCGTTACTTGTGCTTATATATTAAATTTTCATATGCAAAATTGTATTAACTATGTGCTAAATTGCCGAAAAGTTAAATGTGCATTTGTTGAGGGGGAGTTTACATGAAAATTTGTTCTTATCTCATAAATGATTTACTTGCATGCACGACTTCTAATAATTTTTTAAGTATCACAGAATATTTCAAGCTCATCAGAGGAGTAAAGTGTGGAATTTCATCATAATTGGGAGACAATTGCATTTATTTCAGAAATGCAGGGAGCCTTATGAAATTTCTTTTTGGGTTCACAAATAAAAGTTTAAATTTTTTTTTAATCAAATTAGATTTTTAACGAAAGCCCAAAACATTTTATTCGGCCCAAAACCCTTTTTTAACCTTACCCGATCGTAAAGTATTAATATCACTTTTTCGATCAAAAAACTAACTCTCACCAGCATCTCATAATCAAAAAACTTTTCAACTTCCAAAAATCTCTTCAGCGATTTCTTCAAAACTACTCAATCTTCAGTAATTTTGTTGTCTAAACTCGCCGAATACGAAGGTAGAAACCCATTTCGTATCACTTTCCGTTCAAAAACTCACGATCTGCGACAGTTTCTCAAAATCATTTGATGAAAATTTACTTCGAAATTTTTTCGACTAAAATGTCTTAAACTCTCAAAATTAACGTGTTTAAAGTCGACCATTCGGATTAAAATCATAATATTTGGATTCACAACTGATTTCTGATAGTTCCGAGTCCAGATTAACTCATGATTTACCAAGAAATCTTCATTTACGTTTTTAAGCATTTACTGTTTGAGTTCAAACTTTTTCGATCGAAAAAGTTCTTATCGCAAAAGTGTCATCGAAGAACTTTAGTTTTCGTTAAGTTTTATTCGATCGCAAAACTCAGCGGCGAAACCTTTGTTAGGGATATGCCCTCGAATGCTATACGAGGATTGGATATGTATAGGGCATTAGCTTATTTATCATTTGATTGTCAATGTAACCAAACATTGTTTTGCGTATTAATAAAGGCATTATTCGTTTATTGGTTATATGAGTTCTTTACTTAGCATCGGGTAAAGCAATAAATGAATAAATCCAAATGTGTCGAGTTGAGTCATTGTTCTCGATGGGTACGAGAGAGGAAGGCACCAGTGGACTCTTAACCTCGAACATAAAATGTCCATAAGCCTTAGGTTTCAGTTGGGTGCTGGAAAACCAATCATGGCTTATTTGTAGATGACTTAACGTGTGCCGATATACCGCTTGGAAGCGGAAGTCATGACTTGTGTACGAGTCGAATCAAGGGATTGAATCGTTTCATGGACACTGACTCGCAGGTCGTACGATCAAACATGGCTTATTACTCAAGGAGTGTCAATGATCGACGACAAAACTATAGTAGTCTGCTTGAACCTTAGACCGAAAGGGGCTTTGACGGAGTTGACTTTGAAGTCTTGACTATCACTGGTTTCGCTAGATCCGATTTGCTATTGCATGGGTCAGCAGGACAGATGCGGTCTTGATGGATATTTGTGATTGCCGGGCTTAGACCACCGAGTACGGATTCACAGTCTCGCAAGTAATCGAGACAAGTGTCCTATGAGAATGACGACGGGAAATTACAAAATCCTTGGCCAAGGTATTAAACTAACTCATGTTAGACATGGAGGGTAGTTTGGTAATTTGCCTCGTGTCATTTTATCATAGTATCGAGTTTAGTGAGTTTGACAAATACCATGGCTCTCACTCGATCGGGACACAGCTGAAGGGTTTGTACGTAGTACTATAATCTATAGTTAGGTTCTGGAATAAGACTAGTTCGAAATTCGTGCTCAAGTCGGGATTGTCCGGTACTGCGGGATTGGCTAGGCACCTACCGGACTCTTGGATTCCTCCCTTGCCGATTGAGTCGAACCTAGAGAGTCGGGCTTAAAAAGGATCATCAATGTGTATCGAGAAGGAGAGATTGTGTTTTGGGCCTTAACGGGCCTCGGGTCGTTATGCCACGCCTTATTGGGCCTCGGGGTCATTAAGTGGACCGAAGTCGGACTTCATATGAAACTAACTTTAAGACTTAGGCTTGGCTAAGTGCTTAGAAAGACTTGAGGGAAGAATTGGAATTCAACCCTAAGCCGAGAAATTCGAAAAATGCCTTAAAGGGTATTTTCGTAATTTACAAATATGGTATAAAAATATTTGGAATATATTTATTAAAACTAAAATTCGAATTTATATTTTATATAAATTTCGAAATTTATTTACCATATTTGAGGATATTTTAATATCTTAGTTAGTTTTCTATTTATAGTATGTTCCTTTAATAGAATTTTGAATTCAATTAGGAGAGATATTTTGGCAAGAATATCTCTCATATTTAGGAACAAATATTTCGAGATTTTAGCCTTGTTTAGGGCTGAAAATTTCGTCCTCCCCTACTATAAATAAGGGTGAGACCCTCGTCAAAGAAAATGACAGGGAAGAGAATCGACGCGAAATTTCTCGACCCGAGAATCGAAACACAACACACAAACGCAAACCACTCTCCCGAGCGACGGATCAATTCTCTCTAGCCATCTTCGGAGAATCGAAACCGTGGTACACTGCGAGGTCGGCGTGACGATCTAGACGATACCCAACACGACCGCGGCCGACGACGCAATCGACGAGAGCTGCCACTCGCTTCAAAGGTAATCTCTCACGGGTATGACCCGCCCTATTACGTGTCAACGTGATTAGAGTTTTCGATCCGAGCTGCGAAGGAACCCGGAAAAAATTTTATTCCGCACCGTATCCCGGGGCGTTGCGTCTCGGGTACAAACCGGGTACCTTTCCCAACAGTGGTATCAGAGCCAGGGCTCGTGATCGGAATCATAACATGATTAAATCGAAACGAGGCTCGTGGGAGACGATCGAAAAGCCAACGCACTAGGCGCGTGGGGCTGCTCGATGCGTCGCTTGCCAACCCACGACCACCATACCGCTCGACGGGGTCGAAGGCACCACCGCCGAGACGCTGCGACACGCAGAGCCGCACACGCGCAACCGCGCCGTGCGACGGCGTATCCGCTGCCGGGTTCGGGCAACGAAGACCCGAACCACCGCGCCGCTGCCTCGGGCAGCGCACCGCTGTCCGATGGTGGTGCCACCTCTGACGGCAGCGCCAGCGGCGCGCGGACAGCCGCGTACCCGCACGAAACTGCAGCCTCCGGGACACGACGGCCGCCTAGGATTTTTCGCCCAAAAACCCTAACGGGCCTTTTTATCGGGCTGGCCCATTTATGGCCCAAATTGTCGGTTTCGGTTAGAATTCATGAAATTGTCAACGTGCTCGTTATGATTATGATTTAAGGCACACTTACGGGTTTAGGATTTCTATTTGGTTTTCCGGGTTATTTGTTAAGGGCCTCGTCCCCCCGGGTTGTATTTGTCTTTTACGGGTTGTTTGGGACTGATGATCCCCCCGTGTTGTACTTCAAAGTCTTTATTAGATTAGGCTTAGTTTAGAATACACGAAGCTGTTCGACGGTTGACGACTCCCCGGGAGAAGATGACTTGGTGGACGATCGACGACTTGGAGGCCGTTCGAATGATGAAGGGCGATTGTCGACTTCAAAGCCCATACGGAGAACCGATGATTTTTTGAAGCCACATACACATAATTCACGTAATAGGGCTAGAATATAAATAACCCGTTCGTGTTGCCTTGTAGTTTATTTTCCTAGGGTTTATTTACTACTTACGTGCGTGTCGATTTGTGAAATGATATGCATGCTTTATGTGCTCTTATGTGAAAAAGGTTTTTTCTCCCGTTTGATAAATACTAAGTGAGAAAAGGAATTGGGTTCCTGTCTTCTATCATGCTTGAGATGTCTGGTGTTAGGGAGTTTGTACGGTTTGTTCCGAGTAAGTTGGCGCCGTACATCAAGCCCTAACATTAGCGTTTCGGGTTCGTTTGACGACGCTCACCATAGCATATTCCGCCCCACGAAGCGTAAGGCAGCAAGGCGGAATTCAAATGTGCGGTTAGAGCATAAGTTGATTAGGTTGCACTTAGACAGTTATACCCAAAATGCAGGGTTAGCCGTGAGGGTCACTGACTGAGACAAAGATAGTTGAAATACTCATAGGATGGGTTCGAGTGAAACTCGACTTCGATCGATTAGGCAGGCCAAATATTGCGTTAAAGGCTGAGGCATGTCTAATCGAGTCGGGGACCTCAACTCCACTATGAAACTACTCAACGAAGTTTCCGAAATTCTTAAATCGGGAGAATAGAATTTTCGAGAAAAATAGTGGGAGTCAAGCGAAACGAAAAGTCCGTGTTTGCGCTTGATGAATGATAGAATAAACCTAACTATGTGATCTTTATCTTCTGCAGAGTTATTTTCTTTCTAGTTACTATGACGAATCTTTTAAACATGCTGCTTGAAAAGAACCGTTTGGTAGGACCAAACTACGTGGACTGGCTCCGTAACCTCAGGATAGTTCTAGGTATGGAGTCTTTGACTTATGTCCTCGATTCCCCTACACCGCAAGTCCCAGGGACTGATGCGAGTGACGACGACCGGGCTGCGTATGTCAAGTGGCAAATAGACGAGCCAAAGGTCAAGGGCTATATACTCCTATCCATGAGCAATGAGTTGCAGCGAAGCCACTCGGAAATGGAAGTGGGCGCCATTTTGCTTCATTTGAAGGAGCTCTTTGGTGAACACTCCAGGAGTGCTCGCTACTCTTTGACAGAGCAACTGTTTCATTGCAAAATGGATGAGGGCAGCGACGTTAGAGAACATGTGCTGAAAATGATCGGTTTGATCGAGAGACTCGATGCACTCGACTTCCTCATGGACAATGAGCTCCAAAACGATCTCGTGCTCCAGTCACTGCCGGCTTCCTTTAATCCCTTCATTGTGAATTATAATCTGAATAGGGTCGAGATGACATTAACTGAGTTGATGAACCAGTTGTCAACGGCCCAAACTCAGATGAAAAAGATAAAGGGAAAGGAAGTGGCTCTTGTTGCGACTTATAAGACTCGGAAGTCGATTAGAAAGAAAAAGTCGGACAAGCCCATTAAGCCCAAGGGAGGAGTTTCAAAAGGCAAGGCCAAGAAAAACGTGTCTAAAGGCGCCAAGCCCACGGACAAATGCCTTCACTGCAATGAGCTCGGCCATTGGAAGCGCGATTGCCCGAAGCTAGCCGCCTCAGGTAAAGAACTTTATGTTTTAGAAACTAATTGTTCTATGACTGTGTACTCCACTTCATGGATCCTAGACTCAGGAGCTAGCGCTCACATTTGTGTTTCAAACCAGGGTCTGGAACGAAGTAGGAGGTTGGCGGATCGAGAGGTCATGATCAACGTAGGAAGCGGACATAGTGTGCCGGCGACCCACATTGGATCAAGAACTCTTGTTTTATCTAGTAGACATAAGTTATTGCTTTCTGATTGTTTAGTATTGCCCAGAGGGCTTAAGAATATTATTTCTATTCCCGTTTTGAGCGGAAACGGATATGAGTTCCGCTTTAGTAATAATATTTGCGATATTTATTTTGGAAATAAATGCGTCGGAAGTGCAACTTTACTTAACGGATTATATTATCTAAATGTCAAAGATAAAACTGAATCTGTGAACACAATTACCAACAAACGAAAATTAGAGACCAATATGAGACAATTGTGGCATCTTCGACTTGGTCATGCAGGAGATCAAAAAACAATTCGTGAGAAAAATGGCATGATTAAGCCGTTGGGTTCGGACCCTTATCCGACTTGCGAATCGTGTATCCTTGGAAAGATGACTAAGTCTCCCTTTACCGGGACTTTCCAAAAAGCCACAGAACTTCTCACTTTGATTCATACAGACGTTTGTGGGCCATTCGGGGAAGCGGCTCGAGGTAATTTCCACTACTTTATTACCTTCACCGACGATCATTCAAGATTTGGGAAGGTATATCTTATGAGATACAAGTCTGAAGCCCTTGATAAGTTCAAGGAATATAAGGCTTTAGTAGAAAAACAAACTGGGAATCATATAAAGGCCATTCGATCTGATCGAGGTGGCGAGTACATGAGTCTCGAGTTTGACGAGTTCTTGAAAGAGAACGGGATCATTTCACAGATGACACACCGGGAACACCACAATTAAATGGTGTGTCCGAACGCAGAAATCGAACGCTGTTGGACAAGGTTCGATCAATGCTAAGTTACACAGACCTGCCACTGTCGCTGTGGGGTCATGCGTTATTAACCGCAACGCACGTTTTAAACCGAATCCCTTCTAGTTCTGTCGACCAGATCCCTTATGAAATATGGACTGGTAGAAAGCCGAGCTTGAACCACATAAGAATATGGGGTTGCCCCGCTTTGTGAAAAAGCTCAAGACAGAAAAATTGGAATCGAGAGCTGTGAAAGGACGTTTTGTCGGGTATCCTGAGGATTCCATGGGATACCAATTTTACTTCCACGACGATCAGAAAATCGTTGTAGCCCTTCAGGCTCACTTTCTCGAAGAAGAGTTCGTTCGAGAAGGTGGAGTGGGTCGTGAAGTAACTCTTGGAGAAACGACAGAAACGATTTCACAAACTCCAGTGTTAGAAGACACCGTAGAGCAGTCCAAGACGCAATCAGAGTTGCGCAGGTCTGGTAGAGTATCTCGCCAGCCTGAGAGATATGGAATGGTACACGTCGAGCACGGGGATGCTGCGACGGGGGGTAACGTCGGGGACGACCCCGCTACCTATGACCAGGCAATGACGGATATAGACTCCGTAAGATGGCTTGAAGCTATGCAAGTCGAAATGGATTCAATGCACGAAAATCAGGTCTGGACACTTGTTGATCTCCCCGATGGTTTTAGACCCATTGGGTGTAAGTGGATCTTCAAGAAAAAGATTGGATCAGACGGACTGGTGGATACATACAAAGCTAGGCTTGTAGCGAAAGGTTATAGTCAAAAAGAAGGAATTGACTATGAGGAAACCTTTTCGCCCGTTGCGATGATGAAGTCCATTCGGATATTACTTGCGATAGCAGCGTATAACGATTATGAGATCTGGCAGATGGATGTGAAAACCGCGTTCCTAAATGGATACCTCAAGGAGGAAATATATATGGAACAGCCAAAGGGTTTTACATCACAAAAGGATGCTCATAAAGTATGCAAATTGAATAAGTCAATTTACGGACTTAAACAAGCCTCTAGGAGCTGGAATCTTCGGTTTGATGAAGTAGTTAAGAGCTACAGATTCATAAAGAACGAAGATGAACCATGCGTCTACAGAAAAAGCAGTGGGAGCAAGATATCGTTCCTCGTATTGTACGTCGATGACATCCTTTTGATAGGAAACGATATTGGGATGCTCTCGATGGTGAAAGCATGGCTTTCGACCGAATTCTCCATGAAAGACTTGGGAGAAGCGACCTACATCCTAGGAATTCGTGTCTATAGGGATAGAACGAATAAGATGTTAGGGCTCTCCCAAGCCCTATACTTAGAAAAGGTCCTGAAACGATATAACATGGACAATTCTAAGAAAGGGTTCTTACCTATGGGGCATGGGATACATCTCTCCAAAGCTATGTGTCCTCAAAGTGAGGCAGATAGAAAAGAGATGAATGGAATCCCCTATGCATCCGCAGTGGGTAGCTTGATGTACGCGATGCTTTGCACGCGACCGGACATAGCATACGCTGTGAGCGTAGTCAGTCGATTTCAAGCCAACCCGGGTAAAGAACACTGGACAGCAGTCAAGAATATCCTCAAGTATCTTAGAAGAACAAAGGATATGATGCTGGTCTATGGAAATGGAGAATTAGAAGTGGAAGGATATACGGATTCGGATTTCCAGTCAGACGTGGACGACCGAAAATCCACTTCAGGTTTCGTCTTTACACTCAACGGTGGAGCAGTATCTTGGAAAAGTTCCAAGCAGAGCACAACTGCTGATTCCACCTGCGAGGCTGAGTACATAGCCGCCTCAGAGGCAGCTAAAGAAGGAGTTTGGATGAGAAAGTTCTTGGAAGAACTGCAAGTGGTTCCGATTGCCGAAAAACCACTGCCACTGTGGTGCGACAATAGTGGTGCAATCGCGCAAGCGAAGGAACCAAGATCTCACAGTAAATCCAAACACATAGAAAGAAAATACCACGTGTTACGTGGATTCGTTGAGAGTGGCTACATAGCCGTCCAGAAGATTGCGACTGCGGACAACGTGGCCGACCCATTCACCAAGCCTTTATCTCAGGCAGTGCTGAACAAACATCTCGAGAAGATGGGTATTAGATACAACAGCATGGCATTGAGTGCAAGTGGGAGATTGTTAGGGATATGCCCTCGAATGCTATACGAGGATTGGATATGTATAGGGCATTAGCTTATTTATCATTCGATTGTCAATGTAATCAAACATTGTTTTGCGTATTAATAAAGGCATTATTCGTTTATTGGTTATATGAGTTCTTTACTTAGCATCGGTAAAGCAATAAATGAATAAATCCAAATGTGTCGAGTTGAGTCACTGTTCTCGATGGGTACGAGAGAGGAAGGCACCAGTGGACTCTTAACCTCGAACATAAAATGTCCATAAGCCTTAGGTTTCAGTTGGGTGCTGGAAAACCAATCATGGCTTATTTGTAGATGACTTATCGTGTGCCGATATACCGCTTGGAAGCGGAAGTCATGACTTGTGATACGAGTCGAATCAAGGGATTGAATCGTTTCATGGACACTGACTCGCAGGTCGTACGATCAAACATGGCTTATTACTCAAGGAGTGTCAATGATCGACGACAAAACTATAGTAGTCTGCTTGAACCTTAGACCAAAAGGGGCTTTGACGGAGTTGACTTTGAAGTCTTGACTATCATTGGTTTCGCTAGATCCGATTTGCTATTGCATGGGTCAGCGGGACAGATGCGGTCTTGATGGATATTTGTGATTGCCGGGCTTAGACCGCCGAGTACGGATTCACAGTCTCGCAAGTAATCGAGACAAGTGTCCTATGAGAATGACGACGGGAAATTACAAAATCCTTGGCCAAGGTATTAAACTAACTCATATTAGACATGGAGGGTAGTTTGGTAATTTGCCTCGTGTCATTTTATCATAGTATCGAGTTTAGTGAGTTTGACAAATACCATGGCTCTTACTCGATCGGGACACAGCTGAAGGGTTTGTACGTACTATAATCTATAGTTAGGTTCTGGAATAAGACTAGTTCGAAATTCGTGCTCAAGTCGGGATCTGTCCGGTACTGCGGGATTGGCTAGGCACCTACCGGACTCTTGGATTCCTCCCTTGCCGATTGAGTCGAACCTAGAGAGTCGGGCTTAAAAAGGATCATCAATGTGTACCGAGAAGGAGAGATTGTGTTTTGGGCCTTAACGGGCCTTGGGTCGTTATGCCACGCCTTATTGGGCCTCGGGGTCATTAAGTGGACCGAAGTCAGACTTCATATGAAACTAACTTTAAGACTTAGGCTTGGCTAAGTGCTTAGAAAGACTTGAGGGAAGAATTGGAATTCAACCCTAAGCCGAGAAATTCGAAAAATGCCTTAAAGGGTATTTTCGTAATTACAAATATGGTAATAAAAATATTTGGAATATTATTTATTAAAACTAAAATTCGAATTTATATTTTATATAAATTTCGAAATTTATTTACCATATTTGAAGATATTTTAATATCTTAGTTAGTTTTCTATTTATAGTATGTTCCTTTAATAGAATTTTGAATTCAATTAGGAGAGATATTTTGGCAAGAATATCTCTCATATTTAGGAACAAATATTTCGAGATTTTAGCCTTGTTTAGGGCTGAAAATTTCGTCCTCCCCTACTATAAATAAGGGTGAGACCCTCGTCAAAAAAATGACAAGGAAGAGAATCGACGCGAAATTTCTCGACCCGAGAATCGAAACACGAACACACAAACGCAAACCACTCTCCCGAGCGACGGATCAATTCTCTCTAGCCATCTTCGGAGAATCGGAGCTTGGTACACTGCGAGGTCGGCTTGACGATCTAGACGATACCCAACACGACCGCGGCCGACGACGCAATCGACGAGAAGCTGCCACTCGCTTCAAAGGTAATCTCTCACGGGTATGACCCGCCCTATTACGTGTCAACGTGATTAGAGTTTTCGATCCGAGCTGCGAAGGAACCCGGAAAAAAAATTTTATTCCGCACCGTATCCCGGAGCGTTGCGTCTCGGGTACAAACCGCGTACCTTTCCCAACAACCTTATGTTTTCGATATGTTTTTTATTCGATCGAAAAATTTCGCGAAAACTTTAGTTTTCGATTAAATTTTATTCGATCGCAAAAATAAGCGGCAAAAACCTTTAGATTTTCGATATATTTTTATTCGATCGCAAAACTACGCGGCGAAAAACTTAAGTGCTTCGACAACTTTTTATTCGATCGCAAAATTACTCAGCAAAAAAATCTTCTTTTCGACAACATGTTATTCGATTGCAAAATTACTCTACGAAAACTTTTATTTTCGACAAATTTTTATTTGATCGTAAAAGTCAGCGGCGAAAATCTTGAATTATTCAATAATTTTTTATTCGATCGCAACACTTAACGATCGAATAAATTCACGATCGAATAAAAACACGCTGAAAAGACGTCGCAAATTTTTCTCTAAGTCTTTCTAACACTTAGAAATTTTTAGAATTTTTCTAAGTCATTTTCGCCATCCACACTTAGAAAAATTTGCATATGAAAATTTCCATAAAATTTTATTTCATCCTTTGCAGAAATGGCACATCAAGAATACTCTCACATGTACCCTTCTGACAGTTGGATGACGGTCCATGACAACAACTACCTGTTGGACCTTGCCACCTTTCGGTGTCCGGATGAAGTGATAATCAATAAATGTCTCTCCCCAAAGCACTCCGGTTTTGACAAGGCGGGATCCCACACCCGTGGCGGACACTGTTCGGCATCATCAACAAATGTCTCTCCCCAAAGCACTCCGGTTTTGACAAGGGGAACGGAAACATCCTTCGCATCTTCCATGGAGTAATTTTCTCGAAGAAATATGACGTGGCCCAGCTAATATGGAATGACTTAGAGGACCAGATGCGTCAGAGGGAGACAAAATCAAAGGCGAAGTTCCTTCCATATGTCCGGTGGTTCCCGGTGCCGATCTCCCATTTCATGGATGTATATCAGAAATCCCGCGCCTACCACCCGTTGGAGGTTATATCCCGCCAAGGCTACGGTTCTTTCATAACCCGGAGGCAACCGATCTAGCACTCTAACTGATTCTGATCCCATTGGAGTTGCTTAGCCTAGCTGATCCAACCGACGAGACCTACCAGGATTATTGCCAAAATAATTCCATCACGGAGGAAATGGTACGGTCCGTGGATCAAGCTCTGGTGCCTTCCCAACGAGAAACCTTGGTGGTGCCACAAGAGCCAGAAGCTGAGGCCAGGAGACAGAAACACCGGTTGTTGAGCCCAAATGTGTCCCTCAACAAGTTGACTCTCCTGAGGCCACCGAGTCTGATGAGGAATGCAGACTACAACGACGGATATCACGACGACAACAAATTTCTGCCCCTTCTGCATCTCCTTCCACTCAAATAGCTTCAACACCAACTCCTCCACCACCATTGGTTCAGACAACCACACAGATTCACATTGAATCTGTTTATGTATCATCTCAATGATTGGGGAGAAGCCCCATTGGACCCCCGACATCTTCGGAGCAAACAATGGGCCAACCCGCTGAAGTGGTGACTTCTGGGTTGTTAACGGATGTCCTTGAATGTTCCGGTATTTCAAGACCTCTCCCAAGTGGCACATCGGAAATCTTCTCCGATGTTGTGACAGTGGAGCGCCTCCCTGGCCCCACTCCGACACCAACAATGATCGTGATGGAACAACGTTTACAAGAAGCCCTATCTTCTCTTGAAGACCGACTGATGCACAGGATGCTCCAAGCTATTGAGACTTCCCGACGGGATACTGGGAAAGCACCAGTCTAAGAGGTAGTTCCTTCCGAAACCCACATTACACCCGTATCCTCACGACCACTAACCACCACCATACACACCCCACACAACCCACCCTCACCACCCCAACTCAATCACCTTCCCTCATCAACCCATACATCATTCCTATCACCCAGCTTCATGTTATGCCCATTTCTCGACTAGCCCTAGAGAATAGGACCCCAACTGAGGAGAGCTCTACAAATGGCTAGTAGATGAACCTGAGCCGCCCACCGAAACACGGTGCCGTGAAGAAAGCTCGAGCACGAAGTGAAGACATGATGATCCGGATCGTGATGAGGGGGAAAATGGCTAAGGACCAAATGCATCGGCCGTGGTCAGAGTCGAGAAAAACAGATAACGACTCAAGAAGCTGGAGGATCATCCACCAACCCACCAACAACACAACCCACTACCCGCCAACAAACAACCACAACTCCCACCACATCCCCCACACAAACACTACCTCCCACTCCCACAAATCCAAATCCAATCCCGACCTCTAACCTCCTCTAAAATCAACCAGAAGCAGCCATCTACGATCCACATGCGATCGTAGATGATTACATGCTAAACGAGAAGTGGTTGCTGCAATGTGAACCAGAGGAAGCTGTTCAAGCCAGACTCTCCAACGTCAGATACTTCTTACAACCAGCTTCTGTAGACTTGGTGCTGCTTGAAGACGAAGAACTTCAAGAAGGCGAGAACTACAACTCCGCACTCCCTGAACTACCTGAGATGATCACACATCGAGTCGACTCCCCTCCCCTCTTATCAAAGGGGACCGTCAGAGTCGAGAATATGCGGATTGAAGTTCCGTTTATTGAAGATATAAGGAAGCAGATATGGAGGGCTCCTAATCGCATCAAGAAGCTTAATCAGCTGAATCTACGGGGTATCTCCCATTGGGAAGATAGGAAGAAGACAGAGCACATCTTCATGCTCAACTACCTTGGTCCGGATCGAAGTGGCATCCCAACGGATCAACTCAAATAAATTTCAGGGACAAGCCACCGATCCTCCAACTCGTGGGCGTATCGCACACGATTGGAAGTTATCCAACCCCGATCTATCACATCGAGCGAGCAGACAACAACCATACACGAGAGGAGATAGATGAAAGCTATCTGTCGTTCCTTCCACCAGACGAAGTTTATCGTCTATTTCAAATGTACAAGAAAAAATACTTGACGCCCTCTGGTTACATCAAGATAGAATGACTCGAAGGGTTAAGCAGATTCATGGTGCGGCAGATCAAGTTCCACACCACACACGACCTTCAAATTGCCATAGAGAATAATATTAAGAAGGTCAACATGAAGTCTCCGCTCATGAAAAGCTTCCCGCTCAACGACTTCCCAGAAAACTACATCTTCAAGAAACCAGGCCTTTCCATCACTTATCGGAATCCAATTATTGGAAAGACGAGAGCTATGATGAAGTCTGAAGTTCACAAATTTTGTGACGGGACGTTGAAGCTCGTGCGGAAGAACATAGAGAAGAGGTTGACGGAGACCAATGAAGAAACGATCTTCGAGGATCTTGGTGAAGAAGAGGCCCTCTCCTAAATGAGTTTCTGGATGAAATAAATGAAAGATTGGAGCTGAGGAATGTTGTCCGACACTACGAGACAGCATTGGGATTGAGGAAATCATTCTACGCTCGAAAGGATAAACAGAGCTGAAATGAAAACTAACACAAAGGGGGAGATTGAAGAAACATAGAATTTTGCTTTGTTATTTAGTTATCCTTGTAATTAGGGGCGTAACTCGTAGTTTTGATAGTGTAGGACTTAATAGTAAATATACCATGTAAATAGGTATAAATACAATGTACACTATCGAAATAAAAAAAAAAGTCATTTCAGAATATTAACAAGTATTGAATTCACATTCTAGAGAGAGAAAGCTTGAACCAATGCACGTATTAATACAATTAAAATGTGCAAAAATATTTTCAAAAATAAAAATATATTTATATCATAAAAATTTTGTTTTGGGGTCAGATTGTCCATTTTGAACATTATCACCAAAATTTCTCATGACATTTAAAATAATAATTTGCCATCAAATCATGTAACTATACTAATATGCGAAGATCATAGTATGAATCATTTTGACAACTCTCACTAGTTTCGTTCATAGCACTCAATTTATTTTTATAATGGAAATATTTAGTAGATATATCACTCATATCAGCACGACAAAGTTATATCAATTAATTTGTTATCGTAGTGTATTTAATCAACTTAAGTGAAAGTCCATCAATTTGAATAAAAGGGACTTTGAAGGGATTATTTTTAGGCTCTGACTAAAAGGTAGGAAATTTTTTGGGATTAGTGAGCTTAAAAATTCTTCAATTCCGCCCTTTGGAGATTCATTTCTGCTCCTTTTTCTTTTCTTTTCTTCTGTACTTGTTCAAGATGAGTCTCTTTACGAAGCTTTGAGAGATGAGATCTTCTTTTGTTTTCGGGCCGAAACTGTGTTCCTTGTGAAGGTTCCACAGTTATGGAATTCGAGGTGCTTCTCTTCTAGGATTATACGAGATTATCTAGGAGAAGTTCACAGCGAGATCCGTGTTTCTCTTTTGTAATGATTCATCATGTGCATCTCTTTTTCTCCCCCTCTTTTTCTTGATTGAGCAACCCTGAAACTTATGAATAAGGTTGAAGGCTTAATCGGGTTTCAAAAGAAAAAGAATGTTCGAGAAGGCTCAAACGGGATTTCTAGAGTTAAAAGTAAAGGATTTATACTTTGGGCCATGTGAGGAATTTCCTAATTTGCCCTTGTCATTTTCATGACAAACTAGCACAAAAGCAAGAATGAGACCATGAAGTACAAAACAAAAGATAAGCTTTTGAAGTGTGACCCACAAAAAAAAATATTGAGGCTCAAATTCGTACATATATGATGTGGCTTTGTGTCTTAGTGAAACAAACAAAGCTCTTTGAATAAAAGAATGTCACATGAATTTTTAGGGAAAGAATTTATCATATATCAAAGAAATATTTTTATGAGTAATTCAAAATAGGCAAGATTATCATCATCGCCCAATTTTTTTATTATTATTTTATATATATACTATTTTATTTCTATTTGTCTTTTTGTATATAAAAAAAATTGAAAGATAAAGTCATGCAAGATAATCAAGGAATATCAAGAAGCACATAGAATATCTTACATGAGCATAATAGAGCATGTAAAGGACATTTCAAGTACGATTGAGATTCAACATGTCTAACTTAGTAATAAGGAATTGAAATCGTTTTACATCCAAAACCTTAGTGAATATGTCGGCAAGTTGAAGCTCCGTTTTAACAAAATACATATATAGTGCCTTTTTCTACATGATCTTTTATAAAATGATAGCGAATATCTATTGTTTCGTGCGTGAATAATGAACAAGATTGCAAGTAATGACAATAGCACTTTGAGAATCACTATATAGAACGTTTACGCATAGTTGCGTCCGCATCCATAGAACTTGCGAGCAACAGCTGGCAGCCGCGACGTACTCTGCCTCGGCCGTCGAAGTTGACACACAATTCTGCCTCTTTGAGGTCCATCAGACCAACTTATCGCCTAGAAATTGTGCTCCGCCAGACGTGTTTTGTCTGTCCATTCGACAACCTGCATAATCAGCGTCAGTAAAACCAATTAATCTAAAATCAGTATCTTTACGATACCATAGCCCTAAGTTGGGAGTTCTTTTGAGATAGCGTAGAATTCGCTTGACTGCGTGCATGTGGGACTCCATCGGGTCAGCTTGAAAACGAGCACAGAGGCAAGTGGCGAACATGATGTCGGGTCGGCTTGACGTTAAGTAGACAAGAGATCCGATAATACTCCGATAGGTTGTGATGTTGACTGCATTTCCAAACGGATTAGCATCCAACTTGCAGTTTGTTGACATGGGATTATTCATAGGTGTGCTCTTGTCTTGACTAAATCTCTTCAGAATATCTCGGATATACTTGGTTTGACTGAGGAATATTCGATCTTCGAGTGGCTTGACTTGTAATCCAAGAAAGAATTGGAGTTCTCCCATTAAGCTCATCTCGAATTTGGTCTTCATTACATCAGCAAATTTCTGACAGAGTCGTTAATTTGTCGAGCCGAAGATGATGTCACCAATGTAAACTTGAACGATCATCAAGTCTTTGCCTTGCGTTTCGATGAAGAGTGTCGTATCGATTGTTCCTCTTATGAAGTTGGACATGACTAGAAATTCGCTCAGAACATCATACCAAGCACGAGGGGCTTGTTTTAATCCGTAGAGAGCTTCATCCAATTGATAGACATAATCAGGACGATTTTCGTATACGAACCCTTCGGGTTGAGCGACGTAGACTTTTTCTTTTAACACGCTGTTGAGAAAGGCGGTTTTGACATCCATTTGATAGACTTTGAAGTCTTTATGAGCCGCATATGCTAGAAAGAATCGAATAGCTTCAATATGTGCAACTGGAGCATACGTCTCGTCGTAGTCATACCTTCTTGTTGATTGTACCCCTTGGCTACGAGTCGTGCTTTATTCCTGATAATTTCACCGTTCTCGTTCTTCTTATTTTTTTAAAACCCATTTAGTTTGCCATGCGGTCTAGGAACTAGTGTCCAAACTCGGAGACAGTCGAGCTGGTTTAGTTCATCTTGTATTGTGATCACCCAATCCGTGTCTTTAAGGACTTCAGCTACCTTAATTGGTTCTTTTTGGCTTAAGAAGCACGTGAATAATCCACTTTGTGTAGACATCCTAGTGCGTACTCCACTTGAAGGATCACCGATTATTTGGTCGAGACGATGAGCTCGAGTCCACTGACGTTCATGAGGAAGAACTGAAGTAGATCCATCATTGATTTGTAGGTCGAGACCTCCTGAATTGTTAGGCTGATCATTCATAATTGGGAAATTCATTGTGAAGTTGAATTGGAAGAAATTTCCGCATCGGCATTGGTAGGAGCTGTAGCACTAGGTGAAGATTCAGAATTTGGAGGTGGAACATTTGTTGGAGTTTGAGGATTAGGTGTCTCAATTGTAATTTCTACCGTAGAGGGAGAAGGAGCGCTGCTTGGTTTAGAATGAGATGAAGCATGCATTAGAGACTCGTTTCGATAAAAATGTTCAAATAAAATCTTCCGAATCGGCAGGAATTGCTTCATTTGACTTTGAGGTAGAAGTTGTCGAAAGTTGTTGACTTTGTGCCAACACGCCTATTAGCCCGGGTTTTGAACTGTTTTGTTCAGAAGCCAATTCAGTCACTTCTTGAAAAGTGACGTTGTAGCTTTCGAGAATGGTACGAGAAGACTTGAGATAGACGCGATATGATTTAGATGTGGATTAATATCCAATAAATGCGGCTTCAAATGCTTTACGATCGAACTGGCTTCGTTGCTCTCGATCGTTGGCCACAAAACATTTGCACCCGAATACTTTGAAGAATGAGATATTCGGAATCCTTTGATTAATTATCTCATACGGCACGACGTCTTTTCAAAGCGTTTGTGAATAATCGTCCGATTTTGCGTAAAGCATGCCGTACTCACTGCTTCAACCCATAGAAAGTGAGGGAGACCGGATTGTATTAGCATTGTTCTTGCATCTTAGCCTAGTGTCCGGTTCTTCCGTTCTACGATGCCATTTTGTTGAGGCGTTTTAGCGGCTGAAAATTGTTGAATAATTCCAAGTGACTGATAGTAATTACTGAGACGCTGATTCTTGAATTCAGTCCCGTTGTCAGTCTGGATTACTTGGATTTTCTTTTGCATGAGATTAAAGGGGGCAAACGGATCAGACTATATTTCTAAATCAACCTCTTGATATCGAATTTTATAATCCAAAAGAAGGCTTAGGTTTTTACAATCCCTGGAACTTGAAAAAAGTCAATGTCAAACAGTTATATGATATCAAGTATATGAGATTAGGATTCGATTACAATACGTCTACTAATTCTTCCGAAATAAATGTGTTAGAAGAATCTAAACGAAAAGCCACTAATAGGACTGATATCCCCTTTGACTACACCGAATTGAATAATAGTTACAAGACACGGGAAATTAACCTGTCTAGTGATTATAATTCAATATATCCGTAGAAGATCTTCCTAAAGTTCAGGAAGAAAATATTGATCATTTTCAAAATTCTAATTTCTGTTATATCCCTGCTATTATTAAGAAAATAGTTGATTTAAACGCTTCCTTCTAAACAGAAAGAAAGAATTTCAAAGCTGAAAACAATGAGCTTTTATTGGAGATTTCTAATCTCATTCCTCAATTTTAAAATATTGTCATGATTTTACTTTGAAAGAAAAATCATTAATAAAGGACAAAATCAAATCTAAGAAAACACCTCCCATTATTTTACAAAATATTTTAAAAGAAGATAAATCTTCTTTAAAATAGTCCCTAAATGCTTCAAAAAGAAAAAAGATTTCTACTAACGCTTTTTCTACTCCATCCACAGGTAGAGTAGAAAAAGAAATGAAGCATGCAAAGGAAAGAGTGTTTAGGATAGAATTTCAGAAGAAAAAAGATAGAAAGGATTTATTTTCAAAATTTTCTTCTGTATAAAAAACTATTGACACTCGAAAGAAGACAACCGTTTCTAATTTTAATATTGTTGCTTCCACGTATGCGTTAAAGCCTATTAATTGTGAAAGCACAAATTTTGAAATCGGCTCTACTTCTAAAAACGTATACCATCATTCTAAGACAAATGTAAATCTTGAGTCTCGTAGGAAACAAGATCCAACTATAAAAAAAGCTTATAGCTTGATACATTCTTGTCCTCATTTAAGGTATCCGGTCAAAGTACACTCACCCAAACACTTTAAGAAACTAGCTAGAGAAAAAAATTTCTCATGCACTAAGACTAATAAGACATTTGTCCGCGCTGAAATTAATCTCCCATGTAAGGTTCACACTCAATGGGTTCCCAAGACACCATCTAGGCCAACGCAAGCCAACAAGGCCAAGTCGCCTAAAGAGGTACCACTTAAACCAACTACTTCTAAGTTGGTTTGGGTACCTAAGAGCACAAATGGTTTAGGAACCAAAAATGAACAAAACTTACCTACCAAATCTGCTAATATGAGAGGACCCATTACTAAGTGGGTACCTAAGACTCTCTAAAATCTTTCTATGCAGATCCATTGTGTGTGTTATTTAGATTATGGTTGCTCCACACACATGACGGGAAATCAAGAACTGTGGAGCAACTACCAAGACCGTTACAACGGAAAAGTCATATTCGACAACAACGATTCAACTCCAATACTAGGCTTTGGAGATATTATATTGCTGAATCTGACAATCAAAGATGTCTCTTACGTCCAAGGTCTTAAGCACAACTTGTTCAACATAGGACAATTCTGCGATAAGATAAAGGATTTCAAGTGGTGTTTCTAGCTGATCAGTGCAGAATTTTAAATAGTCAGAATCAAGAACTTCTAACAGGATCTCGAAGATCTAATCTATACACCATCAATCTGATAACAGTTCGACCTTCGACAACTGTTTGCCTCATCTCACAGACTACAATCAAAAGGAACAGCTTATCATCAACGTCTGTCTCATCTAAACCTCAAAGCTCTTCACAAACTCTCTATCAAAAAATTGGTAAACGGTCTAGCAACGACTTCTATACATCAAGAGCATAATTGTTCGGCTTGTCAAATGGGAATAATGAAGCAAGCATCACACACACTCAAGCAAGTTGCTTCTACATCTCGGCCCTTGGAATTACTTCACATGGATCTTTGTGGACCAATGCGTACACAAAGTATCAACGGCCACAAATATGTGTTAGTAATTGTCGACGATTATTCTCGCTACACATGGACAAGATATCTCCGAACAAAATACGAGACTGGAGACTTGATAATCAGCTTTGTGAATACGACTCAGAATCTCCTATAAAAGAAAATCCGAGTAATCCGGACTGATAACGGAACTGAGTTCAAGAATTAACGTCTCAGCAATTACTATCAGTCACTTGGAATTATGCAACAATTTTCAGCCGCTAAAACGCCTCAACAAAATGGGGTCGTAGAACGGAAGAACCGGACTCTAGTTGAAGCTGCAAGAACAATGCTAATTCATTCCGGTCTCCCTCATTTTCTATGGGCTGAAGCAGTGACTACCGCGTTCTTTACGCAAAATCAGACGATTATTCACAAACGCTTTGAAAAGACGCGGTATGAGATAATTAATCAAAGGATTCCGAATATCTCATTCTTCAAAGTATTCGGGTGCAAATGTTTTGTGGCCAACGATCGGGAGCATCGAAGTAAGTTCGACCCTAAAGCATTTGAAGCCATCATTGTTGGATATTCATCCACTTCTAAAGCATAGCACGTCTATATCAAGTTTTCGCGTACTATTTTAGAAAGCTACAACGTCACTTTTCAAGAAGTTGACCGAAATGGCTTCTGAACAAAACAGTTCAGAACCCGAGCTTATAGGCATGTTGGCACAAAGTCAACAACTTCCGACAACTTCTACCTCAAAGTCAAAAGAAGGAATTTCGCCGACCTGGAAGATTTGTGTTAGGTCGTTATCTATCAACTAACGATCAATCTAAGCATGAATTCTAGATATTCGGATGATAAATCTTACAAATTACCTTCGGTCGAATATCTTCTTTGAAGATCTTGAGAGAGTGTGTTTTTCGATTGCTTTTCTCTCTCTTAGAATGTGAATTCAATGCTTGTGATTTTTCCGAAAAATGAACTTGTCTATTATTTTATAGTGTACATTGTATTTATACCCATTTACATGGTATATTTACTATTTAGTCCTATACTATGAAAACTACTAATTACGCCCCTAATTACAAGGATAACAAAATAACAAAGCACAATTCTAATGTCCCTACAATCTCCTCCTTTGTGCTAGTCTTTGTTTCAGCTCTATTTATCCTTGTCGGGCGTAGAATGATTTCCGTAATCCCAATGCTGTTTCGTAACGTCGAACATCATTCCTCAGCTCCAACCTCTCATTAATAGCATCCAGAAGCTCATTTAGTAGTGGGGCTTCTTCTTCACTAAGATCCTCAAAGATCGTCTCTTCAGTGATCTCTCCCAATCTTTTCTGGATGTTCTTCCTCACTAGCTTCAACGTCACGTCACAGAACTTGTGGATTTTTGACTTCATCATAGCTCTCGTCTTTCCAATGACTGGATTCCGATAAGTTATGGCGAGGCGAGGTTTCTTGAATATGTAGTTCTCGGGAAAATCGTTGAGTGGGAAGCCCTTCATGAGCGGGTTTTGCTAAATCATCATTCTTCGCAAATGTTTTTCAAAGAGTTTTTATGCTTAAGGATAATTTTTGCTTTTCGAAAAAATAAGGTTTTGGAGTTTACGAAAATCGAAGTTGCGAAAATCCACTGCAAAAACCTCGTTTTAAAACTTCGTTTTTTCGCAACTCATTTTCGCTCCGGATACTCAGAAAAATTCTCCAACTTTGTAAACCTCATTACCGCACTCACCACGAAAACCTCAATTTCTAAACACTGTTTTCGCAACGGACACTAAGAAATTTTTTCAAACTTCGAAAACCTCATTTTCGCACTAACCACGAAAACCTTATTTTCGAAAGCATGTTTTCGCAACATACACATAAGAATATTTTCCAACTTCGCGAACTTCAAAACATCCATTTTCGAACTAAAACGCTTCGAGAACCTATGACTACGAATACGATTGAACATGTTGGTTGCGAAAACGACTTAGAAAAACTTTCCGAACAAAATTTTATCCGAAAACATAGACTGCAATCTCGAAAAACAGATTATCTCACACATAGTACGGAAAAAAAAAACCGCAAGCTACGTATTACATCCTCGAACTTACGAAATTTTTCATACGAACAAATCCCAAACATCAAGTCCTAAATCAATAAGAAATTGGACATTTATTCCTTATCTTTGACTAATCATCTCTATTTTTGTCCACATTTCAAAACGATGGCCTCTTCTTCTTCAAATCCATATATCCTCAAGAAAAATGGATCCAAATCAAAGAGAACAACTTCGGCCTCGACCTTGCAACATTCAAATGCACGGACGAGGTCGTAGGGGCCATTCTCGAAGGGCACTACCCTCTTTGGCCAGCATTCTCCCTCACAACTCAAGTCCCCAAAGTATATCGTCAACAATTCTGGGGGTCACTGAGGCAAGCCAGGAAAAATTACTCACTCAAACTAAAGGCCACCCTCAACACAACAACGATGGTTCTAACAAAGACAATTCTTCGACGAGTTTTGAGGTTGCCCATTAGTGAAGACTACGACCCCTTGCCCACCGACGTGAAACTAGTGCAAGACCTCAAACACGTCTGGTACACAACGAAACTCAAAATGCTCTCCAACTACCAACTGGGTGGCATCCCTAACCCATGGAGACCATTTTTCGGGTTTGTCAACAAATGCATGTCACCCGAGCATACCGGGTTTGACAGAGGGAACATCAATGGTTCCGGCATCTACCACGGCCTGATCTTTAGCCGTAACGTTGATTATGCACAACTAATTTGGAATGATCTCCTGGACTAGATCCAAATGCGCGACAACCCAAAGAAGGTCCAAGTCTTTCCATATCTTCGGTGGCTTTCGCTTCTAAGCAATTGTTTCATAACGGCCAATCCGGAGATCCCACCACTGCAAGACGCACGGAGTTATCCACCGCTCATACTCAAATACTTCCAAAAGCCAAAAGAGAACTCTCGAAAATCGTTTTACCCGCCGATGCTGATCTTGGAGGCTCTTCTACGTCATGCAAACCCGATGGAGTCCGCAATCATTGTCTACCATCGGGGCCCCAACATAGTTGCTCCTACGGCTCCGGTAGGCTCAGCCGAGCCCAACCCGGATCACCCTCAAGTGGATGTATGGGTCCTGAGCGATCGTCACCTATGGAGTCCTCCGAAGCAACCGAATAGGAGGATGACCGACGTCCCCTCACAAACATATCGGGCATCCGACGAGAGAAAAGACGGAAGCACGTCCACGATCCACCTGCTTCTTTGCAGATGCCTTCCACAACTGACTCCGAACCCACTATAAGCCGGATTAGCCCCGTAGAATCATGAGCCGATGTGTTCGACTCCCGAGTGGAAGTCACCACATCAAGTCCAATGGCACACTCCGCACCTTTACCTGGTCATTCATCCGTCTCCCAACAGACGGATGTCTCACTATCTACACAAGGGGACCCACATCTGCTATCACCACCTCAATCAGAGGTGGGAGATATTGAAATAGGTGGTTCACAACCCCTACCACCACCCTTTCGTTGTTCACAATAGGTCATGTGCCACCTTGCCTTTATTTTTTCCACCCTTTAGGACATATACACACACCTATCACCTTAGGTCTTCGTGACCTAACATGAACCTTCATAGACGCATCCATTATAGATGTCATTCGAGGATTGGAGGGAAGTCTCATCGCTGCAACATCAACTCCAACAGCGGTAACGGGCTATCCAATCGACCCTCTTCTGAGCGAGGTGACAATAGGAAGCCTAAGTGGCTCTGGTACGATGATTGCCCTCACATGTCTAAGTGAACCTGCTACAACAACCGTAGTGACACTTCCCCCAATCATGTCACTAGGATCGATTGGAAGTCCTGCCGGAGTAAGTGCATATCATGCATCGGTAACTTATTCCATGACAACGGAAAGTGGTTCCAGACGGTTATCTCATAGATCAGTAAGGACACTTTGTCCCAAACCGTCCAAGAGACGGTCAAGAAGGTTATCGACGCAATTGTCCCTTCTCTCGAAGAGAGCCTCTTGGGACAAAAGCGATCGATGATCGAACACGCCTTAAGGGACAAGGGCAAAGCTCGTATTACGGATGCACCGCCACCACCACCTCCGCCATCCCAACAACCACCACTATTATCTTCCGCACCACCACCATCCTCCGACCCACCTTCATCATTCCAACCGCAACCCGACACCGCCCTAATCAACCATTTCACAGTCCCCATAAACTATCTCCACATTGTACTCCTCTCCCGACTCCTTGAACAACCTACACGCACCCCCGCCGAGCTGCGACTGTTCGAGCGCCTCGTCGACCGCCCAGGAGATCTACCACCCCCGACCTACCGCGAAGAATCCTCACGCTCCAAACGAAGACATGACGATCCTGACGATCAGGATCATCATGAGGGGGAGAAATGGTAGAAGACAACGAGGGGCGGCCGAGGACGGGGAAAGGGGAAGACATCATCACGAGGAGTGGGATCGTCCTCCACACGACTACTACCCACCACATCATCCAAACAACGACCAACACAAACTGTCACCGCTCAACCACAAACACAACCTCAAACCACCAAGCCTCCCAAACAGTCCAAACGACCACTACCTCTGAACATCCCTCCAACCCTCAAGTGTACATCGACAAACACATCTTGGAGGAGGAGTTGATGCACCGAACGGAGACGGAAGAAGAAATCCTCGTACGCATCGACCACATCAGATACTTCCTACAAAGGCTGACGGTGGATTCCTTCTTGTTTGACCCAAGAGATGCCCGAGCTCCCAACACTACTCAACAATGGAGTCAAGGAAACACCGAACCTCCTCTAAGGCACAGTGTTAGTCGAGACTCCCTGGGAGCATGGTTTTGAAACCGAATTTCGAACCGGACCGGAAACTTTCCGATTTAAGGTTTAGTGGTTTAACTTGGTATAAACCAGAATTAAACCGGAATAAAATCGGAGCCTTAAAAATTAAGAAAATATATTAGTTCTTAAATATGTCTCACTGATTAAAAAAAGACAATCATTCAAAAAAAATTGTCCAATGCTAGAAAATAAGAAGTTTAAGACAAAATGAGATGATCAACATGCACATAGAACTTGCATACTCCAACACCATGAAATTATCATATTTTCCTTCTGAAATGGCTTTTAAGTAGACACACAATTGTTCTCATTCTCAATAATTGATTAACCTACAGAAAATTAAAACAAAAACCCAGAGAAAGAAGCACTAGGTATCAAAGTTGGCACTGATAATGGTTCAAATTTCTTTCTCCGCTAAGTATCAATGTTGTCTTATAATGTGAATAGTGCAACACACACAAAGTTCAAATTTCGTTTTTAACGAAGTGCAAGATCTTCTTAGTGCAACATCGTTTAGAAAAGCATAATCTTTCGGCTTAATCTTTTGGTAGCATAACACATAAATATACTTGGGTTTTGATAGAGATTTGAGGCCAAAACCCTAGCTTATGGAGTTGCGATCGAGGAACAATTTTTTAGTGTTTTAAAGAAATGAATCATAAAAAAGAAAAAAGTTAAAGATAAATAAAACTATTGGGCTTAAATGTAATAAAAAGCATAGATCATGAGTTTGGGCTGAAGAACTTTCAGTCCATAAAGCTAACAAGAACGTTCTGTTTCAAGTTTTGTTTTTTTAATTAAACATTAGACCGAACCAGGAACAGACCGGATTTTGGGCCGGTTAGTGATTTTCCGGCCCGAACCGGCCGGTCTGGTCCGGTCTTAAAAACCCTGCTTGAGAGAACATGAGGATCACCGCCCCTTTCTCGAAGACTATTGTCCCAACATCCGAAGACATGACTATTGTCCCAACATCCGGAGACAAGATAAGGCTACCGACGAGCTGACCCTTCGAGGCCTCACGCACCTGAAAAACACGAGGCGGGTGTCAACCATCTCTTCATGCTCTCACAGCTGGAAACAAGAAAGGGACTCTCGTTGGCGCAGTTGAAAGCAATAGAAAGAGAGAAGGCTCCAATTGTTGACTTCGTAAAAATGGAGTATACCTACGACAGGTTTCCTACTCCCATCTTTTCGTGGTCAGAGTGTACAGCTCGAAGGATCATGTCTTGGAGGCCGAACTCCCCAATCTTCCTCCGGACGAAGTAACTAACCTATTTGGGACGTATAGGAAATTCGTCCCGATGAACCACAAATATCGGGAGGAATTCAATGCTTTGAAGCGCTACATGTTGAGGCAAATTAACTACCATACCGCTGAAGACTTTTAGATTGCTTTGGAAAGCAACATGAAGAAAGTTAACATGACGTTGCCTCAGACATGTGGAGAAGAGATGCAACATTATCCAGAGAACCATCTATTTACACACCCAGAGCTGGGAGTTACCTACTACCAACCAAAGGAGAAGAGGACTCATGTGATGGTGATCTCCCAGATCTCAAAGTTCTCTGACGGGACGCTGAAGATCTTAAGAGAAAAGCTTCAAAGGCGGCTTGCCTCATTGGGACCCATGAAATACTCCAAAGATCTTGGACTCGAAGAAGGACCTATAATAGAAATGATTATATAAAATATCAATGACAAACTGAAGCTGAGAAATAACATCCGAAAATACGAGCTCGCTCTCGGATTTCGAAAGTCCTTTGCCAGAAAAGAAAAGAAAAAAAAGAAGAGAGTCAAGATAAAGACCCCAGAGCACGACTTGAAAATTGGACACTAAGGGGGAAATTGTTATATATTTTATAGTGTCCAATGTATTTTATTTATGTCTTAGTCTTGTGCTTTAATTTATGTGAACTAATCTCTAAGTTGTAGAGATTAGTGATTTACTTGTTGTAATGGGCTTTTAGGGGCCTAAGTATCTTTTACCATAATCCAAGGGTATAAATACTAAAACACTGCACTTTTATCATTAAGAATAATTTTTATCGAAATAAGCGCTGCTACAGCACCTTAAAGATATCGAAACATACACTCACATAAACTTAATGTTTTTAGCGCATTCGTCATCGATTATTCACCAATCTTGTTGTTAGCTATGTGATTTAAGACCTACAATGAGGTTTCTAAAATCCCCTAGGATACCAACAATAAAATGTTTCAATTTCATCTAGCAACGTAAGTTAGGGAATTTGCACATTACAACGGGTGCAATCCACTCCTCTCATTAGCTATCCAATGGGGACGGGACCATTTATAAAAGTTTAGTTATAAGCTATAAAATTTTGTTTCATATTCATTGATAATTATCACTTTATGATTAAAATTAAGAGTCTGTTTGGTTGGGGTATTGGAGGATTATGGGTGTTAGAATTAATTAATGTGACGTTTGAGAAGAATGTTCTTTTAATGTAGCATTTAGTTAATACGATGTTAATACCCTCAATAAGGTATTAAATAAATCAGTCATCCCATACTTTTATCTATTCTCATGTCTTTTTGACAATTTTAGCATTTATTTATATAATTTTAAAATTTAAAATAAGGGTAAGAATGAAAACCGAACTGGCAGGTTCTGGCCGGAAAACTGCAAACCCCGAAAATTCGGTTCGGTTCCGATCTGGTTTAAGATATGATTAAAAATAAGAAAAATATAGTTTTTTAATGTGGTATTGTTAAAATATAAATGAACTGATGCTTTGGTTTTGGTGGTTAGCTCTTTATCTCTAGATGTCATAGCTTGGTTTCGAATTCTAGCGGGAGTACTATAGATATAGAATTAATATTAAAAAAATTACTAATGGCTATCCAACCCAAAAAGAAAAAAGAAAATGCCGCAAATATCATTATGCTTTTTACTACAATTCAGTCCATTAATATATATATTCATTGACTTTTATATTTATGAAATAATAGTTTTTTTAATTTTAATAACGGTTGTATTGCCGTAAAACCACTAATTTTTTCGATCTGCTTCGAAATATGGTTTGACAACCTTGATCTAAACACATCGGACATCAACCACCACAAAAACTCAAATCTCTCATTATTTAAACTCGGATAAAACAAATATCAGCTAAATACATCCGTCAAATAGTAATGAGCAACTATTTTGCACGACCAATCCTACATTTCCCTTATTTACCCAACCGTTTGAAATTTCTTCAAAATCCCGTAGAATCACACCCAAAATTATGCATAATTGCATTTTGTGACTTTGTTTCCTAATTTTATCATTTCCCACACAACCTTGGAAATTATATACGCACAATTTATTTATTAGTTCAAAACTCTATAATCTTGATGAAATCTAACATTTAATGAATTGTTATATCTCTCTAACATACTAAAAATAACTCTTGGAACAAATCCATAAAATCAATAATACATATTCTTAATGGTTTGGGTTGTAATTTACTTCATATCTCAACCGCTACTCTTTCAAATTGACTTCATGCCAAAGTCCTGTGAAGGTAGAGGTGTAATGGAAAATCTAACACATCAAAACAAAATATTGCTCAAATTTATTAAACTTATTATTTTTATTCTGGCATAGTTAGAAAAATTCTGGATGAAATAATGTCTTTTAAGATCGCCAGTAATAATAAATTATACACAAAAATACTTAATCGTCATTTTAAAAATATTTTTGTGCCAATGAGGCCTTGGCCTAGTGGTCGTGGTGGATGCCTTAAGGATTTTTGGGTTAGGTCGTGTGATCAAATTTTTCCTCTCATAATTCTTTGAGTAGTCCCCATGAGCTTTATATCAGATGACTATTGTTGTTAGGTGAATTTGGTATGTAACCTCATGGATCCGTCCCATTACTGGAGTACGTGACGCAATCAAGAATACATCATATTTATGTGGCGGAACCCACATCGGTAGAAACTAGTCCATATATCCAGATCGAGTGGGGATACCTCGTGACAATAAAAAAAAATGTCTTTCGGACTATATATGTAATATAATCCTAAACCCTAAAATATAAAAAAAAATAAAAAAACCGCACTGCACCCGAACACACGCTTAGACAAATCCCTCCACTTCGTGCCGCTCTTTCTCTGTCACAGTATATAATTGTGGGGTGTGTGTGCCAGGGATCTTTCGTAGAAACGGATAGAATCCATCATCACAACAATATCCTACACACCTCGAAAAACCTGCCGTCGAATTTTCAAACCAACCGAACAATGGACGCCGATTTGACGAGGATCCTCGGACCCGACCCGGCTCAATTCGAAGCCCTAATTTCCAATCTGATGTCGTCGGCCAACGAGCAACGGTCGCAGGCGGAATCGATCTTCAATCTAATCAAGCAAAACGACCCGAATTCACTTGTTTTGAAACTCGCACAGTTGGTAGCCACGTCGGCGCTCGTGGAGTCTCGAGCCATGGTGGCGATTCTCCTCCGCAAGCAGCTCACGCGCGACGACTCCTTCATATGGCCGCACCTCACCGATTCAACGCGGTCAACTGTCAAGAACACGCTTCTGACGTGCATCCAGAATGAAGAGACGAAGTCGATTGTGAAGAAGCTCTGCGACACGGTGTCCGAGCTCGCCTCGTCTCTTTCGCCGGCGAATCAGTGGCCAGAGATCATCCCCTTCATGTTCCAGTGCGTGACGTCGAGTAATACAAAATTGCAGGAATCTGCTTTTTTGATGTTCTCTCAGTTGGCGCAGTTCATTGGTGAAATGTTGACACCTTACATCACTGATCTGCATAACGTGTTCTTGAATGTTTTGAGTAATTCGACCAGTGGCGATGTAAAGGTTGCTGCCTTGAGTGCGGTGATTAATTTTATTCAGTGTCTGTCAAGCTCAAACGACAGGGATAGGTTTCAGGATCTGTTGCCCGCAATGATGCGGACTCTTACTGAAGCATTAAACTCTGGAAATGAGACAACTGCGCAGGAGGCTTTGGAATTGATGATTGAATTGGCTGGTACGGAGCCTAGGTTTTTGAGGAGGCAGATTGTGGATGTGGTGGGGTCTATGCTGCAAATAGCTGAGGCTGATAGTTTGGAGGAAGGTACGAGACATTTGGCAGTTGAATTTGTTGTGACATTGGCGGAGGCAAGGGAGAGGGCACCCGGGATGATGAGAAAGATGCCTCAGTTTATTAGTCGGCTATTTGGGATTTTGATGCGGATGCTTTTAGATATTGAGGATGACCCGGCTTGGTATAGTGCAGAGGCAAAGGATGAAGACGCAGGGGAGACGGGCAACTACAGTGTTGGACAGGAGTGTTTGGACAGGCTTGCAATATCTTTGGGTGGCAATACAATTGTTCCTGTGGCGTCTGAGCAATTTACTGCTTACCTGTCTGCTCCTGAATGGCAGAAGCATCATGCTGCTCTCATTGCACTAGCACAAATTGCGGAGGGATGCTCGAAGGTATCAGCTAATTGTGTTTTCTATACTTTTTCATTAGATGTAATTTTGATTAAGTGTGATGGACACATCAGATAAGATCGTCCTTCCATATTCTGTTTAGGTGGTTTCATCATGACTTATTCTTTCTGTTCCTGTTTAACTGGTTGTAGTGTTTGTACAACGGTATTTGCCTGTTTTATTTGCCAATGTAGAGTGTCGACGTTGAACCTCATTATGCTCTGTTGACTTCCTGGCAGATTGTGCGCGTGATGTTCGGTGAATTTTTTTAGACTTTACCTGTTTAGATGTTTCGGATTTGCCAAGAGTTTTGGTTGTTTATTCAGTTAATTTCTTATGGGGGGGAAATAATTAGTTTGTTTCCCTTGTCTGGTGTTGTAGGTGATGATAAAAAATTTGGAGCAAGTGGTGAACATGGTTCTAAATTCATTACAACATCATCACCCGCGTGTGAGATGGGCAGCTATTAATGCAGTTGGTCAGTTATCAACTGATTTGAGTCCTGATTTGCAAGTTCAGTATCACCAGAGTGTGCTGCCAGCGTTGGCTGGAGGAATGGATGATTTCCAAAGTCCTCGAGTTCAGGTTTGTATTTGGTTAACTGCAGGTTCTCTTTTCTATTTCTAGATAGATGCCATTTTCTCTCGCTCACATAGCTTGAAGGAGATATGACCGTCACGATTAAAGCAAATGCACATTATCAATTTGCATAATCTCCTATTCTTACAAGGAAGGAGATGCAATCATATTTAGGCTTCAACTAATACCAACTTAGGGTTTTTAACGTTCTTTTGTTTTCCTTTTGGTCCCATTGTGTAACATGGCCAGAGTTAATTACTTTCTGTTCAGTATCTCTTTGATTGTCTCCCCATGATAGATAACGATTGAGGCATTTCATCCACAAATTTTATCTTATAATATTTGATTTTGCTCTGCCACAGGCACATGCAGCTTCAGCAGTGCTCAACTTTAGTGAAAATTGCACTCCAGAAATTTTGACACCGTACCTTGATGGGATAGTTCACAAACTTCTGCTGCTTCTGCAGGTGAAGTAGCAGCAGAAGTTGCAATCAATAATGTCATCAGTCACACGACATACGTTGATATTTTAACCTTTTTTTGTATCAGTAAATTGTTGGTAAACTGTTAAGTTGTATATTGCAGAATCCTAAACAGATGGTGCAGGAGGGTGCCTTGACTGCTTTAGCATCAGTTGCAGATTCATCTCAGGTACATGATCTATTTAATGAAGACTGAATATATAGTGATTTGGTTGTCATGCATGTTACTGAATGCAGTTTGTTATGACAGGAACACTTTCAAAAGTACTATGATGCAGTTATGCCTTATTTAAAAGCTATCTTGGTGAATGCCACAGACAAGTCTAATCGGATGCTACGTGCTAAAGCTATGGAATGCATCAGTTTGGTTGGGATGGCAGTTGGAAAGGATAAATTCAAGGATGATGCGAAGCAGGTACTTTTATGGTCTTTGTTCTTCACTGCTACTTGTTTTAATTTTCGCAAGTTTTCTCAACTACCACATCTGCTACTGCGACAGATTATCGTATAGTATAGTGTCTGACATTATAAGCTCACTGACTGCTATGGCAATGGTATTTACTTCTTAATTTTTCAATCAAAGGTCATGGAAGTGCTTATGTCACTGCAAGGATCGCAAATGGAGACAGATGACCCTACTACCAGCTACATGCTACAAGTATGACATTCCTCTCAACCTGAATATTTACTACCTTGATGAGTCTCAAGTTTTACAATGATTTCCAATCTATCGTAGGCATGGGCCAGACTTTGCAAGTGCTTAGGACAGGATTTCCTGCCTTACATGAGCGTGGTCATGCCACCTTTGCTTCAATCTGCTCAACTGAAGCCAGATGTGATAATCACATCTGCTGATTCTGATGACGATATAGATGAATCAGATGATGAAAGGTCTGCTATCTTCAATTTAGTTTAATCTTTTCCTGATGATGCTCTTTTGAATAGTTTCTTGAGGGTCAGTCAGTTTTAGTTAAGATACATGAAATTGATAGGTCAAATGCCTTATGCTGGAATGTGGGTATTCTCTCAAATTAGATATTTTTTTTTATTAGAATATTGATATTAGCTTTACAATACTGGTTCCCTGTGCAAAATTAATAAATAAAATATGTTATCTGGTTTCATTGTCCTGCTTCTCTAGGTAAACTGGTTTTTTTATAGTCAACATCACTGTTTAGCCTTGTTTAGTGATTATGCTTCTTTTGAACTGGCACACATTCCACCTCACATAATGCTTAATCTTCTTTTGACTGGCACAAGCTGATATCTGATAAAGGCTGTTGCATCAAGCCACATTATATTACTTTGTAACTAGCTTAAACTGCTTTTCCAAAGTTGACTGAAAAAGTAGTTCCCTTTTCTTTGTCTCTGTAGTGTTTTGCTTTTGCATATAATTCAGTTACAGACAGTTCCATCGTGTGTCATCTCACTGTGGTTAAAATGTAGTGTATTCTATCAGGTTTATATATGAACGTTACCATTTTTTTTCATCTATTGCAGCATGGAGACCATCACCTTAGGGGATAAAAGAATTGGGATCAAGACAAGCGTTCTTGAAGAGAAGGCCACTGCATGCAATATGCTATGCTGTTATGCTGACGAGTTGAACGAAGGATTTTACCCTTGGATTGATCAGGTTGGTGGTGGTCATTTGCTTTTCAGATACTTTTCATATGTTCATAATGTTGTTTGATGACACTTTTGAATTAATTTTGGTGTAGGTTGCTCCAATATTGGTACCTCTTTTGAAATTCTATTTTCATGAAGAAGTTAGGAAAGCTGCCGTTTCAGGTATAGTGGCTTTTGCTTCAGCCACAGTTCCTTTTTGTTATTATATAATCTGTTCTTGAGCATTTTTATTCATGTATAGCTATGCCGGAGCTATTGCGATCTGCAAAACTGGCATTAGAGAAAGGGATTGCCCAGGGTCGTAATGAGACATATGTAAAGCAGTTATCTGATTACATAGTTCCTGCTTTGGTGGAAGCCTTACATAAGGTGGTTAAAAAACTATCATAAAATCAGATTCATATTAATTTAAAATTCTTTGAGATGTTATATGCACTAGTTATTAATTTAATTTGTCTTTTACAGGAACCTGATACTGAGATATGTGCAAATATGTTGGACGCACTGAATGAATGTTTGCAGGTTTTGTAAACTTGTTTGAATGACCTCTCTAATTATTTTCTTCTGAGATTACTTCGGATATGGTACCCTTATTGCTATGCAAAAATTTAATATACATTCATCTACAATTAATTGGTCATCCTTTTATGTTGGTTGCAAGACATGAAGAACGCAAAGCTAATGCTGATACTGATTCTGTTCTATATGTTGTTGTTACCGTTTCTATTACATGGAGTAAGGTTTTGTTCATGAGCAGATTTGTTTGGATTTTGGCCATAATTACTCTGTATTATTTCTGTTAAATGTTTTTTTTCGCTTACATTGATATTTGATGAACTGTTGGGTAGAATTTCTTGAGAGATTCAAAAAGTTTTTTTATGGTACATAGGCATTATGAACATGACAAGTGCTGTTGCTGTACTAATAAGCTACCCATGCATTAGCTGGGTTTGAGTTGTGCAATCTACTGCATTGAAATACTAGCTCGTCAACTCAGTGGATGTATCTTAGGGCTGTTTTATTGCATTTTGGTTATAAATCTTCATTAAATTGTATGACCTTCAATTTCTGTTTCTAACTCGTTCTGCTTTCAGATTTCTGGACAACTTCTGGATGAAAGTCAGGTCAGAAGTGTTGTGGATGAGTTGAAGCAAGTTATCACGGCAAGTTCAAGTAGGAAAGGAGAAAGAGCAGAAAGAGCAAAAGCTGAAGATTTTGATGCTGAGGAGGGAGAATTGCTGAAAGAGGAAAATGAGCAAGAAGAAGAAGTTTTTGACCAAGTCAGCTTTGTGCTTATTTATCTCTCTATATATTGGCTTTTGTCCATCTGTCAGATTATTATGTTCATAGTTTATCGAAGAAAGGAATTGACCAGTTGACTTGCTCAGGTTGGTGAAATGTTGGGAACCCTGATTAAAACTTTTAAAGCTTCTTTCTTGCCTTTCTTTGATGAGCTCTCCTCATACCTGATGCCAATGTGGGTAAGTCAGCGCAGATAATATGTCCTTTAGATCGTTGTGGGTTCTTTCTTTTCCATTAAGGCGTAACAAAAAGTAACACTATTGTGAGGTATCATTTCGATAATTAGGGTTGTGTATCTGACAGGGAAAGGATAAGACATCTGAAGAAAGGAGAATTGCCATTTGTATCTTTGACGATGTTGCTGAGCAATGCCGCGAAGCAGCTTTGAAGTTCGTGCTCAGTTGATAAGCATTCTTTAAATTGTTTCCCAATGTGAATTCTAACTCATTTTTCTTTCTCGTCTCGTTACATCCAGGTATTATGATACATATCTTCCCTTTCTCTTAGAAGCATGCAATGATGAAAGTCCTGATGTTCGACAGGTTTGATTTATTTCATTTTGTGTTCTCATACATTTTTACGCAAGTTAGTATTTTTTGTTGTTCTCCTCTGTCCTCGTTATGATTTTTTATGATTGTGATTATGTAGCATTATTGATATGCTGCTTTAATATTTTTTTTCCGGGTAAATTATGCAATACCTCCATGTGGGTTATATTGAAATGCACATAACTATCATATGCTTTTTTATTGTACGAAACTCTCTTGTGCTATCTAAAACTTAGTATCATATCCCCGGTGTTGTGTAAAACTTAGCACAGTACCCATGTGTTGTCGAAAACTTAGCACCGTACCCCCTGTGTATTCCTAAACATAGCATTGTACCCCCCAATTATTATGTAAAAATGACAAGGAAGGGATTTTACGCTATTTCCGAACCATAGGAGTTTTGATGCGTATTTTTCAAACCATAGGTGGATTATATGTTATTTACCCTTTTTTTCAGGCTGCTGTATATGGGCTTGGTGTATGTGCAGAATTTGGTGGTTCTGCCTTTAAACCCCTTGTTGGAGGTTAGATCAGCTTTGTACATGCATGGCTTCATAAACTTTGTTTGTAATAAGCTTGCCGACCTTGGCTTTTTTTTTTTCTATCTTTGTTTCAGAGGCTCTTTCAAGGCTCAATGTTGTGATCAGGGATCCTAATGCTATGCAGTCCGAGAATGTGATGGCATATGATAACGCTGTCTCTGCTTTGGGAAAAATCTGCCAGTATCATCGTGATAGCATTGATTCATCTCAGGTATATTTTTTTGGGTTGCTTTTCCTTGTGCTATATTAGATTCGCTTTGCAACCTCTTACCACTCCATTTAGTTTAATTTGGATGTACGCCATGATGTTTTCTTTGATTTCTTCCATCTAGCTAGAGCATTTTGGATTTTACTATCTGATCTTCAAATTTTAAGACAAGACAAAACACGATGAAACTGATGTTTAACACACTCACAATTTATATAAATATATATATATATATCAATATATATATATCAATATATATATATATATATATATTCAGGCTTCTCCCAATTGTTATCCCTATTAATCCCTGACCCTGATAGAATAATGTGTTGTCCTCGAATCTCTTGACGTGGACTGTTCAGTATCTCAGTTTCAGTGACACGTGTGGGAATACATTGTTCAATCTTGCAGACTGACGGTTTTGACTGTTCACCTCAAGCCCTTAAATATAGTGTCAAGAATAATTTTCTTTCGAAATTCGTTTTACTTTTTAGTGGAGGAGTGGGTTTTTGTAGTGATTGCGGTGTAGTTGGCTGATAACTTTTCCGCTCCTACATTAGCGGTACCCTTATGTCAAAAATATTTTGGTAGGTGGTTCCTGCGTGGTTGGGTTGCTTGCCTATAAAGGTTGACCTTATTGAAGCTAAGGTTGTTCATGAACAGCTGTGCTCAATGGTTGAGAGGTGCGAGCCATTGCAGTTTTATATTAATATTTACGAGATAAATTTAATCTGTCATCTTGAGCCTACATAAAATAAAAGTGCATTTTCTGCAGGTCTGATGGAGAACTTCTGGGACCCAACAACCAGTACCTTCCCAAAATCGTGTCTGTGTTTGCTGAGGTTAGTTTTGATGAAATTAGCATGAATGCACAACAAGGCTCTGAAGAAGATTCGAGTAACTGTCTTTTCTTTGGTGCAGGTTTTGTGTGCAGGAAAGGATCTTGCCTCGGAGCAAACAGCTGGCCGAATGGTTAGTCTATTGAGACAGCTTCAACGGACACTTCCTCCTGCAACTCTCGCCTCAACGTGGTCTTCCTTACAACCTCAGCAGCAACTTGCATTGCAGTCAATTCTCTCATCGTAGAGACCATTTTTTGCTTCTTTCGGTTGTGTGAGAAAGAGAGCGTTGGATTGTTGGTTCATGAGCATTCATTTTCCATTTCAGCCCTTTTATTTATGTTTTTGCCTGTGTTTAGAGAGCGATTGGTGTCGCGCACTCCCTCTCCTTTGGGTTCTCTGCCAGATAGGCAAAAACCACTCAGTTTTGGTCCCACCCTTTATTATGCTTTTTCGTCATTTACGTACGCAGAGGAAAGATTGGATTGAACACTATCTATTTCTACAACTTGGCGACTTCTGTTTGTGCTTTTCTTTTCCTTGCAGTGATCTGTCCAAAATTCTTTGTTGTAATGGATAATGTATGCTAGTCTGTCTTCTTTTAACGGGAACGATGATCTGAATAATCGTTTTGCATTCTATTTATCCTTTTCTCCCATTTCCTTTTTTTTTCCAGGAGAAAAGAAACAAAATTAACAATAAACATTGACTCCGTGTACTAGCTGTGCCCCATTGAATGTCGAGTGGTGGAGTTCATGATATCTTTATTGAGAAGACATGAAGGGTTCAATCTCCTTGAACTCCTTAGTTGGTAATAGGTTTTGTGAACGAACTCGTTAATTGTAATAGGTTTTGTGAACATGATATCTTTATTGAGAAGACATGAAGGGTTCAATCTCCTTAAACTCCTTAGTTGGTAATAGGTTTTGTGAACGAACTCGTTAATTGTAATAGGTTTTGTGAACTTGAGACGCTAAATACGGGGTAAGAGAATTAGTTTTACTATAATGTTACGCTTTAAGGCTGACATTTATTTCTTGGACGTTATATACATATGTCAGCGGAATTAGTTTTGCTGGAAGTTGCGATCATTCCACCGCTGAAGAGGTTCATATTTTCTTCAAAGTTAACATAGTGGAAGTGTGGGGAGTTCAGTACCAGTGATACTTCTCGAAAAAAAAATTCGTCTAATCTATTTTCGCTAAAATATAGTGTTACAGTGTAAACAAAGCTAATTCAGTAGAAACTCTAAATTAATAGATGTGGGTATAAATCAGATGAAGGCCCTAGTTTAAAAGAGCACTTCAATCTCCCAGACGTTATTGAAAAATGAACACTAGCTTCCAAGTAATCTTCCGATCGTTTTAGAAACCATGAACCCTACCGTAAAACCTCAATTCTCCCATTGATTTCATTTGATTATCGAGGTTTTAATTATTCCACTTAATTATTGCGGTTTTAGAAAACACTGAATTTCTTTTAATGATAAATAAAATTAGAGACACGATATAGTATGAACTTTATTTCAACAAAAAAAAGCAACTGGATCATTTTTCAAGAAATCTTCGTAAACTATTCATAAAACAATATGAATTTAAAAGAAATTATTAATTTATATTTTTAATACGAGATCTATAGAAATTGTAAAAAATGTATTATCTTATAATGTTAGCGAATTATCAATTTAGCACATTATGTCCAAGTCGACAAAAAATATAAAATTAGAGAATTTAGTAAATAGTTAAATATCTATTTGTCGAGTTTGAAGTGTACTATTTACTCAATCCAATGTTTAATTATGATATAATGCCCAATTGGTTTTATTATTAATTTGAAAAAATTGACAAAATTACGATACGATTCAACGGTTTCGCCTGACGGTCAGTAAAAAATCATTGGGAGTATCTTTTTTCAATTTTAAGCATTGGTGTTTGAAAGATTCCTACTTAGAGCAAAACACCATCTAATTATTATTAAAGACTGGTTAGTCCAACAATTAAATTAAGATCGTAACCAAAGTTCCGTTTTAGGGAAGCAAAGGAGTTAACCTCACGATTATTATATACAGATAGACCAACGATTATTATATACCGACTGGACTGACCAACACACTCATCTATTGTCCCACCAAAGGCAAGCAGGGAAGGAAAGGGGTTAACCTCGCGATTTATAAATACCAACAGGTTCCTTCTCAGTGGAAACCAAATGGCAAAATAGACAAATTTATTTCTTTAATCTTATATTTCATTCATTTACTGATAAGATAAGATTAGAAGAGAAAATGTAGAGGAGGCCTTGTTGGTAAAGATTTATGATTTATATGCCTGGATATTTCTCTAAAATCGCGTTTGGAATTCATTTCCAAAGACAATATTTCGTCTCGGGATAAGATTAGAGAATAATTCTTCTGATGCGTTTGTAAATTCAATATGTTTGAGTTGGATGTCTCTGCACTTATTTATAACCTCAAGTTCGATCAGTTGTATCCATTCATGAGTGGACATAATACTTTTAAAGATGGTGTATGTTTACCAACAGATACCACCTTTTCGAACTCATACACCCTTTCGGGTCTCAGCACACCCTTTTAAGCAGTTTCGAGTGGGTGCATGCTGTGAGGGTGGTGCTCCTTTGGGACGGAGCGCGGCCCCCTTGACCCCCGCTTAGTTTTCGGTTCCGGAATAAACGTTTTCCGAGCGTGCACTTCGCACCTCGTAACTCGTGTACGCTTTATTCCCAATTACACTAAAATATATAACAATCCTCCACTATTTTAGTGCAATTCCTTTAAGACAAACAACAACAAAAAACAAAAACTTATGCTTATATGAAAATGTCATAAAAGATTGAATTTCCATCTTAGTAGACTACACATTCCAAATACTCGAGAAGATAGGGTGTTCTAAGAATTGAACCCTTCGACCCATTTGAATACATGAAGATAATGCACACACAAGTCTTTAGAATAAACAAACTAAACTCGACACTATTATAAGCCTTGTGTCCATATCCATTCATGAATGTATATAAACTCAGTCCAAAGTTTCTTGAAGCGGCAAAACTTCACATTCACATATGTAGCTTTTTTCGTCGTGCATCTGCTCATGCACTTTTTCAAAGAAGCTATTAAGATTATACTTCAACCTACTGTCATGCAGAGCCGAGCACATATCTCGGAATGATATGTAAAATACTATGTGCTCCAAGTTCCAAGTGTAAGCTTTCCATATCGAATTCATGCTCTAATGTTTAAATCAGAGGGGAATTGGGTATCTTACCTTTAGAAATCAGACGAACTTTAATCTCATCCCTATTGCAGATTTGTTAATCAAATCTCTAGCCAACCCATTCGTCAAGTGGTCTGCCAAATTTTATTGCGATCTAACATAGTCAACAGATATCACTCCATTCGTAATTAATTCATGAATCATGCTATGTCTAACACCTAAGTGTCTTGACTTTCCATTGTACATATGACTATAAAAGCCTTTGCCAAAGTGGCAGAGCTATCACAATAGATAGAGATAGGTGATATCAGTTTAGGCCACAACGGAATCTCATAGACTAAATTTTTCAGCCATTCAGCTTCTTTACTAGCAGTTGCTAGGGCAACAAATTCAGATTCCATTGTCGAGTTCGTGATACATGTTTGCTTATTGCTCCTCCTCCAAGCAAGAATACCCATCCGCTTGTCAAGGAATGATCTTCCGGATTCGAGATCCAACTTGCATCACAGTATCCTTCTAGTACTGAAGGAGATCCAACGTAAAATAAACTATAATTTATAGTTTTTTACGTACTTAAGCCCCTGCCTTATTGCTTGCCAATGATGTGTACTTGGATTACTAGTAAACCTACTGAGTTTTCCTACAGCATACGCAATGCCCCGCCTTATGCTCGTCATGACATGCATTAAGCGTCCAATCACTTTAGAATACTCAAGTTGTGAAATGGGCTCACCTTTATTAGGCAAAAGTTTCATACTCGTATCTAAAGGAGTACTCACCGGAGTACAATCAAAACAATTGAATTTCTTTAACACTTTCTCAATATAATGAGATTGTGTAATAGCAAATCCTTTGTTTTCACGTTTGATCCTAAAACGTAAGATCACGTCAGCCTCCCCCATATCTTCCATGGAGAATCAAGATGACAAAAATTCCTTAGTCAAGTCGACTTGTTTCTGATTGGTACCAAAGATCAACATCTCATCAACATACAAGCAAATGATTACTCCATTACCTAAGTTATCAAACTTGTTGTATACACACTTGTCTGTTTGGTTCAAATTGTAGCCACTGGACAAGACAACTTTATCAAACTTTTGATGCGTGCTTGAGTGGTTGTTTCAATCCATACAAGGATTTAACAAGTTTACACACCTTGTTTTCATTTTCCGGCATGATAAAGCCTTCAGGTTGTTTCATGTAAACTTCCTCATCTAATTCACCATTTGGTGAATTACGAGATTGTGAATAGCTGCCAATGCAATCAACAATCTAATAGTAAAGATACGAGCAACAGGTGCATACGTATCAAAATAGTCGATTCCAAGTTTTTGTTTAAACCCTTGAATGACTATTCACGCCTTGAACTTTTTAATTGTTCCATCGACTCTCATATTTATTTTGAAGATCCATTTGCAACCCAAAGGTTTGCATCCTGGTGGTAAATCGGATAACACCCAAGTGTTATTTCCTATGATGGAATCAATCGCATCATTAATTGTTTCCTTCCAAAAAGCAACATCTTGAGACTTCATTGCTTCGTCAAATGTTTTTGGATCATCCTCAGCATTGAAACAATATAGGTATTGGGTCGAAACCTCATCCCTGGAACCCTCAATTAATTATAACTGAAAATTAGGTCCATACGAGTTTGGTTTTCTCCCCCTTTTGCTTTTCCTATGTTAAAGTGACTTATTAGTAGTCAATTCAGAACTTTCCTCCTTACCACTTCTGATAGAAATCAGGTCCTTAGGTCTAGGTATACTTGAGAAATGATTCTCATAAAAAATTGCATCTCTCGACTCAATTACGGTGTTAATCGAAACAGAATCATTAGGTTCGATTACATAGAACCTATAAGCCTTAGAATGCTCAGCATATCCAATAAAAATACAATATATACCTCTTCCACCTAAACTTTTCTGCTTGGGTTCGGGAAGTCTTACAACAGCCCGACAACCCCAAACACGAAGATATTTCAACATTGGTTTCCTTTTAAACCAAAGTTCATAAGGAGTTAACTTGTTCCTTTTATTTGGAACCATATTAAGCATATAACAAGCCGTCAGCATAGCTTCACCCCAGATCAGTCACTCAATCCAGAGTACGATAACATGGAATTAACCATTTCTTTCAGGATTCTATTCTTTCTCTTAGATACACTGTTTTGTTGTGGTGTATATGGAGCGGTAGTCTCATGAATAATCCATACCGATTGAAAGTAGGTCGGATTAAAGTATTCACCACCTCTATCCGTTCTGAGTCTTTTGATCATGGCATTTTGTTGTAATTATAATTCATTCATATAAATAATAAATTTATCTAATGTTCATCTTTACTATGCAGCGAGTAAACGCAACAAAATCTAGAAGCATCATCTATAAACGTAGCAAAATATTGTTTATTACCTAACGAAGGAGTAGCATGCAAATCACATAAATCACTATGAATAAGATCTAATACTACCGAGGAACGTGTCATCGTAGGAAAAGGTTGCCTCGTTATCTATGTCAGCATGATGTCTTACACTTTTCATATTAATGTCAAAAGCTGGTATGAAACATTCCTTTGACATTTCATAAATTCGTATATCACGAACATGTCCTAGTATAGCATGTCAAAGAACTGAATCATTCACTTTAGAACATGTCATGAATGCAGAATCATTGTAAGAGCGCAATTTATTTAAATTCAACTTAAACATGCCATTATTATAATAATCAAAACCGATAAATTACTGGACTTTGTCAATACAAATTTTTCTGATTCAAACACCTGCTTGTAACCACATTTGTTCAAGACATGACATACACTAAATTCTTATGCAACTTTGGTACAAACAAAATATTACTTAAAGTAATATCTTTTAGAGAAGTAAATTCTAAATAGAAGATTAATTAGTGAAAACAAGATTGATGGGATATTTACTTATTACAAAATAGAAGATTATTCAATTAGATATTTGGGGGGAGGCTTTGAAATGGGCTACTCCAATCACTGTGATCGAGCGATGCCTTTCGATCATCTCAATGCACATGACAATGGATTTTACATTCCCGAGCGGGCTAATGCAACAGATATATTGGCGAATCTCGAACTGCTGAAGGTCGAGAGGCAGATATCAACATCTCAGTTCGCAATGAATGGGGTCAGCGAGTATTGGGATAATATGGATGAGTGCGGCGGCGTTAGTGATCCTTTTTGGGACGTTTCTACCATATGTTGAAGATGGTAAGTCGTGTTGAACTATTTGGTAAAACAAGTCAACATCGTCGTACGTCCTTTTTTATTTATAGTGAATGGGAAGATCACATGACTTTTGAGTAGATATTAGTAGGTTCAACGATCGAGAAGTTACATTCATTTTTTGTATGTACATATTATGCATTTACGTATACGGAGCCTTTAGTTAGCTTGATTCACTCATGTCACTGGAAAATTAGTTATATTGGGTATAAAATGTTAAAATTCATTTGAAAGCAAGAACGAAGCCATGATATAATTCGTGGGTAGGCGAAATTTTTTTTTAAATAAACCAAAAGGCAAAATATTAATATAATAGAACAAAAGGCGACCTATTAAACTGTGCAACATAAAATTATCTTACAAATTACAAGTGCTCTTTTCAATTCTTGAAATATAGCATCATTATTAATATGAATAAATATATATTTTTCCATATAAACAACGAGACTATCATTCTTCCAATTATCATTCATTCGATTCCACAACTTGTCTTTTACGATTCCCATGGCTGAGAAAACTCTCTCAACGGTCACAGTCAGGACCGTTTTTTTAATTTAGAATTTAGGACATGGCCCCATCCTTGTATCAAAATGAGGCCTTCAAGCATAAAAGTCGATCATAAAAGTGAGGTCCTCGTGCACTAAAAATTTGGCATAAAAGTTGTGTAGCCATATGTGATAGGCCATGATGCAAGGGTCAAAATTCGGCCCCGGTCGCAGTTTCTACTGAAAGAATCAATGCCAACATCAAAAAGCTTATAAACCAACGGATACACCAAATTTTTCATTGATGCAACTAACTTTTGAAAGATCGTTTAGACCTTGCAATCCTTCAAATCCTTTGCTAGCACCCATATCACATATATAAGTTTCAAGTTGATCATCAAGTACAAGAAGATTATAGCTTGAGAAATCTAGGGAATAAAGCTCCGTCAGTCACTCAATTTCGTCTTGTCAAAAGCACAAAATGAGTTTTACGAACACATGCAAGCAACACAAAGAAATAACTCCATAGTTGCCTCTGAAAACGATCGTTTAATTCTTAAAGTAGCATATGAATGACACCATATAATAACTCCACTCGATAATGATGCAAATTTGTTGATAATGGAAGGTTGCGCTAGGGACGAACACGAGGTGCCCAACTGTGACACCCGGGGCCGACGGGGTGGGGATTGATTGCCGGTGCCAAAGAGGTGCATGAACAAAGAGCGGCTCCTGGCATGCTTCTATTGCGAAGGGATACATGAATGATCCGAATACATCCGAATGAGAGGGATTCCGAGACTGAGCAATTTAAAGTCAAGGAATGGTATAAGAGACTTGATTGTGCTAGTCATATCACAATCAAGTTAAGCGTGCTTGCCTTGAAGTTGCATTGGATGGGTGACCCCCTGGAAAGTTTGCTCAGGGTGTGTGCGAGTGAGCACAAAGCACGCTGTAAAGTCTTGTGGTGATACAGTGAGGATATACTTCAATTGGAGTATGGTAGCCCAAACCCCACAGGTCCCGGGACAGGATGTTACACTAACGTGTAAACATATCATCCATTGTGAGGACAATAATGTGATGTTACTCACACAAGTTGTAAAACCTTCCACAAAAATGAAACCCAACCATCATCTCTGATCATTTGGGGTCGACGTTTGCATACTTGTATTAAATCCATTACATTTACAATATCTTGACCTTTTATAATGAAGTTAGGTCACTCGAAATCTCAATCATATGTTTGATCAAATGCAGATTGAGAATCCAAAGAAAGAATTGATTTCAATAAATTATATGCCTTAATTCTTTGATCAGAAAAACTAGAATTATCTTCATAAATCATTTGAACACGTCATTAATAGTAGAGAACATGGAAACTAGGCTGGCCAAAGAATTATAGTGTGAACCCTAACGTGTATCTCCATCCCGTTGAATGGTAGTTTTCTTATTAAGTCATCAAGTACTTGAAATCTCACCCATATCTATTGCATTGAAATAAACTCTCGAAGAAGATCCAAACAATTGAACAATGCTCCAACAACATTTACCACATCTCCGACAACACGAAAAAAAAATTAGAAATCGGTATATTTTGCGTATCCACAATTACAAGAGCTTGATGAGCAAAACAATGTACGTAAAATGCAGATGGGTCCTCCTTCAAAATAATTGCTTTAAACAAGTAAATTTACCATGTATGTTACATGCTCTATCATAACCTTGTTCCCTCAATCTAGATATGCTCAAGTTATGTTTAGTGAACACACTTTCAATAGCAGCTTTGTGTGGGAGTGTTGTAGTACTAGAATTTGCTCATTCCCGAGAACACGTTCATTAATCCGCCCACTACAATCCACATAATGTAAAACAACAGACATTTTCTCCTTCATTGACACCACAAGATCCATCAACCAAAATAGAGAAATGACTCGCCAATATCTTTGATGGTAAAATTAATCGTTTCACTAGCACCATCACTTATGATAACATGTTTATCTTTATTATAACTAGGTTGGAATTGAGATTATTTAAGTCTCTTGTGAATTTATTTGTGTAATTTATACATATTATGATATTTAAAGAACACAAGACGATAATTTAGGCGAACTGAGTGAAAACTAAGCTGAAAGGACAAAGTTAAGAACATCATGGCCTCGTGCAAGAAATTCCTGGCGGTGACGTGAAAACACTATAATTAATTATGGCCTAATCCGTAAGGAGTCTTGGCCGTGAGAAGTCATCAACAAACTCAAAGACACATACTGGAATTTCATCACGGTCTCACGTAAAGGAGTATTGGTTGTGACACAACGGCGACAAACTTATTGGAATTCATCACAGTCTCTCCAGCAAGAGTCTTGGCCGTGACACATCGACAATCAACTTTCAGAAAAGGCCTCACATAGTCCTGGCGGTGACGAGCCATAGCGAAGCCGCAACGAAGAGAAGCATTTATAGAAAGCTCGATTTTCCAGCCCTAAAACGAATATTTTCTTCCACAACTCGATTATAATCAAACTAGAGACGTTAAAGAAGACTCAAGAACCTTAGAAAACATATTGGTGAATCGTGATGCAAAGAAGGGAATCCAACGACAATCGAGCGCATAATAGAACAAGGAACAAGAATTGTCATCAAGATTAATTTGGGATCAATCCATAGGGAATACTTTTCATTGTTTTCCTTCATAGCATGAGTAGCTAAGTCACATATGTGTTTGGATAAGATAAACGCTAGGTAGAGTCGTAGTTAAGGCGTGAAATACTCATGAATACTTGTACCTGATTATTTATTATTTATGAATATGTTTCTTTGGTTCAATATATCTATGTGTTGAGTGGATGATTACTTAGATATGTCTATTTGTTGATATATTGTTTGATAAATCGTTTACGGCGACAACTAAATAACGATTAGACCCTTCGTATACATTAGGATTCGACTACAGAGCAAAAGCAAATAGACAATACTTTGATATGTCCTCTTCAAGTGTTTAATCGCCTTAGGCTCATTTCAGGAAAACTATCAAGTTTGTCCGGACCATTCACTATTACTCTTGTTTTTCTTTACTGTATTGTCAAGATTTCTAGTGTTGAGCAGGAAACGTTCAAGGTTAAGGTACAACGACAAAAGCATTATCACGGAGGGGAAAAGGGCAAATGAGATTCCAAAACCTTCTTATTCCGCAAGTCCCTGGGCTATGAGCTTCGAGAGGACCGGGGTTTCCCAACAATGGTATCACAACCATTTCTTGGAACTGAAATCATAACTTGATTACGACTAGAAGAGGCAGTGGATGCAACCAATGCCTCGTATGAACAACTCGTAGACGAGGCTCTCGGCAAGGGCTTGCCTATCCATGGGCACTAGCCGCCATCATTCGCTTGGACCTGACGAGACAGCCCGTGCCGCGTGCTACAAATGTCAAATGATGTACCCCACGTGCAAACCTGCATACGAGCAGCACGGCTGCGGGCGCAATTGATCTGACACAACCGCGCGCGGCCTGCTGCCCGGACAATGCACTCCTATCGTGCATCACGCGAGATGTGCAGCAGAATTTACGCCCAAGCCAGTGCGACCAACCTGTAGAGGTAGCATGCGGAGTGCGGGATCTCGTATCAAGGAAGATCGACCGCGCACGAGAGCGCAGAGTGCGGGATCTCGTGTGCACAACGGACACGAGAGGCCATGGAGCACGCGAGGCATGCGGCTGCCACCTGGCATGCGGGGCGAACCCCCGCCTTAGGCATCGACTATTTTTACCTACAAAGCCGAGGTTTTCACGTACGATCGGGCCTCGAACGAATGTCTTGTCTACAAGAAAAGTAGTTAAAGCAAGATATTATTCCATGTATACCTAGACGACATACTTTTGATAGATAATGATATATGTATGCTCTCGACGGTGAATACTGGGCTTTCGAACGAATTCTCCACGAAAGGCTTGAAAGGTCGAGCTATATTCATGGTATTTTCCTTTGTGAGATCGATCAAATCGAATGCTAGGCTTATCCAAAGTCTTTAACTTGTAGAGAGTCCTAAAGATTTGAATCTGGATGACTCTAAAAAAGGGTTCGTACCTATACGTCATGAGATTCGTCACTATGAACAATGTACCCTTGTTGCGTGTATGTTAAAATAGAGATAATTAGAGTCCCTATGCATCATCAGTGGACATCATTGGATATACCATATGTATCAGCATTTGTGATCGGATATACCATATGCGGTGAGCGTTTGAGCCGGTTTCAGGCAAATCCTGGTGGGGAATATTGGACTGTAAAGTACCTTAGATGGACTAAGGATATAATGATGGTCTACGGAAATGGAGGATAAGAAGTGGAAGGAGACCCAGATTCGAATTTCTAGTCGGACGTTGATGATCAAAAATTCACTTTGGGTTTTGTCTTTACGCTCAAAGATGTAGTTGTGACTTGGAAGTGTTCCAAGCATATCACTACTGCAGATCCACTTGTGAAGTCGAGTACATAGTGACCTCTGAGGTAGCCAAAGGGGGAGTTTTGATGAGAAAGTTCTTGGAAGAAATAGCAGTCATTCCGGTCATTGTGGATCGACTGTTGCCATTGTGTGACAATAGTGTTGTGATCGCACAAGCCAGTCTCACAACAAGTCCAAATGATAGAAAGAAAATATCATGTCTTGCGTCGTTAAGAATAGCTACATCGTTGAGCAGAAGATAGCATCAACGAATAATGTGGCCGACCCCTTCACCAAGCATTTACCCTAGGCAGTGTTGGATATACATATCGAGAAGATGGATATTAGTTACGACTACGCATGCATTGAGTGCAAGTCAGAGACTGTTATGGATAAGCCCTCCGAATGCCAACTCAGGACTAGATATATAGAGCATGTAGCTAATTATTGTATTATTCGAATAAAATGCTTTCTATTTATGGGAACTATGTTGTGTGTAAAAAGCATTTGTAGTTGGTTCACTTCGAGTTTTTACTAGACATACGGTAAAACAACAATAAGATGAAACCTATATTTGTTGAGTTAAGTCACCAATTCTCATAGGATGAGAGAGGGCGACACTAGTGAACTCAAAACCTCTAATATAAAATACTTCCATAAGTCTAATGCTCTAGTTGGGTACTAGACAACCGAATATGACTTATCTGTTGACGACCATATAATGATTTTGTCAATCATTCATTTGAGATGTGGGAGGTCATGACAGTGATACAAATCGAATTGTGGATGGTTGTATTTCGACATTGACTTGAATCGATTGATCACATGGATAATTACTTGAGCATTGTCAATGATTACACGATTGTTATAGTAGCGTGTGTGAAACTTCGACAAAAATTGTCATTGACGGATTCGACTAAGGGGTTTTGACAATCACTAGTTTTTCTTGATCAAAATAATCTTTACATGGGTCAGCAGCGAAATACGGTCTTGATGACATAGTGCAATTATCATGCTACGATAATGATACACATTTACAGATGGGAAATTACGAAATCTTTGGCCAAGGTATGTGAACTAGATCATGTGAGGCATAAAGGGTAGTTTGGTAATTTTGCTTTTCCCTATTATTATTAAGTCAAGTCTAGTGGGTTAGACATTGACCACAACCCTCACTCGATCGGAACACATGTGAAGGATTTAGTTGTAGAACAAAAATCTATAGCTGGTTCGTCGAATGTAGAAGACCATTCGTGCTTAAATCAAGATTGATCTGGTACCACAGGATTGGCTACGTGAATATCGGACTCTTGGATTTCGACCTTGCCAATTGAGACAAACCTAGAGAATCGGGGTTAAAAAGGATCGTCGAGGTTGTATTGATTTAAGGAGAACAAGTGTTTTGGGCTTTAATGGGCCTTTTGGACACAATCAAGTTGGGTCAAATGTAAGACATTGACAAAAGCTAACATCAAGGATTGGGTGGGACTAAGTTCTTTATAAATATCCAAGGATAAATACCGTATTTGTCTTGAAGCAAAATTCAAAATTTGCGTGACATGATTTTTGAAATTTTCATACATGGTTTACATGCAAGGTGGTGAGTAAATATTTGAAAGGGTAAATTATGTAATACCCATATGTGTTATAGTAAAATGCACGTAACTACCCTATGCTTTTTTGTTATTGCGAAACTCTCTCGTGATGTCTAAATCTTAGTATCGTATCCCCAGTACTGTCTAAAATAGCACCGTATCTCCGATGTTGTCTAAAACTTAGCATTGTATCATTCCATTCATGTGGTAAAAATGACAAGGAGTGCATGATTGAATTAACCAAGAGGGTGTTTTACACTATTTCCGAACCATAAGGGTTTTTTATGCTTACTTTTCCTGGTGGGTTATCTGCTATTCACCATATTTGAAAATAAAACTTATAAAACTATAATATTTTTGAAATATCGTAGGGAGATTCCGAAATATATGATCTTTGCTTTATTGATATTTGTTGTCTGCTCTAGCTTAATTATAAGAGAAAGAGTGTCAATCAAGGATTAGTTGAAGAGAGAAAAGGCAAGAAGATCTCTCCTAATATATCTTGAATGGGATGAAATATGTCTGCCTTAGGCATCAAGATTTCGTCCACCTCATTATAAATAAAGCCCTAACTCCAAACCTAGGGTAAAAAAAACTGAACACACATGCGTGCGATCAAGCCGTCACGCACGCTTATCGTTCTCTTTGCATGAACATTGTTCGACCAGACATCCAAAGGGAACGAGCGTCTCTGGATACACCGAGACGTCGGCATGACAATCTAAGAAGACAAGGACCCAGAGCTGTCATACGCGTCGAAGGTAAAATTCTAGGGCTCGACTCATCCCTGTTACATGTCTACTTGTGCTTTTACGTTCACGTCTCGGGGTTATGAGCTTTGGGACAATCGGTGTTTCTTACGCCCTAATATCGAGTCTACCCGCTATTCCATGTCAGCTTCTTGAAAAAGTTCCAAGGTTACCCCGATCCCGAGCGAAGGCAGGACCCGAGTTTACCCGGGATCTCCCGAAAGTGTTTCGAGCACGAGATCGAGCGGGTCATTGTGCACCGAAGGCGGGGAACGACGCCTCAAACTTCTATGGAGTACTTGGTAAAGTGGAAGGATCAAGCATTGATCGAGATGGCGTGGGAGCACGCGAGGATTTGTGGCAATTCAAATCGCAGATAGAGGAGTGTTTGCGAATCCAAGCACCAGGTTCCCGACATCATTGACCCTCACAGATAATCTTGTTTGCGTATAACTGGCTGAGGGCAATCTATCAACTTAAGCTCAAACCGCACATTTTAATCCCGTCTTGTTGTCTTATGCTTCGCGGGGCGGAATATGTTATGGAGAGTGACATCGGATAGACCAGAGACTCTAATGCTAGGCGGGATGTACGACACTAACTGAACAAACCAGACTCCCTAGATATATCGACTGGGATAGAACTTCAGATTTCTTTATTCACTTAGTATTTATCAACGGGAGAATAAACCATCTCACATAAGAGCAAATAAAATATGCATGTCACTTCAAAAACCAACACGCACGCTGGTTATAAATAACCCAAGGAAATAAACAACAAGGCAACACAATGCGAATTATTTCTAATATGTTCCTATTAAATCAAAGCATTACATCATTCGTCGATCATCAAATGGCCAAGGACTCCAAGCCATCGAACGAACAACCATCGCCGAATGGCCTCCAAGTAACAATCAATCCTCCGTGTTTAAACTAAACCTTAGTTTACTAATGTGGTAAAGTACAACACGGGGGTTCATAAGTCCCGAACAACCCGTATATCGAATACAAATCGGGGAATGTAACTCTTAACAAATAACTCGGAAACAAAAATAGAATTTGAAACCCGCAAAGATGCCTTAAATCCATTTATAATGAACAATTTGACAATTTATTGATTTCAACAACGAATGAAAATTAGGGTTCCAAAAAGGCCCAGACCTTGCTCTGAGGCGCACTAGCACAAACACGCATGTCGTCACGTGTTCTACATGCACCATCACAGTGGTTGTCTTCGACAGAAAAACTACAGGAGCCTGTGTTGCGGGTTTCACCGCGGTCACCATGCGTGGGTGTGTACTATCGCGCCGTGCGGTTTTCGGGCTGCACGCCCTGTATGGGGTCGTCCCTGCATGCGTTGTACGATCGTCGGGGATGGGTGCACTGAGTGGGACTGGCCTTACATGCGTTGGACAGTCATCTTGCATATACGATGTGGGGCCACCAAGCTTATTTGTGTTGCTCGGGCGTTGCCCCATGCGCGCTGCGCAACCTGTTGCTCCTCTCTGATTCCACCGTATGTGAGGTTGCGGATATGGATTGGCGAAAGTGTGTCAGACTCCACCACGGTTCCACCATGTGAGCGTTCGACAACTCCCACTAGCCTCGTTTCGATTTGATCAAGCTATGATTCAAATTTCAAGCATTGACTCTGATACCAGTCTTGGGAACTCCAGTTGTAACAAACGTGCGTGTCGGTTTTTGAAGTAAAATGCATGTTGTATTTGCTCTTATGTGAGATGGTTTATTCTCCCATTGATAAATACTAAGTGAATAAAGAAAACTGATTATTGTCTTCTATCATGGTCGATCTACCTAATGTTAGAGTGTATGGTTTGTTCAGTTAGTGTCGTACATCCCGCCCTAACATTAGCGTCTCGGGTCTATCCAATGCCACTCGCCATAGCATACTCCGCCCCATGAAACGTAAGGCAACAAGACGAGATTAAAATGTGCGGTTTGAGCTTAAGTTGATAGATTGCACTCAACCAGTTATACGCAAATAATGTTATCTGTGAGGGTCAATTTAATAAATGCATGTAGCACATAAAAGGCAGGTGAACTTGAAGAGATTACCCTTGAAGTGAATGGCAAATCCTGGTCCTTTTCTTCTCGTTAATTGAATGCATGCGTTGTTTCTTTGCATCAGATTGGCATGCCGACTTCTCGGTCTATCCAGATCGCTCGCTTCCTCAAAGATGGCAAAAGAAACGATGCACATTGGATTAAGAGAATTTCGAGGTGTGTCGGGTTGAAAATTGCGTATGGGCTCGGTGTGTTTTCGTAAAGTGGTTTTCGTGCGTAGAAATCGAGTAGGGCTCCTTTATTTATAAGGAGGTGGACGAAATCTTGTGCCCTAAGACATGTAGATTTCGTCCAAAGCATATCTTGGGGAGGAGAGATCTCATTGCATTTTCTCTCTCCAATCACTTCTAAGTTTCAAAGATATTTTACTAAGTTACGATATGATTTGATATCTAATATATAATATCTCTTAATTTCTAGAAAATGTTTTAAAAAAACATAGCCCATAATTTTCAAAAATTCAAAGCCCAAATTAAAATATTATTCCAAATAATATTTATATCTCATATTACATACATAAATATATTATTTTCGAAATTCACCCAAGGTGCAATTTTCAAAAGTACCTAGGAAAATTCCATATTTACCCTTAGACCGTAATCAAGCACTTAGTCTACTCCAGTCTTGTTAACTTTTAACAAAGTCCGACTTTGACCCAACTTATGTGATATAGTGGTCGGAGGCCCGTTAATGCCCAATCACTTGTTCTCTTTAAAATCAGTACTACATTAATGATCATTTTAAAGCCCAAGTCTCCAGCTTTGACTCAACCGGAAAGTGAGGGATCCAAAAGTTCGGTATTCACCTACCCATGGTACTCTGATCCCGACTTTACCATCTCTTTGCAAATTTCACAAACAACTATAAATTGTCCTAGGTATAAACCCTTCACCGTGTCCAAATCGAGTGAGAGCCACGATGTATGTCGAACTCACTAACTCGACTATATGATAGTTAAGTGACTTGGCGAATTACCAAACTACCCTCAATGTCGCCACATGAGTTAGTTGTATATATTGGCCAACGATTTCGTAATTCTCAGTCCATGTTCTCATAAGACAATTATCTTGATTACTTCAAGATCGTATCCATACTCAGTGATTTATGACCAGCAATAAAAAATTGTTATGAAGACCGCATTTTTCAGCTGACCCATGAAATAATAATTTTGGTCTAGCAAACTATTGACAAGTCAAGACTTCGAAGTCAACTCCGCCAATGCCCCTTTCGGTCTATGGTTCACGCAATGACTATAGTAAATCATAGATCATTGACACTCCTCGAGTAACACACCATGTGATCCTCTCCAATAGATTGCTCAAAGCTCTCCAGTTCAACAACAACAAAATTGCATCTTGCATAAACTTTGCTTAACCACCACAATCTTACTGGCATCGAGTTTGGAGATAATGAACTCGACCCGATATTATTTGTTGGAGATGATGACCATTCATCTTCAACATCATGCCCACTACCACTTGGCTCTTCATGTGCATCACTTTGCATGGAAAATGATACACTTTTAATTCCTTTCTCTTTCCAATCCCATGTGTCTTTCTCGTTAAAAATCACATCTCGACTCTCTATCACTTTGTTTCTCTTCAAGCTAAAGAGCCAATACCCCATTTATATTATAGCCAACAAAGAGGCATTTCTTGCCTTTATCTTCAAGCTTATGCCTTATTTTTTTTCGAAACATGAGCATAGCAAATGGATCCGAACACTTTCAAGTGACTCACCGAGGGCTTTTTGCCACCGGGCCAAGCTTCAAATGGGGTATTCTTTTCAACCGCCTTCGTGGGACACCGATTTAATAAGTAAACCGCCGCATATGTTGCTTCTGCCCAAAATGTCAACGGTAGCCTCTTCTCATTCATCATCGTTTTCGCCATTTCAACAATGGTCCTATTCTTTATCTCGGTCATCCCGTTTTGCTCCGGTGTAAAGTCAATCGTTAATTGCCTGTCTAGGCTAATATTCTCACAAAATTGCTCAAACTCATTAGAGTTGTACTCGCCACCTCTATCGCTTCTCAATTTATTTATCAATCGGACACTTTGTCTCACCACATCCTTTGAAACTTCTTGAAGATATAAAGCGCTTCCGATTTTTGCCTCAAAAAATAAACCCAACACATTCTCGAATAATCATCGATGTATGTCATGAAAATACCGATTTCTGCCATGTTAATTCGTGCTCATGGGACCACAAATATCTGTATTAACAAGCTCTAGTAGTGCTCTTGCTCTCCACACCTTCTCCTTGGGAGATGACTCGCGATTTATCTTGCCGAGAGCACACGATTCACATACGCCACCTTTTTCTTCTATAGTTAGTAGCCCATAAACAATTTCCTTCTTACTTAGCAACTTTAAGCTCTCAAAGTTTAAATGGTCATACCTGTTGAGACATAACCATGAGTTGTCTTCTACACCAATCTTTAAGGCAACACTTCTTTCGGGCTCCAGATTGAGTGGAAATTTTCTATTACTCTCCATTTTGACTACGGTCAATTCTCTTTTCTTCTCGACTTTATCAAATATTTTACAAGCCGCACCATCAAAGTGAACCGCATGACCATGCTCAATCAATTGTCTAACACTTAGCAAATTTTGAGCCAAATCCGGCACAAGCAACGCATCGTGAATTAGCATCCTACACTTCTTTGATGCAACCGCAGTCGTGCCTCTTCCCTTCGATTTCACCACCGCAACGGTGTCCATTGTAATTTGAGTCGTGACGTTGCTATCAATCTTGCAAAAGATTGACTCATCACATGTCATGCGGTTACCACATCCACTATCAACAAACCACACATCTTCCTTCTTTTCGATTGTCAATTGACATGCATAAAAATTGATCATGTCACCTCTTTTCTCGGGATACTATTCATCGGTGTAGTTTGCTTGCTCCTCATTTTAACCTACAAAACTTCTCTTTATGACCAAACTTTTTGCAATTGTAGCATTGAATCTTTCCCTTGTTCCAACAAGCTTTTTAATGTTGCAAGTTCTAGCTTCTCCACTTCCATGACCAAATATACCTCCAAATCGACATCGGCCTCTAACACCACTATAACCACCACGAAAGGTATTCTTGGTAGTTGCCCATTGGTCATCTCTTTCATATTCACCTTCGATTGGAAGGCGCTTTCAAAACTTTGGTCACCATGTCTATTCAACTTTTCTTCATGTCTCTCAAGAGAACCCATAAAATCATGCACACTAATTGTAGAGAGGTCTTTAGTTTCTTCAATAACGGCCACAATATTGTCATACTTCGAAGGGAGACTAATCAAAATCTTCTCGCACACCGATTTATCGGTGAATGCTTCACCCAAAATTTTTATTTGATTTACAATCTCTCACGCCTCCTCCAAAGTTTGAGCCCCGATTATCTTAGGAAAAATCTTGTTCGAGATGCCTCCTTGAATAAAGAAAAGATTCTCCTTCTCGTCGGGATCCACTATCGTAACCTTCACAGTATTCCCATTTTCATCCTTCTTTTCTTCAATCTTTTCAATTTTCACATAGACCTCTTCCAAAATCTCTCATAAATCTTGTGAAATCAATAGTGTCTTCATATTAATACTCCAATGATAGTAACTCTCACCGCCATACGGATTGCCCACCTTGCGGAGCCCAAACACCTCCTTGCGTAACCATGATGTTATATTCTCAAACCTAACTTGATTTTACTCCTTCAATGGAATACCCTCACTTGAAATCACTCACTACCTAAGTTTTTGATACCATTTATGTTGGCCTTAACATGGGTTTCTAGCTTCTTTTATTGATTTTTCGGTTTGGAGCATAGAGAGAGGTAAGGAAGATGGGGTATTTTTCGTTCAGCTCAAATTTTTCTTTTATGTTCCCAGCACCTCAAAATCGATTAAGTGGCTTAGGTACATTAAGCAAAAAACATATTTTAAATGGGACATTGCTAAGACAAAACCCAACATAAAAAAGCTCAACTAAAATATTAATTTCAACAAGAAGACTATACGGCTGAAAATAAATAGGAGGCAACTCTCTTTTCTGCCCAACAACTTCCTTGGTCGTTCATCACCCGTTCGACGAAAAAGCTCAACGATGCACGTAGCTATCGAGCAGCGATTGACATAACCTGCCCCACTTCCTATCCCACTCCATCATGGCCATTCAATTTTAAATGCTCAGAAATTTTATATTTATTTTCTAATTATTTTTTAACTTATTCCACCAAATCATATAATCTTTGTTATTTCATGAGATTTATAAGATAAAAGCAAATGAACATATCTAATTTATTCGTTTCTTATAATGATTAAATTGATATCCACATCTTATATTTTTCCATATTCATAAAAATATATATTGGTAATTTTTTTAATATGAGATATAAAATGGAACGTTGATTATGGGACACATGATTTCAACCGATCGAGCAACGAGCAACTGAAGCTCACACACGCATCTCACTCTTAAGATCTGCAGCGGTACACACACAGACTAAAAATAGACGGGAGACTTCGAGGGAACGTGACGTCATCAGAGCCGAATAATAGGGAAGAAAGTATGTTTTCTTCTTTGATATCTTTATGTTTCCCTTTTTTGTTATTCACAAAGCTAATTTTCTTGTATTTGATATTAGATGAACCCTAGCGAGATTGTACGTATGTTTAAAGTATTGTTATATTTGTGTTTTGATTATGTCTATGTGATCAAGATAATTTCCGGAACATTATATTTACGTTTTGATTATGTCTACGCTCGAGAGGGTGGACGATTAGACCACTCGTAAACGAACGGAATAAACTCACCGCTAGAGATAGGTTGAATTACCCCTCCGCATTAGAGTTAAATCTAATAGCGGGATACATCGTTTTTTAACGTGATCTTTGGTTAAGTAGTTAGGGAAGCTTGCCCTGCTACTTAATTCTTAGATTAGTTTTTTACGAATCTTGTGTGAGAAGATGCAGTTTCGTCAGTCAAATAAACTTGGATGCATGTTGTAGGAATCCACACAGTCTAATAGCTAGCTAAATCTTCATTATACTTGTCAATCGTTTCGGTCGAGTTAGGGGGATCTGAAGTCTCAAATACCTTTGCTTTCATATAGTCGCCAAATCTATGTTATCTTTAGTGTTTTAAACCTTTTATTTTTCTTTATTATTATTTTATATTTTTATCAAATCAACAATATTTCCTAGGATATTTAAACGACGATTTTTCCAAGAACACATTTTACTTGGGTTCGTTACTCGAATACTATTCATTTCTATGCTATTTTCGATAGATTCACTTGCCTGTTGAGCTAAGGATAGTTTAACGATATTCGTTTTATTTTATTACTCGATCCGCTCGATCATAGTTAGTACAGTTGGCAAGTCATTGTTTCCGGAAACGATAACGTTACGAATGGGCATAATTGTTTTTGCAAGAGTGTGTTTCTTGAAGAAACTCGTTGAACCATATCTGAAAAATTTCGATCTTACTCAGCCTTCCCAAACAGGTCACTCGGATGTGATATGTAAAGTAGATGTTGAATTTGAATGGAAGCCGGTGACCCGTCGAGAATGTGACGTTGTGGGGCATAATTCAGGGATTTGTCCCAAAACATAAGAAGTGCACGAACCTGATATCAGATCACGAGGGAAACCGCATGCAAAAATAAAATAGTAGGTGGTTGAGCGAAAGATGCATCAACTCAAAAGATGAAATCACCAGAAGCAAAATTGGATGATCGTAATCGAACATTGCTCAAACATAAGCTACAGATCACAATGAAGAAGTTCTGGTTGTAAGATTTAACTCCTTTTTCATAAATATGTTTTGATTTTCTCGGCAATTGAGGAAGAAGAACATTTAATCTTGGGCTCTGAAGTAAAGGCATCACAAAATTAGCAGATTACATGATCTATTTCGGCATATGGAGTGATTGTGGTGGTAACTAAGTAAATCACGGAAGGGTATTGGGGAACCTTATTCGTGTATTTCAATAGAAGTTTCCTGGTCTAATCGAAACAAGAATGATGAAAAGAAATGGGATGAATATCAGATCGCGTATTGGAATTACATGAAAGTGGTTTTATGACTATGGCGATGGACCATGATAATGTATTTCAATATGCTGGAATCATCAGTACTAGGAGGTTGGTTATTGTGGCATTTTTCACTCAAGTCGTCCATTGTAAAATCAATTCCTTCATTGATGGTGAATGCTTGTTTATCTCGGTTTTAGTGCAGATATTCGTGAAGAGAGGATAGTGTAATGAACTAATATTATCAATAGAGCGGAGATGCAGGAACAACCCTTGATGCTAATGGGTGACTTCAATGATGTCCTTGATTCATTTATCTTAAGCGAAGGTTGTTACCGAGATGAAGATCCTCAGGATTTTAGGAGTTGGCTTTGTGCAGTGGGGCACAATCCCAACTTATGGAAATCTAGTTTGGTTTGCTTCGCATCAAGATCATGATTGTAGATGCGATCTGCTTAGCACCTTGCCCATTAATCTTGGAGGGTGCCGGAGTTCAGAGATTGTAAGGATAATGCTTTTGGTTTGACAATCATCTTTATCTTGATCCCAAATTTATTGGCATTGTGGAGCATATTTGGAGAAAAAAGAATTTTTGGGGTGTCAATGTTTGGTGTTGTCAGGAAATTGAAAGCTATGAAGACAAACTTTAAGATGTTCAACCGCAAAAGATGGAACCTAAGAAGGAATGTGATTGTACCAAAAACATTTCTTGAAATTTATTAAAACATGTTGTTGCGTTATTCAACAGATAATGGGTTGAGAATGATGGAGAAATTTTGTCGGGAATTATATTTGAGGGCAGTACATCATAAAAGTATATTTTGCCATACGAGCCAAAATGGCTTGACCTAATAAGGATGATGATAAATTCACTGTTTTTTCTTCAAAAAGATCCCTCCCCGAAGGGATTAAAATCGTATCCTTACGATTAAGAATGAGGTCATGATCTTATCATGGGGCCTAATGAAGTGCAGGATGAAATGGTGAAGTTTTATTAAAGTTTTCTTAGACATTCTGCGAGAGGCTACCCTACCCCTCTTGATAGTGGGATACTTAAAATGTATACTTCCTAGAGAGTATACGGTGGAGAATGCAGAAGATATGACCCGAGAGGTTACATGAGCTGAAATTAAAGCATTGTTCTCGATTCATGATAAAGCTCTCACCCTCATGTGTATATATCGGCTTTATTTAAGTAAGCATGGGGGATTGTTGACCATGAGATCACTCGAGAACTTCAACATTTTTTTCAAACGGGCCGATTTCTTGAGGAGATTAATGCTACATTAATTATGTTGATTCCTAAGGTGGAAAATCCACATAAGGCAACAAAATTTGGCTCGATCTCATCTTGCAATGTTTTATATAAGGTTATCTCTAAGATTTTAGCGGATCAGATAAAAAAACACCACTTGCCTATAACTCGCAAACGGCTTCTGTCTGGGCTGTAAGATCTACGATAATATTTTGCTTGCTCAAGAAATTTGTAAAATCATTTCTCGCATTGATGGTGAATGCCTGTTTATCTCGGTTTTGGTGCAATCTTCGTGAAGAAAGGATTTTGTAATGAACTAATATTATCAATATATCGAGGTGATGCAGGAACAACCCTGGATGATAATGGGAGACTTCAATAATGTCCTTGATTCATCTGAAGCGAAGGTGGGTTGTTACCGAGATGAAGATCATCATAATTGTAGGAGTTGGCTTTGTGCAATGAAGCTTGGCACAATCTCTACTTATGGAATTCCAGTTTGGTTAGCTTTGCATCAAGATCATGTTTGTAGATGTGATCTGCTCAGCACCTTGCCCATTAATCTTGGAGGGTGCCGGAGTTCAGAGATTGTAAGGAGAATGCTTTCGGCTTTAGATTGATCCCAAATTTATTGGCATTGTGAAGCATATTTTGGAGAAAAATAACTTTTGGGGTGCCAATGTTTGGCGTCGTCAGGAAATTGAAAGCTATGAAGACAAACTTTAAGATAACCTAAGCAGGAATGTGATCGAAGCAAAAACATTTCTTGAAATTTATTAGAACATGTTGTTGCGATATTCAATTTTGTCGGGAATTACATTTCATGGTGGTACACCATGAAAGTATATCGTGGCCCAAAGAGCCGAAATAGCTTGGCTTAAGAATGGTGATCAATGCACTGTTTTTCTTCGGAAAGATCCCTCTCCACAGGGATTAAAATCGTATCCTTGTGATTAAGAATGAAGTCAGGATCTTATCGGGCCTAATGAAGTGCAGAATGAAATGGTGAAGTTTTATGAAAGTTTTCTTGGACATTCTACTAGGGCCTGCCCTCTTGATTTTGGGATACTTCAAAATGTACGGTGGAGAATGCGGAAGATATGACTCGAGAGGTTATTGAGTTGAAATTAAAGCATTGTTCTTGATTTCTGATGATAAAGCTCTCGCCCTCATGGGTATATATCGGCTTTATTTAAGTAAGCATGGAGGATTGTTGGCCATGCGATCACTCGAGAGCTTCTGAGAATGGTAGATTCACGACACGGGATGCTTACGAATCGGTGAGAATAGAATGTTGGCTCAAGTTATTTGGAGGACCGTTTAGAATTCCTAAACACGAGTTTATTTTGTGCTTGGTCATCCAAGAACGACTAGCTACAAGATATATGTTGTGGGCAGCTGCAAAGGAATCCCTTTTAATCAAATTTCGGACGGATGGATTTGCACAACATTTTTTTTTAATTGTTAATTTTCCAGGTTGTGCTAGGCGCATGTGCACCACAAGTTTAAATACCCATGGTCCGAATGTGGCAGCGGGGTGTGAAGGTGAGGTACAATCCGATGGTGAGGAAGGCACTGTCAACAGTCAACACGGCTTATCGTCAGGGTTTGTGTTTACATTTGGCGGTAGCGAAATAAAAGATGGGCCATAAAACAAACTCATAGTGCTGAAGATGTTGCGGACGAAGCATATCGTAATATTACCTAGTTCGATACAGTGTTGTGCTCTTAGACGGATTTGGAAAACAAAAGTTGGGTAAGATCGTAATACATAAGAGTCACATGGGTGTCTACCTAATCTATAATATATAAAAGTTGATAGGGACTCTCATTTGAGTGACACATCAGCAAAAAAATGATACCCACGTCTGACACATAGACAAAAAAAATAGAAAAGTTCTTGCATTGTATTTATTTAATGCCCCACTTAATTCCGGTACATGATGAATTTTGAAGAATCTATAATATATAATCTATAATATATAAAAGTTGATAGGGACTCTCATTTGAGTGACACATTAGCAAAAAAATGATACCCACGTCTGACACATAGACAAAAAAAAAATAATATTGTTCATCCTGATTAAGTAATATACTTCAAATTATTCGTTACACATTATATGATAAATTCCAGGTTTTAATTACAATGAGTAATATATTAAGTACATTAAACGCTCAATGCATTACAATACAACGAAACAATTAATAATATATTCATGCTAAGAAGTAACGTGTAAGTGGTCATTAGAATACAACGTAACAGATATTGCGAGAATAGAATATTGTATCCATTTAATGTCCCACTTTAATATTGGTTACATGGCCAGGAGAAATATTATAGTAATCATTATAGAAGACGTTACATCATGTGAGTGATTTGCAATATGCATCGAATAACATAGCGTTTACTTCATAAAAAACCACCCTTGAATTCCATTTATTGTGTTTTTAATTCACTTTAAAACATGGGCCTAATGACATCACAAATAACCGTAGATTTTCGTTAATGAATTTATTAAATGTTATACAAGCCAATGTTGTCTCATTCATTTCTTTCTGTATACGTTAGTTTTACGCGTAGTAGAAAGGGGTCGTCGGAATATACCAATGATGGTGGTCAGTTTGGTGGACGACAGACTTAGAAGATGGTATTCTCAGAAAATTGCATTCTTTTTAAAAGTATTGGGATCTCTACACTAACAAATGCCCGTATCCATTCGCGATTATGTAAGCAATGAAAGGTATGCGATTGAAGATTTATACGTGTCTTCCTATAGCGTAATTTTATTCCGATGACCTCTGTTTTTTTCGTGTTCATCCTAGAAATTGTGAAGACATAACTATTCTCTTCTGGTTTCTATTGCTACGGGAAAACTGCGAATGTGCCTTAAAGGTTAGCCATTGTGAGTTCAAGTCGACATATATATCTTTTGGTTGTTGCCAATTATGATTATTATAATTTAAGGAAATTTGTATGAGTTGGTTCGTCGGGAATTGGAGCGATAAACAAACTCAACGATAAGAGAAACAAATATCTGAATGATTTTATCTCTTTAATCGAACAATGCCTCAAGCTCATGATGTAAGACATGAACGGTTCTGCTAAGTTTATTGCCACGCATGAATTATGTAATTAAACTTAATATTATCTTCGTCAACCTACCCAACCATTTGCAGGAATAAGTAATCACTTTTCTTTCTTTGTTTTTTTTTTTAAATTTCACCTATTTTTGGTTTCTCTCTGAATGGGTTTTTGTTTTGAGGTATGACATGATGTAATTTTCTATTTATTTGTTGTATGCAAAATTTAAAGTGCATAGTACAATACCCAATTTGATCTCGAGGACGATTGAGAGGGCAGTGACTGGAAACTTCAAGAGCTTCAAGAAAGACAAGACAATAGATGACGAATGTGCTAACCGAGGCCAACATGAACAACCTCTAAAGCGAAGGTATTTTCACTAACGATTGGATCCAACAATGTTATAAACTATTTACAACAACCCATGCGTCATGAGCGCTTATCAAATGGTTTCTATATGGCTTTATAGCTAAAGTTAGCACCTTTATTGCTTTATTTATAGACCCATAATATATTTGCAATGATAAAGTATTTGTGCAGAGGTTGCAAGCATCAGATGCGTTGAAGGTTCGTCGTGAGGAACATCAATCCAATTGGGTTCATCCATTTCATCAGGTCTGCAAATCTGGTCGAAACGGGTGACGCATTTGTTGACGGATACAACCAGCAAACTGAAGATTGAGATCGATGGAAGAGCAACAATGCAATCTTCGTTCTACGCAAATGTTTATGATGCATACTCCATTATATGAACTAATGCGATAATCTAATATATTGATGCATATTTGTCATTGACGGATATTAATATCTATTTATTAATTGGCACCTAAACAGTCGTACAACCATATTTATAAGATATCAATTCACTATATCAAATCAACCGGCCATCCAAACTGTTTTGCAACTACAATATAACACTTAACAGTTTGGTTGTAATTTTATTGTATGATGGGTTGACATATGTGATTCCATTTTATTATTTCCAAATAATAGTGCTATGTAAAAAATTCATGCAGACCTGAAGAACTAAGCCATAGAGTTGATTTTCCGCAGTTAAATCATGGTGGGTGTACATAATGCCCGCAATATTAAAGAACTAAACCCTAAAGTTAATTGTCCTAGGGTTGGCTTTCTCCTTCTCCAATCGAAAAAAGCCAGAAACCTGAAAGGAGAGCTTATGAGTGGAGATCTTATGTTATTGGGCAAAAAAGTTTGTATATGGTTATTTGTTGGAGGGCAAGTTTGTTCTTTGTGAATTTATACTTTTATATGTTGTGTTGTGGAACAGTCTTGCAGTATTACCAACATAATATAAGGGGCGAGTTTATGAAGTCCTTCAGTCTTACAGTCTTATATTATTGAAGTCGTTTATGAAGTTTCACATTCGTATAGGCCTTCGAACTTACCCGATATACAGTCGTCACTGCAACCTTACAGTTGAGAGCCGCATTCAAAGATATAATCCTCATTATGCAAAGAATATATCCACAGATATTCTCATCAACGAAGATAGTGAAGAGTCTAATGTCTTCCTCTGCTACGTATAAATAAGTCTTTCTCCACCATTTCATCATATTCTTTTTGGTGAACCGATTCTTTTTGAAGAATCAAACAGAATTATTTTTCGGTTAAGGTTGCAAATAAACGAAGTTTTTTTGGTTCGATTTGAGATTCAATTGGAAAATTCAGATTCGAGTTCGAAATATTAGAATATCAAATTCGAATAAGAAGATTTTTCCGATTTGAATTAGAATAGAAGAATATTCGATTCGATATTCGAATGTCTTAATCAAATCGAATTCATATTGATTTTTAGTATTCGAATAGTATTTGAATTCAAATTCGAATTGGAAATTTGATAATAGAATATGAATAGAATATCATAATATTCAACTCTATTCGATTCGTTTGCACTCATACCCACGGCTTATTTGATGGTAGGAATAGGATAAAGTCTACGAATTTAATTGTATTTAAATTTAATGATAAAATAGCCATGTGCATCGCACGGGGCAACATCTAGTAATAGTAAAAGTTATTTCAAACGGATACCTTGGAATTGCTTATTTTTTTTATATACCATTAAAGTATTTAAGTCTATATTTGCCTAAATTCTATACATTATATCTGGACTTTTTCATAATTAAATATTAGCTGTTTTGTTACAAAGAAATTATCTTTTGTTATTATTTTAGGATAAATAGCATATAACTCACGTGCAGTTTAAAAAAATAAGCATCAAAACCCTTATGATTTGAACATAACGTAAAACATCCTCGTGATTTTTTAATTATGCGTCCCTTGTCATTTTCACCATTTATTAAGGGGGTACAATGTTAAGTTTAGACATTATCGGAGGTACGGTGCCTGTTTTAGACACAATAAAAATATATGTTAGTTCGTGTAGTAAAAAAATATATATATTAGTTACTTACATTTCATTATAATTATAATGACAGAGGAATATAGCCTAATTTACCTTTTTTTGTTACAACTATATATTTTTTCTTAATTGAGAAATTGTAATGCAACAACTATTCACAACTATTTTAACGTCAAAATCCCGAGTCCCGTCGTTGCTGTCGGACATGGAATCTGGAAGGCATGGTAACCGCTCCATAACCGAATTCGATAATCCGATAAGCAAAATCCTCTTGAAGACCTTCCATGATTTTAGGGGCTAATTTAACAAAAGGGATTAATTTCCTATAAAATTAAAAAAAAAAGGAGCGACTTTTCTTTTTTTAGATAAGAGGGATTCACTTACTTAAATAAGTAATTAATCAATATATCTATTTAATTAACAATATTATAATAGTTTAAAATTATATTTTCGTTTTTTAGGTTTTAGAATGCAGATTTCGTCGCTTTTTCTTCGTCATTTCTCTTAAAATCATCTTCAAATTAGTACATATCTTAACTGGAAAAATTAATACAAATTCGCATGGGTCTTGAGTTTTCGTTATGATTAAAGGTAGATTTAGGCGAAATAATTGAAAATATTAAAGATACACTCGAAATCGAATAAGATTGAAAGACTTATTCGAATTCGAATAAGTCTTATTCGAGTTCAAATAAGGCCTATTCGGATTCGAATACGCCTTATTCGAGTTCGAATACGTCCTATTCGAGTTCGAATAAGTCCTATTCGAGTTCGAATAAGTCCTATTCGAGTTCAAATAACCCTATTCGAGTTCAAATAACCCTATTCGAGTTCAAATAAACCTTATTAGAACTCGAATAAGTCCATTTGAACTCGGACAAGCGTTATTAGAACCCAAAAGACCATGATTCGAATTCAAATAAGAGTATAATTAATACTTGTAATTTTATGATAATAATATCAAGTCATTAATATCAAATAATAGTCAATGAAATACTATAATTAGTTATGAAAATGTTTAATGAAGATGTCTAATGAAAATGAAAATTTAATGAAAATTTAAATGAGTTTTGTGTGAGTTGCTATAATGTTACAACTTGTATTTAAGTGAATTACTATAATATGATATCTAAACATGTGCTCTACATGATGGCAACTAAAATGAGTTGTGTCAATGTGATATACAAACTTCGATGAACTTATTGAATAATGTTTATTAATTATATTGTGATACACAAAACTTTCATAAGCTTCTTCGTATAATGTTCATCTTGAATCGAGTTTAATCTTTATCTTGAGTTAAAATTGATTATTTTTACCATAACTGATTAATTCTTGAAATTTGTAATATTCGAATACAAATAAGCTTATATGAATTCAACTAAGACATTCAAATAAGTGTAACTCTAATTAGTCATTTTCTTGATAAGAGTTTAGAGAGAAGTGAGAGCAAAATACGAAGAGCGAATTCAAATATTAGTTTTTAATGATTTCACCATTCAATTAAGCCTTATTCGGGTTCGAATAAGCCCTATTCGGGTTCAAATAAGCCCTATTCGGGTTCAAATAAGGTTATTCGGATCCGAATAAGGGTTATTCGAGTTCGAATAAGCGTATTCGAACTCGAATAACTTTTATTCGAACTCGAATAACCTTATTCGAACTCGAATAACTCTTATTCGGGTTCAAATAACCCAGATTATTCGAACTCGAATAAGGGTTATTCGAACCTAAAGATTTCACCATTCAATTAAGCCTTATTCGGGTTCGAATAAGCCCTATTCGGGTTCAAATAAGGTTATTCGGATCCGAATAAGGGTTATTCGAGTTCGAATAAGCGTATTCGAACTCGAATAACCTTTATTCGAACTCGAATAACCTTATTCGAACTCGAAATAACTCTTATTCGGGTTCAAATAACCCAGATTATTCGAACTCGAATAAGGGTTATTCGAAATCGAATATATCTTATTCGAACCCGAATAAAGCTTATTCGAATTCGAATAAGACTTAACTGAAATGACGAATTCATTTAAGTGACTAAACTAATATTAATGACTTTTTACTCGAAGGTATTTTTGACTTTTTCCATACAATCCCTCCAGCTTAAATAAAATATGTTTCGATCCCTTTTATCAAAATATCCCCCCACCTTTCCCTTTCCTTTCCACGATGAAAAGTGGAAACATTTGAAGGGACAATTTAACAAAAGGGATTAATTTCCTATAAAATTAAAAAAAAGGGAGCGACTTTTCTTTTTTTAGACAAGAGGGATTCACTTACTTAAATAAGTAATTAATCAATATATCTATTTAATTAACAATATTATAATAGTTTAAAATTATATTTTCGTTTTTTAGGTTTTAGAATGCAGATTTCGTCGCCTTTTCTTCGTCATTTCTCTTAAAATCATCTTCAAATTAGTACAAATTCGCATGGGTCTTGAGTTTTCGTTATGATTAAAGGTAGATTTAGGCGAAATAATTGAAAATATTAAAGATACACTCGAAATCGAATAAGATTAAAAGACTTATTCGAATTCAAATAAATCTTATTCGAGTTCAAATAAGGCTTATTCAGATTCGAATACGCCGTATTCGAGTTCGAATAAGTCCTATTCGAGTTCGAATAAGTCCTATTCGAGTTCGAATAAGTCCTATTCGAGTTCGAGTTAGTCCTATTCGAGTTCAAATAACCCTATTCGAGTTCAAATAACCATATTCGAGTTCAAATAACCCTATTCGAGTTCAAATAACCCTATTTAATGAAGATGTCTAATGAGTTGGGTAAATGTAATGAAAATTTAAATGAGTTTTGTGTGAGTTGCTATAATGTTACACTTGTATTTAAGTGAATTACTATAATATGATATCTAAACATGTGCTCTACATGATGGCAACTAAAATGAGTTGTGTCAATGTGATATACAAACTTCGATGAACTTATTGAATAATGTTTATTTAATTATATTGTGATACACAAAACATTCATAAGCTTCTTCGTATAATGTTCATCTTGAATCGAGTTTAATCTTTATCTTGAGTTAAAATTGATTACTTTTACCATAACTGATTAATTCTTGAAATTTGTAATATTCGAATACAAATAAGCTTATATGAATTCAACTAAGACATTCAAATAAGTGTAACTCTAATTAGTCATTTTCTTGATAAGAGTTTAGAGAGAAGTGAGAGCAAAATACGAAGAGCGAATTCAAATATTAGTTTTTAAAGATTTCACCATTCAATTAAGCCTTATTCGGGTTCGAATAAGCCCTATTCGGGTTAAAATAAGCCCTATTCGGGTTCAAATAAGGTTATTCGGAGCCGAATAAGGGTTATTCGAGTTCGAATAAGCGTATTCGAACTCGAATAACTTTTATTCGAACTCGAATAACCTTATTCGAACTCGAATAACTCTTATTCGGGTTCAAATAACCCAGATTATTCGAACTCGAATAAGGGTTATTCGAAATCGAATATATCTTATTCGAACCCGAATAAAGCTTATTCGAATTCGAATAAGACTTAACCGAAATGACGAATTCATTTAAGTGACTAAACTAATATTAATGACTTTTTACTCGAGGGTATTTTTGACTTTTTCCATACAATCCCTCTAGCTTAAATAAAATATATTTCAATCCCTTTTATTAAAATATCCCAACATTTGAATCAAATTCTTGCTAAACCTCAACAACAGCACTCAAAACTCATAACTCTGTTCGTCTCCAAAATAGTAACATTTTTCCACTTTTATGGTTGGTTCTATAACTTCCTTTTCCATTTTCAGGTTAGGCGTTCACTTAACATTTGCCCACTTCATCATTCAATTGTATTGGTTGCAATTGCTTTTTCTTTTTCTGGGACTTCACTTCGCGTTCTTGATTATTTACGAGGTTTAATTGAATGAGGTTCGTGGGTTTCTTCCTTTTGCCGAGTCTATTGAAAAGATAAAGTATAGATTCTTATTCCGAAAGATCGTATCTTTTCATATCTTTCGATTTGTTTTTTTTTCAAATTCGAAATTTAGCTGTGACTGTTCCTTGTTTTGGGTGATGTTGTTTTCCTTTTATATTTTTGCTGTTGTGCTAAAGCCATTAATTCTATGCTTTTTATCCATGCTTTTTCTTGCTGCCCCTAACGCTAAATCAGTGGAAAGAATCGGAAAATTAGTTCTGAATTGAGTTGGTACAATTAATTTAGTGATAATGTCGAATAGTTTCCTTTATTTCCTTGAAAAGTATAAAGATTTGTCACGTCCGTTCAATTTTTCGTCGGTCTTAAGTTATTACGATAAATAAGACGTCCATTGGCTTGAGGATTTTCTGTTTCGAAAAGATGGAAACATAAATGTAATTATAGCAAGAGAATTGAACATACCGGTAAGTATGGCGTTGCCGCGAATTGGACAATTTTTTCTTGTTAGTTTCCTTCGTCAAAAGCCTAATCTCGCAGATAAATTGCTGTTGTTTTGTTCATTCTTTAAAGGAAAATTAGTATGGGTTTCGTCACGGTCCCTTTTTCACTGTTTATTTCTTTTTTCGTTTACGAACTGACGATAGCTCGACTAATTGAAGCGGTTTCCTTTGGAAGTATGCGAAATTATGTCCATCTCTTGTCTTGATGCTTATAAATTTTTAGCTTCTTTTAATCTCCTAAACTCATTTTCATCTATTGAGATTCTTCTTTTAGGTGGAAACATTCCAGTTCTTTTGGATGAGAAAAATAAAATTGATGTTCATCATCATCTGATTGCAGTCACAATCCCAAAAGCTCAAATATGTCTGGTGGTGAGGGTATAAATCTCTCAAGTGAAGATCTGATGCTGGTAAGTTTCTCATGCCAAATATTATCAACATAAAGATCATCTTATTTTTCACCGACAATTCAAACAAGAGAATATAAAGAAAATGAAGATATCATATTGATGTGTAATTTTTCTGGATGCATGGTGTATATAGCGTTGGAGTCCTAGTTTTTGGTTTTTCCTTTTATCTATTATAATAAAGGAGGCGTGTGACCGAAAATCATTCAGTGAAAATTGTTTTAAGCCTCTGTTCATTAATAAAGATCGTCTAACTATAGCATTTAGGTGAGGAAGATCGTCTAACTTTGCTTTCTTTTTTTGGGCTGTAAAAGGATATATTTTTTCTAAGCATATAACACCACTAAGAAAAGTTTTTATGTAATAGAACATCTCTGGACAGAGGCTTCTGAAGCATCTGAGGTTGAGAGGGCCACAGTAAGTTCCATTCTCCATACATCATCGTAGAATCGCAACAGTAGGCTGCTCCACTTTTCGGTTGTTAGCTGATGGTCAATGGGTTATGGAATCTGTACAAAATCAAGTGAACCGGAATTATTAAAGGATTCAATGTAGTAATTTTACGGTTGGGGTTATTGAGGTGATGAGTAATCTTAGAAAATATACATCATACAACAACAGTACAAACATATTTTAATCATTATTCTGGTCGAAGCCCATATCCATGTATAAAATCTTCTTGTTACTCCATATTCAAGTTTCTCCTTTTGTTCCCTCTGTGATATAAGATTTTCACGAGATGTCTTATTAACTGAAACGACATGGATTCAAAGTAATACCCACCAATGAAGAATGTATTGCCCATCTGCTTAGAATAATTTTCTACATCCATTTCTAAACCAGGTTCAGAGTCGCATAGAACGATGTCTCCGGCATTACATGCACAAAAAGGAAGCTGTAAATGCTCTTGCCGTTCAGGACAACATCGACCCAAATTTTACAGAGATAAGTAATGCCATCTTCTTTTCTTCCTCCATATGTTGCTGTGATAAACTCTGGAATAGGATAACTGCTATTCATTGTCTTCCCCATTTCTCTCAAGTTGCACTGATAAATCTGAAAATGACCTTTCTCATATACGTTGCCAAAGTGGAATAATTTGCAGAAAAAAAAAAAAAAAGGTTTTCTCCCTGCTAGAAAATACTTGTGCGATTAGTTTGTGTTATGACAAGCAAGTTTGCTCTGTGTGTCTTTCGATTGCTATAACTACTAGTTGCTTCTTTTTTCCAGTCTGGCAGCAGCTTGAAGAGGAGAATCCGGAGCTTTTCAAGGCGTATTATCTTAAATTAGTGGTCAAGGATCAAATACTGGAATTCAACAGGTTGCTCTCTGAGCAGGTGGAACTGATGCAGCGAATCGGATTAGGCAACAGCATTGAACCTGCTGCTGATCTTGCATCTAACGAAAAATCTCATTTTTCACCCGCTGGTAAGATGCTTTCTTTTTTTTTTTTTTTTACCAACAAATCTCTTTTAACTTTTATGTGTCCAATCTTCATGTATTCCCTGCCCGGGATATTATTCTAAGTTAAGGAAACTTAGATTTCTCACTTAGCAACAATATTTTACATTACAGCTCCGCATGTTCCCAGTACATAATGTACCCTGCAAAGTGTGAGGACCTTTGAGACCGGGGCCATGCAGCAGCAGCCAAATATGTTTCTTCTCGACCATGGATCACAAATGCACCAGAGTGCTCGAGGAACCATTGATGGAGGTAAGAAGATGGATGTTTCACGAAGCGTGTTGCTGTCTCACCACAACTCATACACCGCAGGATTGGCTCAAACATCAAACGTAAATAATATACCGCCAAGATCAGAAGCTGCTGCTGCTGCTGCTGCTTATGGTGGCATTAATTATTCACAGTTCAACTTCAGCCCACAACAGGGCAGTTTCATGGAAGCAACTCCTCCTCCTCCTCCTCCGCCCCTTTTGGGTGATGTACCCTTTGGCAGCAATGCACATCAGCATCTAAACGATGCTCTAGTCTTGGATGGAGATGGCTCGTCCCACTTTGGGTTCTTGGATCAAAATATCCATAACTTCCCTGAGTTATTGGCAGCTGATGATTTATCTGGTGATGATTTGCTCTCTGTCCCACTTGATTGGTTATAAGATGCCTGACAATATTTTTACTCTTACGTGTGGTTGGTTCTCTAAATTATGTTTGCCGTAACAGATTTACTTGAGAGTTACCCTGGAGATTCCTTTGTAACAAGCAATTTTGTAGACACACACAAACATGGTGGGTGGGCGCTGTAATTAGTTATCAGTATGTTTTTGAAGGAAGATTACTGATTAACTAACTGTCTCTGTGGTATGCTGCATGCAGGAGACATTGAGCGGTTGGACCCCAAAGCTGCTGCACATTTAATGAGGAGCAGATACCAGCAATCTCGCTGATATTTATAAATAGTTATTTTCATTCTAGGTAATTTATTTTCTGCAACTTGTTACTACGTCCTCGGATTCAAATAAAGAATCTCAGTAATTTTTTTATTTTTAAAATCATAAATTTGTTTTTATTTCCGGTACAAAATACACATTGCAGGTCTTTTCAGATGGAGTGGCGAGTGGGCATATCCTTGCGTAGGATTTGGTTGCAAAGATTTTGCTTTTATCCCAAGTGGGAAGGAACTACGGCATCTTTGTTAATTTTTTTAGTTGAAGCACTCTCATTGTCTCCTTTCTTTCTTTTTTTTTTTTTTGAAATGGATGTTATAGGTTCGTTCATTGGACGTGTAATTACGAAAGCTGTGCTCTTTGCATCACTTGTATGATTTGACTGTATAGCTAAATAGGAGTCTCGTCTTATGTTTTATTTATTTAGGGTAAATTCCCATCCAGTACCCTTTTAAGTTTCAACTTACTCTTAAATACTTCTCGAATTATTTCTTCCTGTTAGGTATCCATTAGGAAATAATTGTTTGTTAGCTACCTAAAAAGCGTTAAAAAGACAAAAATAACCTTTTTTTCATACATAAATATTATTTCAACTCTCTCTACCTTTATATCAAGTTAAATTTAAGAATATTATACCAACTGTTATCACTTTTATAACAACTGTTATCACTTTTATAACAACTGTTATCACTATTATACCAATTGTTCTCATTATTATACCAACATATTCATTTATTATACTAACTGTTATACCAAAAAAATGTTTTTTGTGTATTATATGAAATTGATTTTTGCGTATTATACCACAAAACACGATTATTATACCAACAAATCGCTTATTATACCAATAAAATTGATTATTCTACCAATAAATTCGAATGTATACCAAACAATTCGGATATTATAATAACATACTTTTGGTATTACAGTGATAACATTTGGTATAATAATTGAATATATTGGTATTATAATGGAAACATTTGGTATAATAGTGATATAATGCTCAAACTTTTACTTGGTATAGCAGTGATAACAGCTGGTATAATAATTGAATATACTAGTATAATAATGAGAACAATTGGTATAATAGTGATATAATACTCTTAAATTTGACTTGGTATAGCAGTGATAACAGTTGGTATAATAATTGAATATATTGGTACAATATATAGACCAGTTGGTATAACTGAATCTGTAAACCAGAGTTATTTTCGTCTTTTCAATGTTTGGTGTTATTAAACACACAATTTTTCGCAAATAAGTACTGAACAGGAAGAAATACTTGAAGGGGTATTGGTCAGGAAGTTGAAACTTGAAAGGGAATTTATTCATTTATTTATCTATTCTTTTAACAATTTATGGCTTAGAATAAGAAGATACGTGGATACATTTTTATTTACTAGATTGTGTCGCCGCGCCTTGCGGCATTTGTGTATCTATAGCCCGGATATTGAATGCATTGGAAAAACGTGTGTCTATAGCAAGACACGTCATTTGTGTATCTATATAGCCCGGATATTGAATGCGTGACGAGTTATATGTTAATAAATTAATGAGAAAATATTATAATGAGGAACGAACATGCATATGCATATACATATACATTGTACATACATATAAAAATAAAATGCATCCATGAACATTAGTTGGGTAGTAATTAATCAAACAACGACGCGCTACTGCCCAAGTTGAAGATACATTCGAAGCAAGCGCACATCTATCCTCTAATATCTGCAAAACATGCGTTGGGAAACATCAATTAACTCATGATTACCAAGAAAATTGTTTTAATCAAGTCTGCAACCGTACATACCTAACTACCAACGGTTTTCATCCTAAGTGTGAGATTTTCCGCAGTCATTCATCGTTTAATTTCTTGCATCTTTTGACATCGGCAGGGCGCACAGACTCATATGTATATCACATTATTCGACTCAGGAATATTTGTCCTTGCCTACTGCAAATATAAGCAAAACTTAGTTGACTTCTGCTGCTGTTAGGACTCTATGGTAAACAATATGTTTTGTACGCTTGGTTGTTTGCGCTTGTGGCAATATTGGTCTAATCAATATTTTTATTTCATTAAATGATTTAGCTCTTGATAACGCAACCTAAAGCTGCCCATGAGAGAATACAGGTTCTTTCAGATAGACTCCAACAAAGTCTGACGTCTGTCCTTGTGCTTTATTAATTGTCGTTGCAAAACATAGACGGACCGGAAATTGTTTTCTTTTAAAATGGATAGATGGAAAATTGTTTTGTGATGATTCTAAGGCTATACATGGAATACACATTGGGTTCCCAATATATGTTCCACCTAAAATTTCACCATAAATTACATTAGTATTAAAGCCTTTAGATATGAGTCGCGTCCCATTGCAAAGGCCTTCAGTTGGATTAAGATTTCAGAGTAATATAATAGGTGCATTTTTCTTTACTGCTAACTTATGTCGGGGGAGACCATTGAGTTAAAGAGTGGAATAGTTCTTCCTAATCTGGAAAAGAGCAAACACCTACATTTTCGTCATTACTTAAGTACATTATTTCTTCGCCATGAAATTTACTAAGCAAGACATCATTTATCTCGTGTACAAAATCATTCCTCGTAGTTAATCGCTCTTTTTACGAATGATTGGGGCTGGAGGCCATGTTCGATACTCGGAAAGCTGCATTTATCAGTTTATGAGATTTAGTCATCTTCAAAACATATGTTTGACTTGGATGGAATCTGAATTTGATCATTATCATCGTCATCTTCGGTGTCGTTACCAACTTTTAATAAGTAAGATGAAAATTGAGGATCAAGCAATGCTCGCATTTTTCGGTGGAGCTTCAATTTCTCAAATCGATTCCATAAGGGGAACATAACTATTGAAGCATCTATAATGTCTTCTTTGGCACCCCTTGCAACAAATGGTAATGTTTGGCGAAAATCACCTCCGAACACAATAATATTGCCCGTGAATTCATCATTTGAATCCATAACATTTCGTCAACCTTCACGATAACAGCACATTTTCCATTGTGGCTTCATCTCATAAATAAGTTTTGTCACTCGAAGCAAATAAGCTAGCGCACTTTGTTTGCTTATGTTACACGATTTTGAGCCATTCTCATCTAAAGGAATTTTAAATCATGAATGTGAGGTGTGTCCCCCAGGAAGTAGAGGTACAAGAGCGCCCGAAATGGCCGTAGCGAGACTATATGTTTCGAAGACCGTATTGCACCGGGCAGAGCTTTACAAATGTTTTTTCTTTGCCCCCAGGACTATTGACAAAAAATACTCTTGGTATATTATTATTGACACGATATAGTATTTTATCGCAAGCAATACATTGTTCCTTATTTAATTTTGTAAATATTGAAAAGTCTTCATCAGTTACGATAATGTGTTGTTCAGCCTGCAATTCTTGTGATAGATTATTAGTGAAATTCAACTCGACATCGTCACTTAGGAAAGGAAAATCTTAAATTCTTTTCCCATTGAATATATGTGATGTGATTGAGTCAATAATTTTTTTCTCTATTAATTCAGAGGTAATAGTTATGTCCTTGCTAAAATACTCTGAAAGATAATGTTCGAATTTCAACCACAAGTCTCTAGGATTACTGGGAGAACAATAAATAAGTAATATGACAAATAGTTGTCGCAAAGCATCTGACATCAAGTATGATATACTTTCTTGAAGACATTCCTCACATGTGTTGTTGTCATCCATTTGTCCTAAAATTTGTGCAGCTTCCCTGAATGTTTTGAGTTTTCTTCCTTTAATTGTTCTTAAATGTTCGAACGAAGTTGGTCCTCTAACATGCATCAATAATAACCTTAAATAAAATCTCTCTCCTTCAGATGGATGACATGTTAAGATATGTCCAAGTACGATTTGTTTTAACGTTGCTTCCATTCTTTTATATTAGCGTGCCACGTAAAATATTATGAAAACTCAATATATAAACAATTTTTGGGTCGTGCATAGTCATCATGCTCATTCATGTAGAAGAATTGGGTCAACATAGTATTCTTGTCGTCGATTTGTTGATAATTTCTTGGAGTTGTTGATCCTGAGAGAATGATACTTTTTGTTAGTTATCGAGATGCACTGGTAAAGATATGACAGAAGGGTGTACATGGTTTAGATCAAAACTAAAATTCTCCACATTGCCTCTTGTGTTGATATCCATCTTGCACGCTGAAATTTTTTTATTACATCAAGTACTAGCTCATCTTCGTTTGTGTTTAAAGTATATAAGATTTTGTCATGACCTTTGTAAATATATTTGTAGATATACTTATAGCCTGAATTATTAAGAATATTTCTACATTGATGGGACAAGTAATTTTGCAAGTAAATATGAATTGTAACGGCCCAACGATTATCAAGACATGACCCTCGTATATTAACATAAGGACGATAGTCTCTCCGTCGATATATTGGGTAAGAGTTCTCTCCATACTTCGTCCTTCTGAAAAATATGTAGGATACTTAAACTTGCAATCACCAGTCTTTTTTCATACATGGACATTTTGGATTCAAAGTTCCACATGGACCATGCATCACGTGTTTTTTTTACTAATTGATAGAAATATTAATCCATATCTTCATCAGGCAATTAAGCACAAACTATTGTATGGAATGCCTCTAGAGCAAATATTTTCGACGATTGATTTAGAATTAACAGGAAATGAGCGTGAGACAGACACCTTTATTTGAATTCAATTACAGAAGCATAAGAAACAAGAGTACCAAAAATTTTGGTTTTAAATAACTCATTTTTTAGACTTCGAGTTTTGCACGAAAAGATTCTTGCTACAACATCGGGCCTATTTTATATTTCATTAAAAGACAAACATAATGCTTTTTATTTTAGGCCAATTTGGATTTGTAGTAATGGTTAAGAAGATATCGGGTTTTCCATATCGTTGAACCAAAGACAAAGCATCCATGTATCTTTTACGCAAGTCTCTAGGTCCCCTAATAAACGAAGTTGTCAACATTATACACTTTCCGACTTCAAAACCTCTCTGACAACCGTGAGCTACACTATCCAACAAACCCTGTGTTAGGTCCTAGATTATCAACTACCGTAAATCCTAGGCATGAATTCTAGATATTCGAGTAGAAATCTAAGATTTGATACCTCGGTTGAATATCTTCGATGAAGAACACGAGAGAATGATCTTAGTGTGAGAAAGTGTTTTGTGTATTTCTCTCTCTAAATATAAATTGCAAGCCTTTCGTATTTTTCTAATAACTTTCTCTCTTGAATTCAGTAGTGTACATTGGTATTTATACCTATATACATGATATAATACAAATAAGTCATACACTATTGAATATACAAGTTATGCCCCTAATTACAATGATAACTAATAAATGAGCACAATTTAAAATGTCTTCTTCACCATGATAGACCTCTTTCCGCAGACGATTTTGCATTTCTTCATTTCCATAAAAATCTAGCGTTGATGTCTCTATTTTAATGTACATGTCAATTATGTATTGCTGCAAAAGTCTACCAACATGTAGTAAGTACGAAAAATTCATTCTCTTATTTGTAACTTATAACAACAATATTTACGGCATGATAGATATAGTTGTCTTCCCAACAACCTTTCTAGCAGAACCTATAAAGCAAATCAAATTATGCGCTTGCTAACCAAAATAAACCATAAAGTGTAAAACCTAAACTCGCCAATTGATCATACCTTGAATTTCACTCGCTAGAATATCATCAACATCTTGGCAAAATTCTATGTTCGGCGTAACTCAAACCACCTAGGATTTTGTTTAAACAATGTTGTTTATTTTGTGGACTTAAACGTTAGATTTTCTGATGCCATCCAGGTTCGCCGCTCGAAAAGATAAGAGGATATTGCAGCGGGTCATAACAACCATAATTGTGTCTAATGATTTGTGTCGGATGATCCTTTGGATATACTTGTATGTGGGGGCTTGCACCATGATCCATAGTGTCTAATTCCAAACATACTCCAACAACTTGAGATGTATTTGTCATGTCAAAGACACGATCATCAACTGTAGGGTCACCGTGTAAAACGATTTTATATTCACTTAGGTCAGAGAAATTACAAAGAATTCTGAAGAATTCATAAGGATTAGATTCCATAATATTGACTAATTTTTCATCAATAACTTCTTTAAAAATAGAGTTAGCTAACATACAATTTTATATTTCATGATCGGTATCATAAAAATACCATTGAAGGACTTTTGATATGCCATTATTTGCTAGAACTAATGGATCCAAATAATGGTAGAGTTGGCCCTGCACCCGAAACGTGTAAATTCCATTGTTTCTTTGAAGGGGAGGCCCGTATGGTTGTCCTTGTGTTTGAGGGGAGGTTTGTTGGGTTGCAATCAAAAGCCACTGATAAACATATATCATGATGATAAATAAGTCTTATTTTGAGTTAATCGTAGCTTTATGCATCTACTGGTGATATTTATACCTATTTTATGTTGAAAGAGCATGAAACGACAATTCGAGCGAAAATGGGGCGAAAAACGGCTCAAGTTCGTCCCGCAGGCACCGTCACGACATGTTGACATCCCACCCCGTCCATGTCGTGACGATCAAAGCAGAAAGAGATTAAGCTCCCAGGAAATCGTCATGGCATGTTAACATCTCGTCCATGTCATGACGACGAAGCAGAAACCAAGTGAAGCTCTCAGGAATTCGTCACGGCATGTTGAACACTTGTCCATGGTGTGACGATCAACAGTAAAAGGCCTTCGCGGCTTCGTCCATGCCGTGACGACCCACAGTTTTATGTCGTGACGCAGGCTAAAGATTTTAAAAGGTTGTTTTGAAGTCCTAAATCCGAATCCAATCTTCCACATTTCGAAAAACACGACCTAAGACCTAAACGGAGGCTAAAGAACCCTAAGAAGCACATTGATGATTCCTAGGATTCACAAGAGGAATTCAACGAAGAATCATCCCATAATCGGACAAGGAACGAAGGAATTCTTCGAGACTTCTCAGAACACATCCGTATAGGGAAGAATCATGAAGCCTATGTCATTGTTCTCTATCCATTTCGTTGTTTATCCATGTATCATGAGTAACTAATCCTCGTTGGTGTTTCGGATGAGTTGAGTACTAGGTAGAATCGTTGTTTTGGCATAGATTACTCATGAACACGTATCTTTGATTATTTATCGTTTATGAATATATCTATTCGACCCAATATGTATATGTGTTGAGTTGATTCTTCGTATCAATATGTATATGAGTTGATTCGCTGTTTGGTATTGTTTAGGGCGACAGATAAATAACGATAAGACCTTGAGCGTTAGGACTCGATTTTATGAGCCAACAGATAATCGACCCTCGTAGGTAATTGCTAGATTAGATTCTCATGAACGTCTAGGACGACAGTAAATTCGGGAGTGAGTAGAAATTACTGCGATCTAATTGATATTCACGCAGTTATGGTAGTTTACAGCTTAGGCGATGAAATATAACGGGATTCGATATTCCGAGCACATCTTTACTATCTAAAGTTACTCATACTTATTTTAGTCATATCTTTTAGTATTTTATCTCGTGTTAGTTTAGGTTGTCGGAATTTAGTTTCAAAATATATAATTCGTAAGATATTTATAAGGCTAGATATCAAAGTCGATATGCCAGTACTGGTACTCAATTTATTCCCTGAGATCGATACTCGGATACTCCTAGAGCTATTTTACGAACGATAGGTCACTATCTGTCGCGCGTGGTGATAGTTTTAACGTATTCGTTTTAATTATTACTTGTCGCAATTTGCACACACACACACACGCACACACATTACGTAATTAGTGCACATTGTAGCGATCAAGTTTTTGGTGCCGTTGCCGGGGAATAAATTGATATTAAAAACGTCGTATTCGGTACTTTAGCCACTTTATTTGTTTAATATTTTGTTTTTATTTTTATTTTTATTTTTATTTATTTTATACATTTATTTACTTTCCTATTATTACTAATATTATATGATATCTTTTTGTCTATTTTTCTTTTAGTCTATTTTATCAGATTAATTGTCACGAGTACCACCATTTATGCATGTAAAAGCAGCATCCAGTCCCACTCACCGAAACACGCCAAGGTCATGCACACTTTGTCCATTAATCAGGAGAGTTCGTTCATTCAATAAGTTCCTCTTTTCTTTTGTTCTTTTTATATATACGTTGAGGGCAACGAAAATTTCAAGTGTGGGGAGGGAGGTTTAATAGACTACGTGAACAATTTTTTTTATTTATTTGTTGTGCATGATTCGTTGAGAAGGCAATGATTTATTGATTCATGCATGATTATTTGCTTCTTATTTTCAAGATAGATTGCATTATAGGGGAATTTTGTGAGTGAGTAGGGTACGCACGAATGATTAGTTTTTTTCTTCATAGATAAACTTAGTAATTCTTTGAGAAATTTGTACTCATGACCTTATGCCTTATGTGAAGATTATTTTGAGCTTATGAGCACAATAAAAAAATATTTTTCATGCTCAATTTCTTTCTTGGTTGTGTGATGCAGTGCGTAGTATTTTCTCTCTAGAACTTGCATGTGTGATACGCTTTTCAAATTACTTAAGGTAAGATTTTATGGAGATGAGGAATGCATTAGGAAATAAATCCATAGCCAAAGTTTGCTTACCATGATTGATCACTGTAGTTAGCCACTTTGAGCCTAAGCCTCCTTATTGTGAAAATCGGGAATGACCTAAGAAGCTTTCAGATATTACCTACTCGATTTATAGCAGAAGTTGAGGTTGAGTGCCAAAGTGAAAAGCGTAGCCCGGCCGTCGTAAAAAAAAAAAAGAACTCCTTAACGATACTCTCTCGTTAAAAACACCTCTATCAATAATCTCTTGCCCGCAAAGGGACCATAGAGGAGGAGCTTAATAGTACGATAGGAGAGGAGCTTACCCAAAGTTTGATGGACCCAAAAAAGAAGGTGAGAAGATTTCAAGGCGGCAAGAGGTAATCACGATGCTATGCGGCACGCTGTCGAACAATGGCATACAACCGACACGACCACATCTAATGGAAGTTTACTTTCCAAAATTATTAGACGAGCCCTTATATTCCGAAAAGACCTTCTGATCCATGCTTGATCATGAGGTCGTAGATTTGCAATTTACTTGCAAGTTATGGTAAAGTCTAGATTACAACATGAATTGAGTGGATTCACCGATATTAGCCTATACACCGAGTGATTAGAGTGAATCCATGCGAGGGTACAAATCTTAGTTAGTATTGCTAGGTAAGTTTGTCATTGTTAGGCGTTGGTTATAAATGTCATGCTTGATATTGCTTATTTTTACCTTGAATGATAAGTTGCGCATAAGTCGTGATGCGTTATTATGCTTATTCTTATTTCAAATTTGCTTGAGGACTCAGCAAAAGTTCAAGTGCGGGGTAGTTTGATAAACATATTTTAATAGATTTATCTTGATTATAAATAAGTCTTATTTTGAGTTCATCATAGGCGTTTATGCATCTATTCATGTTATTTATAGAACATAAAGTGGCAATTGGGCGAAAACGGAGTGGAAACGGCTCAAGTTCGTCCCGCAGGCACCGTCACGGCATGTTGACACCTCGACCATGCGACCTAAAAACCCTAAATCTGAATCCGATCTTCCACAATTCGAAACACACGGCCTAAAAGACCTAAAGGGAGGCTAAAGAACCCTAGGAAATACCTCGGTGATTCCTAGGGTTCACAAGAGGAATTCAATGAAAAATCATCGCCTAATCGGACAAGGAACGAAGAAATTCTTCGAGACTTCTCATAATGCATCCGTATAGGGAAGAATCATGAATCATATGTCCTTGTTCTCTATCTATTTCGCCGTTTATCCATGTATCATGAGTAGCTAATCCTCGTTGGTGTTTGAGATGAGATGAGTGCTAGGTAGAATCGTTGTTTTGGCGTAGATTATTCGTGTATCTTTGATTATTTATCGTTTATGAATATATCTATTCGACCTAATATGTCTATGTGTTGAGTTGGTTATTCGTATCAATATGTAAATGTGTTGATTCGATGTTTGGTATCGTTTACGGCGACAGATAAATAACGATTAGACCTTTCATGAGCGTTAGGACTCGATTATATGGGGACAACAAGTAATCGACCCTCGTATTAGGTAATTGCTAGACTAGATTCTCACGAACGTCCAGGACGACAACAAATTCGGGAGTGAGTAGAAACTAATGTGATCTAATCGATATTCACGCAATTACGATAGTTTATGGCTTAGACGATGACATCTAACGGGATTCGATATTCCGAGCACATCTTTATTATCTTAAGTTACTCATATTTATTTAGTCGTATCTTTTAGTCTTTTATCTTGTGTTAGTTTAGGCTGTCGGAATTTAGTTTCAAAATATATAATTCGTAAGATATTTATTAGGCTAGTTATGGAGTGGTTAGTACGGATACTCAATTCCATGAGATCGATATTCGGATACTCGCTAGAGCTATTTTATGAACGATAGGTACACTGCCTATCGCGCGGGTGATAGTTACAACATATTCGTTTTAATTATTACTTGTTGCAATTTGCATGTACACACACTTTACGTTATTAGTGCACCACGTAGCGATCAGTCACACATCGGTTATGCTAAATAATTAGAATCAGGTTATAAGCTTGTGAGATCCCTCTATTACCAATTGGTTTTAGAGAGGAAACCCATGGGGTATGAGTTTGGGCTTCTGGGCTTGGGCTAAAGGTGAATTTTATTCCTAATAAATTGGTATTAGAGCGAGGTGTTAGCCCAAGTTGGATGTGCATGATGTGTTCCCCCGACCCTTGCAACGATGTGCTCGGGAGAGCGTGCCGATTATGTTCGATCCGGTTTGGTACCTTGTGTCGAAAGTCTTCCTGATAGACATTCAGGTAACGGCACCCGTTCGGCGAAACGGCGGTACAAGATGATTATCATTGAAGGAGACGCCTGGTTGGTGGTTCTGTCGCAAATTCGGGACTTAGATAATTTTTTTGAATTAACGAGCACCACGCCTTTAGCGATCGGCTCGTGCCAACAAAGTCCTCGCGTCCTCGAGTGTTTTGCTAACACGATAAGCTTCCCTGAATCCCTATCTTGTTCTAAAGCGGAAACAAACAAGTCCAAGATATAAAAGAATGACCTGTCGGGTTCGCCTACCCGACTTGTCGTGATCTTTACGAAGCTCAAAGATGTACATAATAAGAGAACACTCAAACCTGCTGAACCGAACACGTCTAAGCCTAGCTTTCACTCACCTGAGAACTAGAAAGTTGAAAAGGACTTGCTACCTATCCCAACTCATACGGTTATCTCCTAAGTCCACTCCGATATCTTAATCACTCGCTCGTTCAACCTCGCTCGTGAAACCCTCCTCGGAACCCCAATTTGTTCTCGGTACGTTGAGAACGCTTGAACCCTTGATGCCCTCGAGAATTCTACTTTTGATGACGTGCTTTCACTCCCCAAAAGTGCTCGAAAGGTGCTATGAATTTCGTCCACTTTTGCAGCTCGAAAATGGCTCTATCTATAGGCCTTGGGCTCGCGTTTGAATGGCTAAAAGATCCCTCGAAAATCTCAACAAACTCGTTTGAAAAGGTCTTCGTTTGACTTGGCATATCTTGACTCATTCTCCCAAAATATCTCAAATATTTTGACCATGTCCTTGACACGTTTAAATCAAGCCTCGAGCGCCTCCTTTGTCATGTCATTCAGCCCCATTTGAACCTTGGCCTCGCCTCGCTGCTCAGCCACCCTTCGTTGGCTCCGTCGTCAACCGCCGCCGCTATCTGCCACACTGCCGAACCGCCGCATCGCGCCCCTGCGCCGCGGTGTACCACCGTGCTTGGCTTGTTGTCCGTCAGGGACACCACCCGCCGCTGCCTTGAACCTTAACGTCCAAGTCGTCTCGCACGTGCTCGTCGCCCACTGTCGCCAGCTTTGCCTTGTCCCGTCAGGCCTGCTCGCATCGCTCGTGCGTGTCTGCAAGTGCTTCCTTAGCCATGTGCCTTGGTGACTTTGCACATCATTGCTATCCCGTTTGGCAATGATCAAAATTGCTGACGTGACACTCACAAAGGTGTAACATGCTCTATGTTTGAGGGGATGTTTGTTTGGTGTCAAACAAAGTCCTACATCGGTTATGCTATAGAATTAAAACCAGCTAATAAGCTTGTCCCTTTATATTACCAATTATTTTTAGAGATGAACATCGTGGGCTTACGAGTTTGGGCTTATGGGCTTGAACTAAAAAATGTGGATTTTCTTCCTAACATATGCCGTTCGAACTTTTTAAAAATGATTCGCGCTCCACAAGCACGGGGCTAGTGGCCACTGCAAAATTCAGGGAAAGAACCTGGTACTGCGGAGCTTGCGGATTACACAATCCGAATAGACTATTGACCATTGCAAGATTCCCCGTAACCGACCTGGTACGCGACGTCGCTCGTTCACCTCAGATCTTGCCCAAGTCACACGCACAAATGAGAAGCAGGTCTTGCCCAAATCGCTCGCTCAGATTATTTTTTTCTATATAAGGCTGGGGCATTTCGGTCTTTTCAACAATTAATAAGGCGGGCTGGATAATTAATTGTGCGAAGGCCATGGGATGAATTATCGGGTATATTCGTGTTTATAATGCCCGGACCGAGGCTATAAAACGGGCCTCATCGAAATCGAGTATTTTGAAAGTGAACAAGATTAATTAAGACAGCATGGATTTTATATCTGGGGTTATGAGGGAACTAAGCAGGACCTCCTCAGAAGACAATGAAATATTAAAAAAAAAAAACATACGATCGTCGCCAACTGTACGAAATCAACAAGAAACAACAACAGTTTCAGCTGGAAACACCAGCACGATTTAAAAGAGCAAACGCAAAAGATCAGTGACTGCGGTATTGTTCCAACTCAGATTTAGGAACAGGAAACAATCTACAATATTCGTCAGTTCTCACCTGCTCGTCTGTTTCCAGCCGATGAAGATGGGTCTTCATTAGAGAACAAACTACAGAAAGGCCATGGCTGGCATATGAAGAGAAAATGGTCTACCATCATTTCCATCATCATCAGCAGCATTGTCTCTGTTTCTGGTCAAAGAACCTTCTTCTTCTTCTCGACCAATCTTGGATTCGTCGCAAGGCAATTGATACCTACACACGGGGCAAGAGCTGTGGAGCTCGAGCCAAGGCAAAAGGCAGTCTCCATGGAACTTGTGCTTGCAAGGCATTTCCCTGGCTTCGGCACCAATCTCCAAATCATCCAAACACACACAAAACTGCTTGGCCTCTTCGACTTCCACCATGGCCAAGGCTTCGACGGCCTCTTTCTTCGCAGGAGGTGTTCCGTACCTATTCGGGTCATTATCAGCTAAGTGCTGCAGCAAAACCTCCAAGCCAGGACCCACGAAGCAATCCCCCAAAGAACCAATAGGCGGCAGGGCTCGGCTCTGCGTGGGGTTACCACCAGAATCATAGATGGAGTTGAGTAAAATCACCCGTTCCCCATCTCTGTCAGAATCCGATGCTATTCCAGAATCTCTTAGGAGTTCAACAAGTGCAGCGGTGTTTCTTGTTCTCCTCATGAGGGACTCGAGTTCGCGATCGACCTCTGCTTCTTCTTCACGGGGGGGATTGTTCTCGTGCTCATTGTCATCATCGTCCATTTCGAATTCGAGACGCCTGAATCTACGGCGACGGCGCCTGCTGCCCAGCATACCGAGCAAGATTGGGGCCCACAGGTGAAGTGCACGATCATCGGTAGTGTCTGAAAAGTCTCCAAGGGTGAGGTCGGAGGATGCATCGGCAGAGGACATTTCTTCAACGAAGCCACTCTGGCAAATGGGGCATTTGACTGTCTCGACCTCCAAAATTGGATTCACAATTTGGGAACACACATGGCACCAGTATTCTGATGCCTCTGTATCGTCTTCCATTGTTGATATACAAACAATCCAAGTGAGGAGGCTTTTAACTATCCATCATACATGAGCACTGATTCTCATGTTAGAACAATTTCTGAGATATCGATCAAAGAATCAATCCAACAGGTTACAGAACTCTGACTCTCGATCCCTGGTTTCTAAATCCACACCAAGCAGCAGTAAAATATGGACAAGCAGAATCAATATTATTCAGCAAGGAGGGGACTCAACAATTTATTCCCGTCCCTAATAAAAAGAATGAAATTACCTATTACCAAAATCGATCCAAACAGATCGCTAAGCTAGTGGATTCGATAGCTCGTACAAAGTTGTGAATCCGAAGTCATAAGTAGGGCAGGTGAAATAAGACAAGTCTATAATCAAAGGCATTGTTAATTTAGGAATCGTTTCCAACATCAAAATGGAAACAACAACATTTACCATGCAACAAGTTTAGAAGCATACGAATCATCAACAGGAAATAGCGATTGTTCACCCAGAAAGCTACCAACATTCTCGCAACATGTACAACAAACAAAATACCCCCAAACTAATTCATAATAAATCAATCATCATCATACAGAAAACGATGAAAACCAAAAGAGTTAAGCATTTATCAGAATCCAGAAGAGACTCCTGATTTACCAGGTGAGGAATTTCAGAGGATTCAGTTTCGCTTCTCCAATTCTCTGATCTTTCTATTTGCGTCGTCGTCGAGTTTTTATTTTTGGGTAGATTTCTTATCGGTCACCTTAAGTTTGAATTTTCTCCTAAATACTCATAAAAATATTACTTCATGTTAGGTAAACTATATGCGAAAAGTTGTGTGCTTGATACCTAAAAATATGGAAAAGACTAAAATAATATCTCTTAACATATTCAGAAAAACTTTCAGAAAATTATATCATGATTCGCGAGTATTATACCAACAAATTATGTTATTATATCACAAAAAATTAACATGATTATACCAAAAAATACAGATTTTATACCAACTGTTTCCAGTATTATACCAAGTTTTTCATATCATTATACCAATTGTTATCAATATCATACTAACAAAAAATGTTATTATAATTTTATCATACGAAGTGATTTTCACACATTATACTACGAAATATGATAATTATACCAACAAAATCGAATATTATACCAACAAAATATCCAAATATTTATACCAATAAAATCAAATATCATACCAACAAATCCATTTATTATATTATTACTTTTTCATTTAATTTCTGACTATTATACCAACAAACGCCGATATTATACCAACTATTTTATATATTGTACTCGAAGTACAATAAATATCATTATACCAACAATTTAAATTATTATACCAACAAATAATGATCGATTGTTATACCAATAAAGGACCTAATTATACTAATACGTGTATTTATATCAACAAGTTTTTTTAAAAAAAAAATTGCGATGTTCGAAAGTTATCTGATATACCAACAATATTAGAAATTATACGAAGTTGTTCCAACAATTATACCAATACTTCTGATTATTTTACCAACAAAAGCAATTATATCCAAACCAATTCATGACTCAGCCAACAAAAACATTAATTTTACCAATAGTTTATGTTATTTTAACCAAGAAAGATTTAGCGATTGGTTTATGGTTATTATATCAAGAAAAGACCTAATTATACTAATACTTGTGTTTATTATACCAATAAACATTTTTAAAAAATTTGCGTTATTCGACGTTACCAACAAAGTAGAAATTATACCAACTAATTTTTGCAATTATACCATAATTTTTTATTATTGTATCAACAAATCTAATTAAGATTTTATCATTTTTTTTCCAACTAATTCCTAACTATTATACCAACAAGAGTCGTTATTATACCAAGAGCTTTGTCTATTATACCTACAAAGACTGATATTATACCAAGAAATGACTTAATTATACTGATACATGTCTTTATCATATCTACATATATATTTTTAAAAAATTTGCGCTATTCGACGTTTTCTAATATACCAACGAAAGTATAAATCATACCAACTTATTCCAACAATTATACCATTACTTCTGATTATTGTACCGAAAAATTCAAATATAATTTTATCATTTTTCCAATTAATTCATGGCTATTATACCAACAAGATCCATTATTATACCAAGAGCTCTGGCTATTATACCAACAAAGACCGATATCATACCAAGAAAGAGAAATATTATACCAACATAGATAGGTATCATACATCATAATTTAAATTTTAAAACACCAAATTAACACGGATCAAGATTCTATTGTACCAACAAATCTTTGATTAAAGTGTTATACCAATACTTATGCCAACACTTATGCGTAATATTATTACATTACATAGTTTATATCGAAATACATTACATAGTTTATCTCGAAATACATTACATAGTATCATTATTTTTTCATTTTTTATTCTAAGTGTTATACCAATACTTATACGTAATATTATGTGATACTTATTCAAACTCTTATGTGTAAGTGTTAAATATGTGTTCAATATGTCATTCCGATTGTTATTTGTAAGTGTCCAATATCATGTGACAATGTTTTATTCCAACTCTTTTGTGTAAATGTTAAATATGAGGTTTATGGCATTTCAACTCTTATGTTATTTCAAGCCTTATGTTATTACAACTTTTGCTTAACTGACATATATGATGCTAATTTCAACTTTAGTGTTATTATAACAATATGATATATATGATATTATGCTTATGCTCATGCTTATACTACGTTTTTAACTTTAATCAAGGCTTTGTTGGTACTATAAAATCTCGTTTTAATAGAATAATTCGTTTTAATTTGGTGTTTGAAAATTTAAATTATGATGTATGATACCTATCTATGTTGATATAATTTTTGTCTTTCTTGGTATAATATCGGTCTTTGTTGGTATAATAGCCAAATCTCTTGGACTAATAACGTCTTGTTGGTATAATAGTCAGAAATTGGTTGGAAAAATGATAAAATTATAATTGGATTTGTTGGTATAATAATTAAAAGTAATGGTATAATTGTTGGAGTAAGTTGGTATAATTTCTGCTTTTGTTGGTATATTAGAAAACGTCGAATAGCGCAGTTTTTTTAAAAAAAATAATGGCTCGTATGATATAGACATGAATTAGTACAATCAGGTCATTTCTTGGTATAATTAGTCTTTGTTGGATACTAGTCAAAGTTCTTGGTATAATAATGGGTTTTGTTAGTATAATAGTCATGAATTGGTTTGGAAAAATGATAAAATTATACTTGTATTTGTTGGTACAATAATCAGAAGTAATGGTATAATTGTTGGAATAAGTTGGTATAATTTCTACTTTTGTTGGTATATTAGAAATTGTTAAATAGCGCAATTTTTTTTTTTAAAAATATTTGTTGGTATGATAAAGACAAGTATTAGTATAATTAGTTCTTGTCTTGGTATGATAAACATAAACAAGTCGCTCAGTCTTTGTTTGTATAATAACCTAAACTGTTGGTATAATTATGGTTCTTGTTGGTTGAGTCAGGAATTGGTTTGGAAAATGATAAAATTATAATTGCTTTTGTTGGTATAATAATCAAAAGTATTTGTGTAATTGTTGGAACAACTTGGTATAATTTCTAATTTTGTTAGTATATCATAGAACTTTCTAACAACGCAATTGTTTTTTAAAAACAATTGTTGGTATGATAAATACATGTATTGGTATAATTTTGTCCTCTATTGGTATAACAATTCATCATTATTTGTTGGTATAATAATTTAAACTGTTGGTTTAATCGCAACATTTGTTGGTATAATAAATATGTATGCTGGTATATGATATGTAGTGTACTTCGAGTACAACATATAAAATAGTTGGTATAATATCGCCGTTTGTTGGTATATGTTAGAAATTAGATGAAAAAGTAATAATATAATAAATGGATTTGTTGGTATGATAATTGAATTTATTGGTATAAATATTTGGATATTTTGTTGGTATAATATTTGATTTTGTTAGTATAATTATCGTGATTCGTGGTATAATGTGTGAAAATTAGTTCGTATAATAAAATTATAATAACATATTTGTTGGTATGATAGGGATAACAATTGGTATAATGGTCCGAAATTCAACTCGATATAATACTGGAAACGGTTGGTATAAAATCTATGTTTATTGGTAGAATCATGTCAATATTTTTTTGTATAATAATGCGTTTTGTTGGTATAATACTGACGACTGATGATATTGTATTCTGGAAGCTTTTCTGAAGTTGTTAAGAAATGTTATTTTCGTCTTTTCAATGTTTGGGGTGTAAACACACAACTTTCGCAGATAGGTACCTAACAAGAAGTAATATTTCGAGGGGTATTTAAGAGGAAGTTTTAAACTTTAAATGACTGATAAGGAATTTACCCTTTATTTTTTCTTACTTGTTTAACCGCATTTTATGAATATTTACATTTCTATATTACATACATACACATGCAACTGCAACAAATATTTCAGCTGTAGTAAGTAAATATGTGGCGGATAGCACGTCTCAAATCTCCCATGTCTTTCCATTATTTACTATTCTCTAAAAATAGGTAAAACTAGACTTAAAATCCTCTTTTATATATAAAAATTTCAAATAAGACTTATTTTATTACGACGTATCCGTGTCAAAATTTGTTTTATTCGTAGGTACCCATTGATTAAAATGATAATTTTCTCACAATCATAACACTTTCATAACACGGACCACAATCCTATATTTTATTTTATAAAAAAAAATTCACAATTCATATATTTAATTTCTATACATTAAATTAAACTATTAGTAATATTTAATTAATTTATTATTTTTAATATTATTAATTTGTATCTATATTTGTTGGCATGCTTTCACACATTTCATATATGTAATTTTTGTATATTAACTAAATTATATTAATAATAAATAATTAATTAAAATGAGTGATTTTTCTTTATTTAACAAAATAATTAAAATGTTTTTAAGATAGATTAATTGAATTCTTAAACTTATTAAGAAAAAGAGTATCATAAAAATAAAATAAAACATAAAATTTAAAGTACATAACAAAAATATAAAAATAATAAAACAATTTTTTTGGTATAGCTGCAGTTAAATACCTAAAGGGAGAAAAACAAATTCGGATCAGTAACTTGTCAGTAAAATTTTTTATGCAGGTACCCGTTGAACATATTGTACTGATAAGTACCTAATGAACAATTATACCCTTAAAAATCTCGTTTATTACAATCCTACCGTATGTTTTAATTTAGATTAAAGAAAAACAATTAAAACCTCGGATCTCCAAATCTCACACTACCAAAATTGCTCGGGCTCCCAATATCAAGCGAGATCGAAGCTAATCGTTCCCAAAATCGACCAAAAATAGTCTGTGCTTCCCAAAATCGGCCATTTTCCGCAACCGAACGCTCTCCGTCGCATTATTGTCTTCCAGTGGTAGTCCCAGACAAAAACGAACGAACCTTGCTCGTCGAATTCATAAAACGAAGGTAAATTTAGGTTTTTGATTAATCGTTTGGTTGGGTAGCTTAGGGATTTGATTAGTATTTTGTTTATGGCTTCCAGTTTCAATTAAGGTTCCTAATGATTTGGAGTCGATAAGTGCTCAGAATGAATTGCTTTTCAGGTATCGGTTTGGGGGTTTTATGGGTCTTATGGTGTTTGAATATGTGTTCGATTATGTTTTTCTTAGGGTATCGTTTATGCTTCGATTTGGTACTATATACGCTTGACATTTGGTACTCTATATGCATTGTATTAGTACTTCTTGTTTTGATATCTTGGTACTATCTGCAAGATGAAACTGATAAATATTGTCATTGTGTGATTTATATGTTATGTTTTTTTTTTTGCAGGAATGGCACCAAAGAACAATGCACTTCGGAATAGATATGAGCTCTCTTTGAGGTGTCATCCTTTTTTGTTTCGATTTACGATTAGCTGAATAACAAAGAGAATGACCCACAAGCAACGCGAAGCTCTAAAGAAGGACTCTGTAGACATGCTTAAGATGTCACATTCCTTTGCGCGGATGGAACTTTTAAAGCGGTATTATGTTAAAACCAATTCCTTTAGGTTCAGTGAGGATCTTGATACAGTGTTATCTCATGAGGAATCTAGTATAGTGATGGGGTTGTAGGTCAGCGGGTCGACCACAATGTGAAGTTGAAATCGAAACGGTTACCCGCCTTTTTGGTGGAAAAAATTGTGAAGTTACGCATAAAAACATTACAAAATTATTGTTGGGGTTTGTAGAAAACCGTCGGGAGGAGAACACGAATGATTTTATGGGGATGTTCGGTTTTTGCTTATTTAACTGTGTGTTATTTCCGTTTGGTAATTCGAAAAACCCATCGTTAGTGAGTTCATGTATTATATACCTATTTTTATTATGTGTTTAATGATAATCTCAATGGTTTCGTACTTACAGATGTGGTGTATGAGCGTGTGCCCTTATTGGCACAGAGGAGGCAACTATATACGTTTCCCCGAGTACGGTTGTAAGAAGAATGTGGATCACGAGTACAGCCTTAATATTGATGTATGTCGTGCTTCTTTAGCTGGCCGCATTTTACGTGATGAGCATAACTGCATTGTAGACTTATGTGGATGCTTTTTCGACTGTGGGTTTGAGACTTTGTTTGGATGGTTGTTAGACATGGTTTTTGGTTTTTGGCTTGGATGCTTGGTTGTTAGACTTCTATAGCATTTTATGAGTTTGGATGTTTAATATTTTTGTGTTGGTTGCTGATGTCCCTTGTGCTCGTTATTTTATGTTTTCAAAATGAAATATGTAGTACCATATAAGCCATGGATGTCGTACCACATCTCGTATATATGTCGTACCACATCTCGTACATATGACATACCATATCTCAGATATATGGCGTATCATTTTCTCGGATTATATAGTAGCACATCTAGTATCTATGTCGTACCACATCTTGTACATAATGTATATGATTAATACAACAAAGAAACACTCATATCTGGCGTACCAGATACGGTACTTATGCCGTCCCATGTATTGTACGATTAACGTACCACATCAAATTTATATTACATACCATATTAAGAATCGTTAAGGTACCTTTTGAGCAATGGATGTTGTACCATGTGGTAAAATATAAAACGTAAATGGATTTATGAGCAAATAACATATGGATACATAGTGTTAGAAATACATAGTACTAAATAAATGTAAATATTACAAAAAAAACTCAAATTAGTTTCACCTTCCAATGCACCACATATTCAAACTATGTAGCTAGATGTTCATACTATTATCCTCATCTTATTATGAAACTTGAGGTTTGAAGGGGCTAATCGAATATGTAAGGGTTCCAAATTCGATACGAAATGAAACATATAATATACCTAAGTATAGTAGGAGAGTTTCAAAGGAAAAAACAACAAGAACGGCGACGAAAAATGATTACTCTCATATGTCGTACCAAAGCATCAACTTTTACCGTACCAGATATAACTATATTGAATTACTTGATATGGTCATAGTAGTGTATCAACAATATGTTGTTTGTAGTACCCAATATGTACATATGTCATCAAATAACTAAAAGTCTCTTATATGTCAGACAATCTGTCTTTTCGTGTCAGAAAATGTCTCGGACGGCTGTCCAACCGTTTTTTTTCTTGTAGTACCCGTTTACTTTAACTTGGATTACCTTAGTGAATTGTTATTACGTACCTTATATGGTTATAGTATAGTACCAAACATATGCTTTTTGTAGTACCCATTACGTACATATGTCATCAAACAACTAAAAGTCTCCGACATGTGAGACAATCTGTTTTGTCGTGTCAGAAAATGTCTAGGACGACATCCCAACCATGTCTTTTTGTGTAGTACCCTTTTATTTTACTTGAAGAACCTCTTCAAACTAAGTTACCGTATCTAAATATGATCGATCGTAGTACCCATGTACTATTACTTACGGTACCCGTTTTGGTGTGTATGGCGTACCATTTGTTAAATATCAGCCACATGATATTTTTTGCATTTAAACCATACACAAGTCACGTCAGCAACAACGCATCCATTACCAAAAAACATTTCAACAATTATCTTAATCGCATAACCACAACATAAATCGTACTCTGCCATGCTACACGTATTCAAATGTTGTCAACATAACCACAACATAAATCGTACTCTGCCATGCTACACGGATTGGTTTCCCTAATCGCATTAGAATACACCTCAAGTGATCAAACGTACCATTATCTAACCCATATAGAGTACGATTGACAGTTTCTTTGCCTCTATATGCTTTGTGGTACCCCACATGTACACCAAAGTCCCTTAGGATGTCTTTCACCATGGCAACAGGACGAAATATAAGCTCTTCTCGGACTCTCTCTCTCACTATGTTCCTTACCCATGGCGAGTCTGCTAGAGGATGGTCACGACTCTTAAGAATATCTTCACCACAAGTGTGTTGTAGATTAGATCTCTGAATGCCAAATGAATCATCGCATTGATGACGTGATGCATATATCCACCAATTACACCTCTCATCCTTGCAAACGACAATGATTTTACGAGTAATCTCCAACAAATAACCATAGATCAAGATACAAGCAACATATATAAAAATAACGATCATCAAATCACAACAAAGTCAAATACATAGCACCTAATTAAATGTAATCTCCAACCTAATCGAATTCTCAAACCATCACGCACCGAACCGACACCATATTCCATTGGATCTCTTCACTTAATCTTGCTCATGACGTTCTTAATGATCTTCACCCATAGAGGTACTATGTATTAAAACAATTAAGTACATAATATAACTAAAAATTGATATAAATAACAAATATCTTGCTTCATTACTTACTTACCCATCTTCACATAGAACAATGAATTGTCTAAACAAATAAATTTGATATAACCCTACAAATGGTATGATAAACTAATTATAAGTGGTACTACCACAACACTTATAAATGTACTACATATTAAAACAATTAAGTACCACAACAACGCGTTCAATGGTATACAACATAATTAAAATTTTTAATACATACCAAATATATATATAAAAAATTTACAGATTAACTTCGTAAGCTTTACAATGGATACCTTTTTCCAAGACGATAGTTTTGCAAAGTTCAATATTTCTTACGGTCGAACCATCGCACATTTACTACATAATAACCCGACCACACCAAAACTAGATGGTTATGATTATCTGGGTGCAGATCATAGCTGTTTCAAAGAAAATGACAAAGTAAGGGTCAGAGCTATGTGAACATTGACAAAGGAAGAGATCCTTCGACAAAGCCCAATGAAGCGTGGTTTGGCATGAGAACACACGCACGAAACTCCAACAAAGGAATAACTCACTCTGAGATCACATGCGCGATGAATCAATTCTGGACTTTGGAAACTTCGCACATGGGATCTATGTGTTTCTCCTTCTTCTTCAAACAATCGAGCCTGGCATGCCATGAGCACGACGAATTTAACCCAAAGAACTCGGCCAACCTGATGATTAAGTGCGAGTACATCCAATAAAAAAGCATCGAGAGAGAGAAAGGGAGATCTGCGATGTTGGGGAAGAAAGAGAGAATTTGATCGATTTAGACAAACAAAAAACAATATAAAATCATAGAGGGAGGGCTAAATTCGTCTTTTCAATCAAATATGTACCAATGTGTAAAAATTTTATTCCATTGGGTATTTACATATAAAAAATGTCTGACAGGGTACTGAAGTGACTTTTTTATTCATTTAGGTATTTAACTGCAGTTACCCTTTTTTTATATATAAAAAATGAGGGGGAACAAAAACAAAATAAATGAGACCGAAAATTTTCATGGACTAGTTTCATACCCAGCAGACATGACATAGTCCATAGAAATGATAGACTCACAATGTACAAGCGTCATATGACATGACACATCAACCGATAGCACATTCTATAAACTACCATCCGGGATACCCTAAACTCATGTACCATTCTCTCTCCCTCTCAATCGCATCTTTTCCTTCACCAAAGCCACAGCCCTCCGCCGAGAAAGTTTTTTTTGGTCTGGCATCCTCTTTTCCGTTTCTATTCAGTTCCAAACCCAGAAAAACCTCGAAAATTGGGGTTGTGTTATTCCACCGTTATAAGCCCATTGTGTTGCTGGAACAGCTCAGAAGTTTTCCACTCCATCGTGGGTTTTCTCCCCGGTTCCTGTCTTTTATTTGGTGCAACTGGCCTTTTCAGTGTCCATCAGTTCTAAGCATGTATTATTTGTTTTTATCGAGGAATTGAAACAAGTTTCGGTATTGTTCAACATGAACCCTTGCATGTCCTATTCATATTGACGAGGGTTGTAATATTTGCAAGTTCGTACACACAACATTATTTATCATTTTTACTATTTGTGTTGCTTAGTACTTAAGAGTCATTTTCGTATGGCATGCCTCAGTTTTGGTACTAAGAGGATTATAATGAGGACTTGACTACAATGAAGCAGACCTGCAAAGCTTAAGAGAAACCTAAACCGTCAAAAGGAGTTTTTATACAATTTAAAGGTGAAAGATGGAGTGAGCTCTAAAGCACAGTTGAAGAGGAGGACACCGTTCAGGTCCATTCCTTGGCCGATGCAGGTATTCTTTGTGTTGATGAAACCATGTGCTAGTTGTATGTTTGTGTAAGGTACCCACATAGTTGTTCGACTTTGTTGTTATTTGTTATTTGCCTATAATTATATATGTTGGATGTATTCTGATTTCTATCAAATTTTTGCATGGTTATGTATGCTTGTTTAATGATATGGATGACTATGTAATGTTCTTGAACTCATATGGCCAGTATTTTTCGATTTTGAAGCAATGTACTGGATAAGGTCATCTCCAATCTATAACACAAAAATACAGTTAAATTTACACAAATATACAATTACTACAGTGTTTTTAATCAAATCCACTAACTTTATTTTCTACATTAATATTACTCCAACTCATTAAGTCTATTTCTACACGCATAATAATATTCCATACATATTTCTACTATTGTATTTATAAAAAATCATATAACTTTAAATTAAGCTTAAATTTATTATTTATATTTTAGAAAAATACATATTAATTTATTTATATATATAACATATTAATGGTTTGACTGGCATGTTAATTTAAAAGTAAATACATTCATATTCTCTATGTAAATATAAAATAGTTATATTTATACGTAACTCATTAAATAAAAACGAAATTGAATATTAAAAGACGTTTATAGAACTTCAATTTTAATTTTAACGATACAAGACATTTTAAACATAATTAAAAAAAGTACATTTTAACAGAAATAAAAATAAAAATTATAACGATATTTTAGCGTTGAAAAATAGAGTTATTCTAAAAATACAGTATCACTGTTTGCCAACACTACAATAGCGTTAAAATAGAGCCCATTAAAAAAGATAAAATGTTGAATACATAGTCACATTCCTCAAAAAACTCTACAAAACTCTAATACGTTCTCCACCGGCGGCCAGAGATATACTATACCATGGTTGCCGGCGGATCGGGTTGGAGCACCCATCATCCTTTCTTTCTCATTGATAATTTTCTTATTTTTAATTTTATATTCCTCTCGTATGAGAGATTTATCCTCTCGTATGATAGTTTTCTCCTCTCGTATGGAGAATTTTTCTCTTGTATGAGATAATCTTCCTTTCGCATGAGAGTTTTCTTCTCTCGTATAAGAACATTTCTCTCTCGAATAAGAGTTTACGGTCTCAGGTCTGATAAACAGACATCATGTGTGCATCGGTGATTCAAATAATAGAGATATCAAAAGCGCACTTGAAGAAGGATCTTTCAATTGGTGATGTTTTTTGAATTTTTGTTGTTAATCTTCTGTAATTTGTTATTGCTTCCAATGGAATATTTTGTCTCATTGATATTATGAAATGAAATTATCAGTTAAAAAAAAAATAGAAAGCCCATTAGAGAAGAGAGATACTCTATTTTAGAGTTTTCCACGAAAATAAAAATAAGGGTAAATTCCTTATCAGCCCACCCCTCGAAATATTACTTCTTGTTAAGTACCTATCTGCGAAAAGTTGTGTGTTTAATACCCTAAACATTGAAAAGACGAAAATAACATTTCTTAACAGCTTCAGAAAAGCTTCCAGAATATAATACCATCAGTCGTCAGTATTATCGAACAAAACGCATTATTATACCAAAATATATTGACGTGATTCTACCAATAAACATAGATATTATACCAACTGATTCCATTATCATACGAAGTCGAATTCAAAAGTATTATACCAACTGTTATCAGTACAATACCAACAAATAATTTTATTATAATTTTATTATACGAACTAATTTTCACACATTATACCACGAAGCACGATAATTATACCAACAAAATCAAATATTATATTAACAAAATTTCCAATTAATTATACCAAAAAATTCAATTATCATACCAACAAATCCATTTATTACATTATTATTCATCTAATTTCTGACTATTATACTAACAAACGCCAATATTATACCAATTATTTTATATATTGTACTCGAAGTACACTACATATCAGTAAACCAACATACGTGTTTATTATACTACCACATACTAATCAAATTTACCAATAAATATACCAACAAATGTTTTACACCAACTGTTTAAAGTTTTATACCAACAAATAATGATGGATTGTTATACCAATAAATGACCTAATTATACTAATACATGTATTTATCATACCAACAAGTTTTTTTAAAAAACAAATTGCGTTGTTCGAAAGTTCTATGATATACCAACAAAATTAGAAATTATATCAAGTTGTTCCAACAACTATACCAATATTTCTGATTATTATACCAACAAAAGCAGTTATAATTTTATCATTTTTCAAACCAATTCTGGACTTAACCAACAAGAACCGTAATTATACCACTAGTTTATGTTATTATACCAACAAAGACTGAGCGATTGGTCTATGTTTACCATACCAAGAAAGGACCCAATTATACTAATACTTGTCTTTATCATACCAACAAATAGTTTTTTAAAAACATTTGCGCTATTTGACAATTTTTAATATACAAACAAAAGTAAAAATTATACCAACTTCTTCCAACAATTATACATTACTTCTGATTCTTCTACCAATAAAATCAATTATAATTTTATCATTTTTCCAAATTAATTCCTAACAATTATACTAACAAGACCCGTTATTATATCAAGAGCTTTGACACCGATTGTACCAAGAAAGGACCTAATTATACTAATATATGTCTATGTCATACCAACCAATATTTTTAAAAAATATTGCGTTGTTCGACGTTTTCTAATATACGAACAAAAGCAGAAATTGTACCAACTTATTCCAACAATGATACCATTACTTCTGATTATTGTACCAAAAAATCCAAATATAATTTTATCATTTTCCAACCAATTCCTAACTATTATACCAACAAGAATCGTTATTATACCAAGAGCTCTGGCTATTATATCAACAAAGACCGATATTATACCAAGAAAGACAAATATTATATCAACATAGATATGATCATACATCATAATTTAATTTTTCAACCAAATTAAAACGAATTATTCTAATAAAACGAGATTCTATTATACCAACAAAGCCTTGATTAAAGTTAAAAACGTAGTATAACCATTAGCATAAGCATAATATCATACATATCATATTGTTATAATAACATTAAACTTTAAATAATCATCATATAAGTCACGTAAGAAAAAGTTGTAATAGCATAAGGCTTGAAATAACATAAGAGTTGGAATGACATAAACCTCATATTTAACATTTACACAAGAGTTGGAATAAAACATTGTCACATGATATTGAACACTTACACGTAAGAATCGGAATGGCATATTGAAGACATATTTAACACTTACACATAAGAGTTTAATAACATACGTTAAACAAAATATTAAACTTAATTAACATCCTTTTTATACCAACTATACTAACTATTGAACTTGAAATAAATTACATAGTATTATAATAGATCGTAGGCTTTGTTGGTACAATAGAATCATTCGTTTTAATTTGGTGTTTGAAAATTTAAATTATGATGTATGCTACCTATCTATGTTGGTATAATATTTGTCTTTCTTGGTATAATATTGGTCTTTGTTGGTATAATAACCAGAGCTCTTGGTATAATAGCGGGTCTTGTTGGTATAATAGCCAGAAGTAATGGTATAATTGTAGGAATAAGTTGGTATAATTTCTACTTTTGTTGATATATTAGAAAACGTCGAAAAGCGCAAATGTTTTTAAAAAATATTTGTTGGTATGATAAAGACATGTATCGATATAATTAAGTCCTTTCTTGGTATAATATCGGTCTTTGTTGGTATAATAGACAAAACCCTTGGTATAATAACATGCCTTGTTCGTATAATAGTCAGGAATTGCTTGGAAAAATGATAATATCATGATTGGATTTATTGGTACAATAATAAAAAATTATGGTATAATTGGCAGAATAAGTTGGTATAATTTATACTTTGTTGGTAACGTCGAATAGCGCAAATTTTTTAAAAAAAATATTTGTTTGTATAATAAACACAAGTATTAGTTTAGGCCTTTTCTTGGTATAATAACCATAAACCAATCGCTCAATCTTTCTTGGTTAATAACCTAAACTATTGGTATAATTGCGGTTCTTGTTGGTTGAGTCAGAAATTGGTTTGGAAAATGATAAAATTATAATTGCTTTTGTTGGTATAATAATCAGAAGTATTGATATAATTGTTGGAACAACTTGGTATAATTTCTAATTTGCTGGTATATCAGAGAACTTTCGAACATCGCAATTTTTTTTATAAAAAAAAACTTGTTCGTATAAATACACTTATTAGTATAATTAGGTCCTTTATTGGTACAACAATCCATCATTATTTGTTGGTATAATAATTTAAATTGTTGGTGTAATCGCAACATTTATTGGTATATTTATGGGTAAATTTGATTAGTATGCTGTGGTATAATAAACAAGTTGTTGGTATAATGATATGTACTACTTCGAGTATAAAATAGTTGGTATAATATCGGCGTTTGTTGGTATAATAGTAAAAAATTAGATGAAAAAGTAATAATATAATAAATGAGTGTTGGTATGATAATCGAAGTAATTTGTATAATTAATTGGATATTTTGTTGGTATAATATTCGGTTTTGTTGGAATAATTATTATGTTTCGTGATATAGTAAAATTATAATAACATTATTTGTTGATATGATAGGTAAACAGTTAGTATGACGACTGAAATTCAACTTGGTATAATACGCAAACAGTTGGTATAAAATATGTGTTTATTGGTAGAACTATTTCAACATTTTGTGGTATAATAACGTGATTGTTGGTATAATACTCGCGAGTGATAATATAATTTTCTAAAAGTTTTTCTGAATATATTAAGAGAGGTTATCTTATTCTTTTCGATGTTTTTAGGTATCAAACACACAATTTTTCATAGATATGTGGTACTTAATAGGAAGAAATAATTCAAGGAATATTTAAGAGAAAGTTCAAACTTAAAAAGGGACTGATTAGGACCCTAAAAATAAATACATTAAGTACCACAATACTTTTATAAAAGGTAATAAACACATTAAAAGGGTACTACATAAAAATGATACGAAATGAATCATCATGAAACAACCAATCTCGAGCTTTTTAAATCAAGATTAGCTTTGTATTGAGGCTCAGGTTCATACTCCAAAACAAACAAAATGTCCCAAGCACAACCTAATTAATAACGTATGTTTGATACATAACAAAAGAAGACTACTTGATCTGCTGCTTCACTTCCTCATCTGTGTAAATAACTGATTAGAAGGAGGCTTACTGCCACCGAAGGCAGAGAACCCTCCACCACCACCTTGCTGCTGACTGCCAAAACCTCCAAATCCACCACCACCACCGCCGCCGCCTTGCTGCTGACTGCTAAAGCCTCCAAATCCACCACCACCACCACCGCCTTGCTGCTGACTGCCAAAGCCTCCAACTCCACCACCACCACCACCACCGCCTTGCTGCTGACTGCCAAAGCCTCCAAACCCACCACCGCCTTGCTGCTGACTGCCAAAGCCTCCAAACCCACCACCGCCTTCAAATATAATAAACAGCAATCAGATAAAGCACAGACGGTACAAAACAAGTAACTTCCTGCAGAATGAATCACCATGAAACAACCAATCTCACGTATTATTAACATCTGATGAATCTTGCACGAATAAATAAGACCCTTTAAGCTAGACCAATAGCACTGTTAATTGTTTGATGGTGATTGTTAATTTCATTATAAGCTTGTCTGGCTCTTAACGTTATAATCTAGTAAGTTTTGCACCACTGGACTATTTATTAATTGTTCACTTATTCAATTTTTCTAGCCGAAAATTGAACAGCAGCTTCATCATGTGAAATAGAATGCACAATCAGCCAAATCACCTGAAACAGCACCAAATCCGCCGCCACCTGAGGCCAGACTTCCAAAGCCACCACCAGCACCCCCACCTGATGCCATGGCAGCAATTCCACCACTTGTAGAAGAAGCAGATGCAAATCCACCACCAAACCCACCACCAACACCACCCGAAGCCATGGCAGCAAATCCACCACTTGTAGAAGAAGCAGAAGCAAATCCACCACCAAAACCACTACCAGTCATACCCGTGAAACTGCTGCCAAAGCCACCTGGTGATCCACTGTTGCTTCCAGGTAGACCGGTCCCAATCTGCCTAGACTGCCCAAAACTACCAAGCACTGAACCCAGTGCTTGCTGTCCAGACCCTAACGGTGCTGGTTGTCCAAATCCAGACACCGGTGCTGAACCTTGATCGGTATTCCCAGAGCCAAATCCACCGAGGCTCCCAAATCCCAGGTCAGCCGTTGTCTGATTGGCCTCGGGGGCCTCCTCCTCCATTTCTTCCTGAAAAGTATCCGAAGCTATCATACTGCCAACAACCCCATCACTTGGAGGTACAACCGAAGGCAAGGCTTCAGCTGCAGAAGGCTGTTGTGGCTCAACAGCTGAGGTAAGGATGGAGGAGCTCCCACGCAAATCGAATGGACTGACAGAATTCGAAGTGTTGGATAACGCAGTCGATGTTGATGATGCTTGACGCCCCAATTCCACGGTTGATTTAAAAGTAGCTGAGGCAGTCGACTGCAAGCCTGAAACCTCTGTCTCGGTCTCCTTTCCTGTTGGTGGAGTGACAACTGGAGTCTCTGCCCGTGGAAAGCCTTCTGTTTGCGAAGCATGAGTTGATGTAGCTTGATCTGACTTTCCCAAATTCGAAGGGGATATGGACGAAATGGACTCAGGAGTAGATAATAACAAGGAAGATGATGTCATGGGCAAAGAAACTATCGTTACTGAAGTCTCTGATGGCTCATGTTTTGCAACTGTGCTAGCTGCGGAGTCCGATGAGACTGCAGACAATGTTGCTGGAGAACTAAATACCGATGCAGAAGAGAAAAGTGAAGCCCCACTTGAACGCAAAGGCAAACCAAAGCCTTGAAAAGGGGGATTAGAAGATGACAGATCTTTCGGAGGAGGCTGACTAGACTTCTCGACACTTTTGGTGAATGTAATCTTATCGGATGTACCACCCAGGCCAAGACTAGAAGAAGAAGAAGAAGGTACAGAAGTCCCATGAATGTCGAATTTAAACGACGTAGCAGCACTCCTCGCTTCCATCTTATCTGAAGGTGATGATTGGTTAGAAAACAATCCCAACATAGATGGTGATTGGTTAGAAGAACTTAGATCAGACTTCTGGAAAAGCTTGAACTCATCCTTCAACTTATTACCGTACAGTGGACTACCATTGGGTTTCTTATCGGTGAGTTTAGGAGCAACCTGCTTACCATCACCACCAGCTCTTATATCTGATATGAAAGGTGGAGGTATTATAGCAGAAGAGCTTTTGATTGATGGAAGTTCCCTTGTACTATCTGTGGCAAGGTCACCTGTCCCTCCTTGATACAAGGATGGCGATGGTCCCTTGGTGAACTTATTACCTTTTACTTCAATGTTACCTAAGCACAATAATGAATGAGTTATAAGAACATTTTGTTTAAATTAAAGCGTGAATTTTATACTTGATAAAAAAGAGTTCTGTTTATTACTCTTGATATTGGAACTGGATGCATCCACTGATGCCCCTGATATGCTCAAGCGTGTAGGAAAAGAAGGATTGGTTTTGGTCTGCGAGTGAGGGCTGAGATATGGCTTATCAGCGATCGCAAATGATTGTTTTGAACTCCCTTTTTGGCGATCTCTCAGCGCCCTTTGTAAAGTCATTTTTGGAGGCTCAAAGGAAGCCATAGTCTGCAATTAGAAATCAAAATGTATAAATTTATATCAGAAGACTTGTTAAAGAGTTCTCTCTTCAAAGAAGAATGCAAAACTTGAGAAACATACTGAGTTTTCAAATAGACAAATAAAAGCCCTTCAAGATTCAGTTTATTTACTTAATTTTAATAGGCCAACATTATTATTGATGAAACATGACTAACATAGTAAATAACAGATGCTTATGTCCAATAATTCCGTTTCTCGTGTTTCTTTCAAATGGCTTTCGCAAATCCCTGACAGAAATCTGACAATCTGGTATATTATATAAAGGACGTTAAGGATGAATCTGCAAACTCCATGCATGATGGATGATGCTAGGACTTGTATTTGAACTCAACTGACCGAAGGGAGAGAATTATGCAGAGGGAACAAAGGAAAAATCATTCAAGCATCGAGCAATAAAAGCAGTACTGTCTCTCTCAACAAACTATCAGAAAGTTCAAATGAAGTAAACATCGTCAGCATCATGACATAATGCAGGCAAGATGTATTACCTTATCTAAGGAATCCCTGCACCGTCTTGCAGTTTCTGATTCATAACTACTCTTGGCTGAGTTTCCTTGGCTTCTTCTGGACTGATCTCTAGCAGCAGTACCAGTCAAACTTATCGAAGTTTCTTTATTAGGAGTACGGAAAGCCAAATCACCAGCAAGAGATTCGGAGTCACTATTACAAGTGAGGCCAATGGATTCAAACAATTTTTTCTTTACATCGGTTCTCCCAGAAGATTCTATACTCAGGGTAGCCATCTGTTTCGAAAGACAACCAGAAAGTTGCTCGGCAGCTGCTAATTGAGCATTTGTCGTGTAGTGTAGGCTGTGCAATGACTGATTTTGTCTGCAAAATGGAAATCTTTCGACCCGACACGTAATAAAGCTACTTCATTAACACTAATGAGGTACAAGGAAGACAAAAATCAGTACATAACTAATGAGGTACAAGGAACATATTTTGTGCATGGAAACAAATGAAAAGCCAAGACCAATGAACAGCTTTGTCCAGTTAGAAATATCAGCTACGAACTAGACAAGCACTGCACTAGCATGCAAGAGGGAACACATAAGAAAGACCATATATGGTAGAAAAGCCTATATGGCAAAGCACGGTAGTGTTAGTGGATTGATGTTGAGGACCATATGTCTTACATCACAGACAGGAAGAAAACATAACAACGACGTGGTGGTACCTTGTGTTTCCATGCCTAATTGGTGAAACTGTCCAGTTTCTTTGCATTCCCCCTTTTTCTCCGAACTTACTGAACTCCAACGAATTGAAGTGCCTTTCCAATTCAATCAACCGATTGGTCAAGTCCTATTTTTTCCACAAGATTAGGGGAAATGGTACGAAACATTAATAAAGGAAAAATTAGAAGAAAACCTCAGAACCTGATGTTAACTTCAATGTACCTGGTTTAGTTCTAAAATACGTTTCTGCTTCAGCTCCAGTTCAGAACTCAGTTTTTGGCGGTTCCACAATTCCCAGTATTTGCTATCTGCAGCTTGCTTAAAAATCCCGTCCATGTATGTCTTCCTGGCCACAACTGGCACACAAATAAACAATCCATCAACTTAATAGAAGACAACAACTATCTCGACAACTTAGATAGAACATAATTTTAATAGTACATTCGACGGAAAATCCATTGCGTAAAAAGATTTACATTTATTATAGATACTAAATCAGCTGACTGAAGATCATTAAAATGACATTAGAATTTTGCCCATCATCCCCAACAATTACACCAACAAGTGAGACATAGAAAGGTGATGAGCGGCGGTAAGACGGACAGAGAAAGAGTGCAACTACAAATATAGAAACAGACCTTGTACTGTTTTATCCATCAGAAGTTGAACATCCCTCAATTGCCCATCCAATAGTCCCTGCATAATCAAAGAAAGAAGAAAATTAACGAATGGACTGCATGGTACAAAGATGCATTCTCCATCCACATCAAAGTTCTTTTTCCAAGAGATATCTGAAAGAACTATTATCACTTTGTATTTCTAGCTCACAGAGTATACTCCTGCTGAGATAATAAAATACCAACCAGCCTAAGAAAGCAGCTCACATGAGTGAAACATATCTCTACAGATGTAAGGGAGAAAATAATCTTTGTTCAATTGCCATGCATTCAGCAGCAATTACAGGTGAAGGACAGATTAAAAGGATCAATCTAGCTAATTGGAATTTGAAGTTCAATAAATATCAGTAATACTGGTATTTATGGTAAAGTTTTTGGTATGTGGTAGGGGACAGCCATTCTGCTCCCCATTTCAATTCCTAAATTCCGACTAAAATTAAGGATTCTCCAGTACAGTTCTTATAGAATATTTTATATTCTGTCGCACTTCTTTTCTAAACAGCAGTCATTATGGTATCCAGCTTTAACCTGTCCTATGTTTCAATCAACTGATTCAATAGGATTCTTTACCATTCCCCATTCTTTGGGAAGATATGCTAGAAATAAATAATGTATCATAACATAAATAGATTTATCACTTTGAGTAATAATAAAGAAAAAGAAACAGACCCTCCATTTTCTGCATTTGTCAGAAAGAGCACGCGTGCCATCCTCTAATTCCTCGACTGAGTTTGTTTGAGAAGCTATAATTTCATCTCGGAAACCGCCCTTTCCTTCAATAGCTTCAAGAAGACAATCCAATTCTTCTGCCATCACTTCAACCTGAAGATACAGCAGAGTAAATTCAAGAGTATGATATTTTACAAAGTTATAGAGAAACAATCTCAAAGGACAAAAAAGAAAAGGGAATTACTCGTAAATGACGCACATGAACTAACATTTCCTCATATGAGATTTCATCAACAGACGAAAAAGACAATAGAAGGATACCGCAGTTAGACAGCAAAAAGTGAAAGAACTCACTGAAATATATACCTCATAAAGATGTCAGTGAACATAATGATATGGAAATAAAGATATAATAACTACTGGAAAGAACGTTACATTTCCAAACTGTTTTGATGCATTATGTTTGATATGTGGAAGCACAGTGGGTGGGAAAGCTGCATTCAATTTCCTTCCAGAACCAAATTGAACTAGTCTTCCTGAAGCATCGCCCTCTATCAACGGAGCACGCGGAACAGGACTTCCTGTCAGTGGTTGTTTACTCCCCTGTGCAGATGTCACTCCATTCCCAAAACTATTGACTGAACCTGGATGTTTAGCTTTCTCGTTGACACCCGTAGACTGCTTAAATCTACTATCAGGGAAGTGTAGAGCAGAGCTAGCTGATTTGTCTGCCACATCAGCGGACGGCGGAAGAAACATTCCAGAATATGTTTTTGGAATATCAGCTCTTGCATGTGATTGGGATAAAGACCATATGTTTGGTGCACTTGTCGATGGCACCTTTCCTAGTGGTAATGGTGTGGAGAAAGAGCTTGAGATTTGATTGTTGGTAGTTGAAGAAAGGCGAGCACCATTTCCTGTAGCTTTATTGGGAACGAGGAACTTTCTAGGCTCCATCTCTGTGGTTTCAGATTCAGTCAGATTCACTGAATTGCCAAATTGTTGAGGCTTAATGAAAAGAGATTTTTCTGGCTCATTCGCTCTCGTTGTAGGTAAACTTTCACGGGAATTTTGAATTAATTTTGCACTCCTTGTTTGCCCTAGTGAACCGAATCCTAAATTAGGAGATGGTGAAAGGTCTGTTGTAACATTGGCCTCGGACTCGGAGGATTCATCGGAATTGCTTGATTCATCCACACTACTGCTGAGTTGCTGAGATTCATTCGAAACAAGGGATGAATCGTATTGCTTGGACATCTGAGCAACAGTATCTTCCTCTTCGACACCACTGCTATCAGATGATACTACTGGGCCTGCAGCACTACAGAGAAGTGATATTATTACATGATATATAGCACTAAATGTAGCCACCCAAAGCTTTCTTTCAAATAAGGTTAGAGAAGCTCACCTAGCAAAGTGGTAAACGGAAAGCTTCCCATCAGTGGTTAAACATAAGATGACACAGCAAGGTGATACTTCTCTTTCTTCATCTCCCAAAGTAAATTTGACATTTTCCTTCTGTGATACTGGGTCAATAGTCACTCCCAGCACCACATTTTCTCCATCACCTAATTTAAAATAAGATTAATCAACCTTAAAAAGCTACAGTTTCAAGTAAAATCAGCACACTGCTGAGCAGGCAAGACTAGAAAAAACTGCAAGCTGAAGTAGATGTTGGACCAATTTTTCTAAAAGCTTAATCATTTTTTTCTAATGACCCGGTAGTTAGAATTGGAACTTGGGGCTTCTTTCTAGTCTGACTAGATACCATATTGAACGATCATCTTTTAAGTTCTTATAGCTTAAGCTTTATAGAGGTGTCTCATTTTAAATATATTTCAACAATATTATTTTTCATTACTGCACAATTAATGAGAAAATATTTAGGAGTAAAATGGTTTTCACAAGGATGCATCGTGCTTCTGGAAAAACATCACAAAGGCGACAAAAGTATGTCCTAGACTGAAGTTTACTAGCAGGGAAAGAGATAAGACATTATTTCTAGAAACTATTCGTTCTTCAAATGGAAACTGCACGTTATAGTTTCTAGTGTATGAATAATGCGTGAAATCGATTCATATGCTGCAAAATTTCATACGCACATATATCGAAATAGAGCTGTCATTAATTACCTCGATCAATATAAAGATTCCAAGAGTCATTCAAAATTTCAACAATGGAGAGCTCATTCTTATCTTGTTCTTTTGACCAACAAAACAGTCTAACTAGGGCCGACAGATTCTTGTTACCAATAAATACAAGCTCACTGCAAGATGTATCATCAGACACAAAAGGTGAAATAATGAATGTAAAAGCTGAAAAGATAAAATATGCTTATGAAGCAGCATTATTAATCATCATATTGGCAACCGAAGTACATAACTTAAAGCAATTACTGTTCATACTCATAACAACAACAGTCATGCCCACGCAATAACAATATCAATAGATTCAGTCACACTATATATAATTCTACACTCCTACTGTTAAGTACTAAAATGCCGGTCAAAGACAAAAAAGTATGCAAGGTAAAAGAACAAAATAAAATTGATCAAGTATATCGAAGACATACTGATGATCTAGATAATTGAGTAGCATGTGTGAACTGTTTCTTGAGGGTTTCACATCGATACTGAAATCCTCGAAGACATTATTGAAAGATAATACATCAATCTTGGAAGCATCCTGGAAACAATGACAGACAGCATTTCCATGCCGGTGAGACATATAGAAAGAACTTTATGAATAAAGGATAAGACGAGAAATCAAATATGAAACAAAGCTCTTCAATCTAAAACGTTTACCCTTCAATTGACTGTACAATCCACAATTAGGCAAGATACCGACAAAAATAGTCCATTGGAAGTTGACAACGTGTAGTGCCAAAGTGCACAAGAAAAACACATGGAAGGTCAAGTGTAACTAATTAATAGTAACCTCCTTGAACAGAAGTTAAAAGAAAAGGAAAACAAAAACAAGAGAAACGGAAAAAGAATTAAGGTACCGGAGGAATCTTTTTCCTAAGGAATAGCTCTAGTTAGCCTAAAGGTGTATCTTGCACAAGATTTGACTAAGTCAAAGCCAAAATTATATATGGACTGGTGAAATGCCATTCAGAAAAAAAATGAAATACCAGCCATGATGACAGGCAAGTCTAGCAGACTTCCTTTCAATACTGACTCATTATGTTGAGATATACACAAAGAATTATCTTTATCAGACGCGTTAAGAAACTGTTTGAAAGAGAAGAAAACAAAAGCTTTTGAATCACAATAACCAACCAAAAAGAAAACACAAAATGCACATACATCGACATCAGTAATCTTTTTCCCGCTGCTGGTAATGAACTGGACCACATAATTTTCTTGATCACCGCTGTCATCTAACTGGAAGCACCCAACAGCGATACAATCAGGACGGACCCATCGGATAGAGTTAACTGTTACCCCAAAAAAATAATAAACAATTGCTAGTATTTGATTATAAACAAGTTGAATACATGCAGTTTATTCTGACAAAGTCATACGTGAGCTTATTTACATCTTATATGAAGCAGTCAATCGAGAAATCACTTTACCACTTAATTATCCTGAAAATTATAGCTTGCCAAATTTGCAACAAAGGGCAAAGAAATCAGACAGCCAATCCACTCAAATGATACTGGGAGAAATGCCCATAACAACAAAAAGCATATGGTCATTAGCTACGGATTTTGAAAGTTCATGCTGGAGATCAAGAAATTTCTATTCTACCAGAAGAAAGCGCATATGCAACAGAAAATAAACACAACTAATTCTCCTTTTTTTGTTACGAGAAATGTTAAGTGCGCAGACTTACCATTTTTAGAGAGGGCATCAATTTTTCAGTTACTAAAGTAAGTGTAAACAAATAAACAAGAAAGCGACTATGTGAGTGTTTGCCTCCAAATTTTAAATGTGAGGGTGGACGCTATTTTACTAGGGATACATAGAAAAAAAAAAGAAGATTGCGGTCGCTTATATCAAAAGGAATGCATGGAAGTCAGGCCCCTAATAGGTTTAGCACAAAAGTGCTTAGACTTTAGACAATATGATAAAACTTAGAAGTAGCACAGAGTATTGAAACTTCAAGAGGAGGGAAATCATAAAACCCGTGATATATAAGTGTGTCGATCACAACGGTCATGCATACATCATTCTATGAACTAACTTAAAGAAGGTTCAATATTTTCCAACAAAGGATATCATAATTGCAGATCAATCACGATAGAATGATGAAGCAGAATAACTATAGAATGATGATAAGCAGAAACAAACAAATCAAAAGATACACTAAAAAATAGAGAGAGTGTAATACCTTTTACAAAACCACCACCATCAACTATTGACTGGAAAGGCAGCAAAAAGCTTATTTTTTCCTTGAACTGTGATGACAGAATGCTGACCGTGTTTCCTTTTGCAATAGCGAGAAAATCTCCGTCCACACTCCAATCAACTAAACAGACGACAATAGTAAAATATGGGAAACAAAAATACGAGCAATATGCACTGTATTCATGTGTAAACTTTAAATGGGAATAGATTCAGTACTTCGCCAGATGATAAGTGTCACACATACCAAGCACATAAAAACATTTCTTCGTCTTCGATTCTACTGAAATATTTTTATGCTTTTCAAAATGACGGATGCTATGCCTAAAAATTGAGAACTGTTGATACAGATTTTGCTCGAAGTACTCCCGTAGGTTCATTTTAGTTTTACTAGGCAATCATGATTTGAAGTCAAGTTAAAGACGAACATACCAGAATCAACACCTTCCACCACTTGAGTTAAGGGCCCTTGACCAGATCCGCGGTACATCACTCCTTCATCAGAAAGAATCACATAATCTTTTGTGCTTCTAGCCCAACGCATGTCCTTGATGGAACTTGATTTGTCAAATGAGACGGAATATGATGGCATTTGTTCCTGACCGATATCAGGAAATGAAAACTATCAAAAATCAGATGAATGAGAGAATACTAATTTCAAGTGCACATAGTATATCACACTTGGAACCAGATGAGATGAGGAACGAGGAGGAAGATTTCCTTCCCTGACAACTCATGGAGCTTTTACTTAATATTCACCATGCAATACTAAAGTTTAACATTAGTGCAGAACCTATATAAAACCATTGAGGCCTTCCATGGAATAATACCTAGGACCTAGCTACTTACAATAGTTGCTGGAAAATTGAAATGCAATGAAGTACTCCTAAAATTACAGAAAACATTATTCTGCAGTAAAATGTAACTACCAGATATAGCATCAAATAGATGTGCTAAATGGGATCCTAGATTTCAGCCTTACAGAAAAGGAGTGTTAGAATTGCATGAAAATAAAGAGATCAGAAGCATACTAATGAAAATGGTTATGTCCAGTGATTGTATCTATTCCCACATGACCCATCATATAAACATTGTATCCCTCAAAATAAGTAAATAGGTCGCAAAATCAATACATGCAACAGAGATCAAATGCATTTCCAGTTGATTTGATTTTTCAAGCTTCGTATATTGCATTCCACCATTAAATATTTCGCAACACACCGGAAAGATCAATGCTTATACAATTCAATGAATTGAGAAGTTCCTTACTCAATTTCTAAGCAGCATATATACCACACAGACAGTCCTTATACCAAGTCTCAATACAAAGGGACACAAGGCATTACAGCAATATTGTAAATACGAATCAGTAATACTACATCAAAAAAAAACTGAGCGGGATACCTTATGCAGCAAAGCGCTAACAGCAAAGAAATTAACTTTATTTCCCACAATAGCAGCAAGCAATGATTCGTCAGCAGACAGAGCCAAGATATCAACTTTTCCAATCGAAACATCCACGACGCTAAAATCCTTTATGCACCGCTCAGTTACTTTCTCCTTCATCTCATCAGCTGCTTCCATCAATTCCTTGGTCCTCGCAACACAAAACCCTAAAAAGCAAGACAAAAGGATAACGCCAACAATAACTGTCAATTTACTCAGACAAAGTGAAGTGTACTAGAACAGCATAGTAGAGTGTTTCACCATTTGGATGAGCAACGAAGAAGAGACGAAACCGTTTTGAAAAGGCGAGAGGCTGTAATGGGGGGTTATCAGGGTCGAATTCTTCAGAGTTGATGGGTACGGATGCGCCGTTTTTGGAGAATCGGAAATCTCTGGAGCCAATTTCGTCTCCATCGACTTCGACCAATTCGATGAGGCCATCGATCTGGTCTCCTGTGGACTCTGTCGCCATCTAACTGACTAAGAAACTCGTATGTGTTAGGAATCCGTTGATTGAGATGGTGTGTGCGTGACGAGGGTTTTTGAGGGGAGGTAGGGCGAATTTTGAAAAAAAAAAAAAGGGAGAGACGTAATCTATGATATAAAAAAGTTGATCCGGACCCTATTGTCACGACACGTCAGCAACAAATTTATAGCCACGGTGTAAAGCGAAATATTGTTCAAATTCGTTGTTCGGCAAACTTGCAATTAATTGGACGGTGTAAAGCGAAATACTGTTCAGATTCGTTGTTCGACAGTCTTTCAATTAATGGGTCCGCTCATATTCGTAGCATTTGTACAATGTATCGGTGTCTTGGCTATCAGAGGACCGTGTAATTAGCGTTCAGTTTCATGTTAATTGAAGCAGTCTTACAATTAATGAGTCCGCTCATATTCTTAGCAGTTGTACAATGTATCAGTGTCTTTACTATCAGATTGACCATGTTAGCAACGAAATATTGTTCATATTCGTTGTTGAACAGTCAATTCGTTCATATTCACGGTTTAGAATGTCGTCCTGCAACTAATGCGATTAAACAATAGATATTTTTATCCATAACATTGTTGAAGCAGTCGTGCAATTAATGGGTCCGCTCATGTTCCTAGAAGTTGTACAATGTATCGGTGTCTTGGCCGTCAGAGGACCGTATTATTAGCGTAACAGGTTCCTGTAGTGTAATTAATAGTTCATTGTTTAGAATGTTATAGTTCATCGCTCGGCCTTTAGTTTTACCTAAGCAGTCTTGCAATTAACGTCTCGGCTCATATTCCTATCATCAGTGCATTGTATCGGTGTGCACTAGCGGTAGTCTTGCAATTAATGTCTCGGGTCATATTTCTAGCATTTATTTTTGCTATATATCTAGCATTTATTTTTGTTATATATATGTCCAGTTGGTGTTTATACTTCTTTTGTCCCAAGAATAAGTTCGAGTTACAACTCCGATTGGTTTGGCTTTTTCTCTGATAATGGTTCGTTTGCAGAGTTATTGCATGCTCGATGCATGGTACAGAGGACAGAATGCCCCGTCGTCGTCCGTCTTTTGCGATCATGGAAGGCGAGGAATGCGAAGAAAAATGGAGAGTTAATGAGTCTGGATCTCATGTTGTTGGACGAAAAGGCATGTTATGTGATTTTGCCTTTGGAGTTTCATTCACTCTTTAAAGACTTACATTTCCATGGTTATGTTTTAACGCAGGATACACTGATTCAGGCATCCATTCACTGTTTGTGGGTTGATCGTTTTGAGGAATTGCTTGTAGAAGAGTGCATTTTTTCTATATCGGACTTTGATGTTAGCAGTGCTCCTCTAAGGTTTCGCATAACGCAGCATCGCTATATGATCCGGTTCACGGATCGGACGACAATGGTTTATGTAGACGATTGTGATTACATTATAAGTCAAGAGAAGTTTCAATTACGTTCGCATGAGGATTTATAGCGTCTCGCATGCATGAATCAAGAGTTGTCGGGTACTATACACTTTCGCGTGTTCATGTTATTTTTAAGGTTTTTTTGTAGATGTCATTGGATTACTGTCCTACTACACGGAACCTAGTGGCCTCGGGAATAGTAAGCATGTTGTACTGAAGATTTTGATGGAATGGTCTGTTTGATTTTCAGCCTGTCACTTTTGTTTCTGTAAATATCTTGATTGTGCTTTGCCTTATATTTTGTTATTCAGTGTTCAACGGTGAGACTATGTCCGTTACGGTTTGGGAGGACAAGGCTGTTGAGTTCTGCTATGTTTTGCGCCCTTTTGTTGGGAATGATGTTGTCGTCGTTATAACAAGTGTCAATCAAAAGACATTCGGAGGTAACACTATTTTGATGCGTGATCTAAATTTTTGATTCATGGTTGATTGTCTGGTCCCTTTTTAGGTGCTCTTTATCTGAATACAACGTCCTCGACAAAGCTCTGCGTAAATTACAATTGCCATGCAGTTTTGGACTTTAGGAAGAAGTATTTTTTAACGAGATTTTGTCTGCATTGTTATTTTTTGTCCTTCATTATCTATATTTTCCTTGCAGGTTCAGTGATGTTGGCGGATCATCCGTGATGCAATTGGTCACTAAGCATGTCAACATGCCGTCGGGAAGTATAGCTAATGTCTTTGAATTTCTACGCAATGAAACATAACAAGTGTCCCATTGGTTTTTTTGTCCTTGATCCTCCATGACCTTACTTTTAAATTTTGTTCCTCATCCATTTTCTGCACGAATATTATTTTGTTTGTGTTGCGCAGGTTATAGAAATTGTTCCTCGGAGTGGGTGAAATTACATTTCCTGCGCGAAATGTTAAAGTAAATTGGGGAAGTCTCATCGCTGCACTTATTTACAATAAGTGCATGGATCTGAATGTTATTGGAATCTTACGGTATTCCTTTATTTTTTTATCGGCCGTTGTTTACGGCAATGCTTTTACATGCAATAGGTGTTGTTATAATTTAATTATCTTTCATATTTTTCAAATAGAACTTGTCGTTGATGATGGCTGCGAGACAGCTAATTTTGTCATATTTGATGGGCCTGCCAGAAAACATACAAACAGTACGGATGAGGAATTGGTTAATGCTCTGGTTGGTGTTGCGCATTCTTTACATAATATTTCTTGGTGCGTGTTCAAATCCGTCTCACTGTTGTTCTCATAGAAATACATTGATTCCGACCCAAATTCTGAGCATAAGCAAATACATGGATGCATTTGGGATCTGGTTGGGAAAACATTTGAGTTTCAGATAAAAATTAAACCATTTAATTTTAGGAGCACATACCGCAGCTTTGCGGTTTCGCGTATGTCGGAGGTCGTTTCTGATAAAGTCTTATCAGCTGGTTCACGTGATTCACAGGTATTCAGCGTTATTCATTCATTGGCATGTTCAACTTTGGTTTTCGATCGGCTAATATTTTGGTTCTTATTTTAGCTTTGTAAAAATAGTGAGGACTACGCACTCGCCCTAACCAGCAACACACCTGTCATCAGTCAGCCTTAGAATGCACATCACCCCAAAGACCCAGTTAGTGTCATGGTATGTACTACTTATATGCAACTAATATGCAGAGAGCAATATATTGGCCTGTTATGATGCACTAGGGTAGCAGTGATATTTTGGTAACACAACCACTGGGTAAAGAATTATAAGCGCCATCTAGGGATGTTCTTGATTGTGCTACTGATCGTAAACGCCAGCCAGCTTTGCGCCCCAAAAATGTGGGGGTCTTGCTACGTATGAGCGGAAGAAAAAATTAAAACAAGAAAAATAGTGCATCGTTGGTTAGTTGTTTTCGTTTTTATTTAAACTACTTTAAATTTTAAATGTGTGCTAATGTTTAGCTTTCATTCTGAATTTTGAAGCGAAATATTACAATATCAGTCTTCCCGTTATATAATATGTCTGGCTTACTATCCGCTATATAATAAGCAGAAGATGTTGATATTGTAAGGCTGATACTAATGTCATAAGACTTTTACTGACGCTAAGACTAACAAGGCATTATTATGTGGTCATGGAAGTCAAAGAATGCTGAGAAATATGTGGAGACGATGAGCGTGACATTATAGTACTGTTATAAGACTATATTCAAATGACTGTGTCTGCGTATGACTAAACGCACTGGTGTGGATTATTCTATTTGTAAACAAAAAATATAATATAAAATTCTGTAATCTTACGTTATAAGTTTTTCCTTTAATATAAATGTTAAAAGTATCAAGAGCATTTGTGTTATATTGTATAACAATTGATCTAGTGACCAGTCTTACAACATTTGTTGTAACCACAGTCTTACAATATCAGATGTCATTCTTTCAACATGGAGTGATAACAGTATGAAATCTGAAACGAAATCTTGCGTTGTTAATCTAATCGTTATTAGTAGCCTTAGGACATTAGAAACAGCCTTACAATATCATCACCATCTGATTATTATATAGTGCAATAGTTGATCTAATGAGCAATCTTACAACATTGTTGTAATTACAGTTTTCAATATCAATATCAGGCTTTAAGTATTTTTAATTTTAGATGCCTTATAATATTTAGCTTTTAATCTATTATATATTACATATTATATAGTATAACAGTCGATCCAATAACCAGTCTCACAACATTGTTGTAATCACAGTCTTACAATATCAGATGCCAGTCTTGCAACATTGCTGTAATAACAGTATGAAATCTGATATTTGTGTTATATAGTATACCAGTCCATCTAATGACCAGTCTTACAACATTTGTTGTAATAACAGTCTTACAATATCAGATGTCAATCTTTCAAAATGGTTGTGATAATAGTATGAAATATGAAATGAAATATTGTGTTGTTAATCTTATCGTCATTAGCAGTCTTATGACATTAGTAGCGGCCTTACAATATCATAACCATCTGATTATTATATAGTGCAACAATTGATCTAATAAACAATCTTTCAACATTGGTGTAAATACAGTCTTACAATATCAATACCAGGCTTTCAGTAATTTTACTTTAGGTGCCTTATAACATTTAGCTTTTAATATATTTATATTACATATTATATAGTATAACAGTCGAACTAATAACCAGCCTCACAACATTGTTCTAATCACAGTCTTACAATATCACAAGTCAGTCTTGCAAAATTGCTTTAATAATAGTATGAAATCTGAAAAGAAATCATGATGTGTTAATCTTATTGTTATTAGTAGTATTATAAATTAGTAGCGGCCTTACAATATTACCTCATTGATTATTCTATAGTGCAGCATTTGATTTACTGAGCATTCGTAATCTAGAGTGGTCTTATAACGCTACTAACAGTCATACAATACCAGTATCATCTGACTATTGTATAATATTTGAAAGGTGAATGTGTTTTATTACAGTCTTACAACATTGATTACAGTCTTGCACCTATAATTGTATGTCTTATATTTACATAATGAATATAATACATTTTATTTAAACAAATAAAAAATTGTTGGGCAAAATAGGAAAATTTTAACCAAAACCCTCCCTTTTTAGGAATATCACGGAATCAACTTTAGCATAGTGAGAACTGTGACTTAATAATAATATACTGAATTTAAGTAGACTACAATAGCTGATTTTGAAGAGCCCAAATTGTTTCAATTAATTTTTAGGCAATTTAATTTACTTGTGATATAAACCCGCTCTTCTTCACCCCATTTGATTACAGACGATCATTTGATTATATACGTTTCATTCTCAAATAGCACCTGCTTTACCGCTTACCAATTGTTCCTCAAGACCAATTTAGTGGAAAATCTCAGAAATCGTCAAGCCAAAATTTTTATGGATCCACCAATTGCAAAGGTATTCATCGAACTGTTATTTTGTAATGATTTCATTGAAATTTTTGCCTTCTCTGAAGTTCATCATCCTATGAATTTTTTCATTGTTGTAGCAACATTTTCGTCAGCTTCTCATTGGGTTTTCCACCAATGTGAGTTATCTAACTGAAATAATTATGGTTTCAGTTCATCGTGAACACACAACTTCCCAAAGGAAGCACCGTGCCGAGCAAGTTAACACTCTGTGCTGATTATAAGCGTACGAGTAACATTATTCTAAGCAGCCTCAACAGAGATGAAATTAAGGAAATGAAGGCCACGACACAATTTGGAAATCTGATAGCTTATGCTGAAAATTTCCACTTATCAAGCCAGCTTATTTGGTATATGATGCAAGCTCAAACGATACTCCACGATGCGAAAGAGTTGCGGATAATCATAAATAGGAGGCCTATACGTTTTTCGCAAACAGAGTTGTCCCTGTTGACAGGTCTCGAGTGCTCTTCTGAACCCTCTGTCAAGGAAAATGAAGATTTCGTTTCAAGGCACTTTCATGGGAATAAGAGAGTTACGATACAGAATGTCATAGACAAACTGGAAGAACTTGCCGGGAATTCCTTAGTTGGGGTTAATATTGAGAAGCTCAAGATGGCAAGCATTATATTTGTCTCCGCAGTGTTGGACAAAACCATTTGCAGATCAAGTGGGCAAATTAATCCTATGTTCCTAAAATTAGTTGAAAACTTTGACGATTTCAACAATTATCCGTTTGGGAATGTTGCATACAATGTTGTTCTAAAGTCACTGAAGAGGAACCTTTCGGGATATAAGGTTGATGCAGCACAGAGCAGGAGTCTGAAAACTCGCGATTTCATGTGACCATTATTTGTTTAAATTTCCCTTGATTTAATAAATTTTTCATGTTGCAACAAATCCCTGAATCAACTTAATTTGATTGTGTTAGGTGCTTGCTTATGAATGCATACCTGGTGTTGCAAATAAATTTGCACAGTGTCTGGATAATGCATACATCAATCTCCCTTACATGTGCCGATGGAAGACGAAGGCGTGGAACGCTAAAGCCTCGCTAAAAATGGAAGACATCATCCAAGATTTTTCATTGTCTTTAGTGGAAAAAAATTTGCTTCAGCCAACTGCAGAAGAATCCCTTGCATTGTTTGCATCAACAAGCGATTTCTATAGCCACTCTGACGGGGTTTCCGTGAAATAACAGCAATGTTGCTGAAAGGGGTCTCAATGCTTTGTCTTCCATCAACCGATGCTGATTTGGACACACAAATGCATACCAATCATATGCAAAAACTAGTGATTCAGAGTCCACTTTGGGCAAGAAAGCATCTTCGTCATCAGAATCGTTAGGCAATATGGTCATTCAACAGCTGCAATCTAAATAACAGCATGACCATATCTTACCCTCCATGACGCTGCAAGACTATATTGATGAAGTTCGCTACAAACGCAGGCGATTGGCTGGAAAAGAGGTTGACTCAAATATTCACTTTGTCGCACACTCTGAGTATGAGGTCATCAAAACGCAATCGGTGCATTCAACGTCATCTAACGGACATATGCTGAATTGCATAAAATGCACAATCATCATGTTATCAACGATTCTATACCTGATGAGCAGATGAAATGTATGGCAAACATGCCATTGGAGTCATGCAACCCTTGGCTTTCGCAAAATTTGGTTGATGCTGGTGTGGACACTGAAGTCTTGAGCGAATAAAGCCAGAACGATTCTATCCCTTCGGTTGATTTCAGAAATACGATGAACGAACTACAATAGAACCGAACATGAGGGCATGATGGTGAAAGTAATGACGCTATAAGTGCTCTGCAGGTAACCAGGCAGATTTGTGCCGCTGCTTCGGACTTCAAGCAATTCTGTCGACTATCGGATCTTCCAATCTCCTTTCTTGGAAAAAGGTCAGAACAGAGACCCAGTGTCCTTTGTCAGTTGCTAGCATACAGACGGGGACAGAATTCATGAACACAATTCTGGCAGGCGCTTCACTGACCAAAGTCATGACCAAGAGCATCCTCTTCGAAACATGGCGTCTGATTACGGAGGAATGTCTGACTTATGGTATGAAGTCTACAAACTTGGAGCGATAGTTGACTTCAATTCAGAACGCATATTTAACATGAACAATAGCATGGAAATTGGTTTGCAAGACCGAGTGAACAACTATCAAACATTGAAGCTTCTGGGAGCGTTGTGATACAAGACGAATGGTTTGATAAAAAAATTAAACCATTTCATGGTGTTAGGTTTTTTGCATACCAGATGCATCAATTAAAAGCCAGAATAGAATAGATGTTGAAGAGTCAACCTGGTAAGATTGTTGTTATCCTGCACTTAATTTTTAGTCGTTGTCCTACTTAATTATTTTTTAAAAAATTTCAAATGATAGGTTTGATGATTTTCGAGATTCCAGCAAGACATCCAATGATGGGTGTGATGAGACTAACAGGCTAAATATTGCTGGAAAAGAAATTCAAACCACACCTCGAGTTGCCTACAGCAATATAATGCCATATGAGCATTTGCTTTACAAATTGCGCATGTGGCCAAGAGCCGAGCAGTTGATAGAAAAAAATAGGCCAGAGGATTACACTGTTGGAACATTGGGCATACGTCTGCTACGTGACTTTTACGACAGGCTTATGACCCCAGGCAGATGACTTCAAGATGTTGTAAGTCCATGTTCTATATCATAAATGAGCAAAAGGAATAACCTGCATAATACTTATTTATATTCCTCATGCAACATCTTGATGAATGCATACGCGGCTTCATTGAAATGCAGTCAAAGTGCTACGACACATTCAAGAAGACTGCATTCATGAATACAACATTCAGTCAGATGATTGCGAGACGTCGCGTTGCAAATGGAATCGCGGACCTGCTTGACATCAAACCATTTGCTCTAGGAACGATTGGTGGGTGGCCATCATGCAGCTGGAGAGACACGGATGATCACATTCTCATTGAATGTGAATAATTCACACTGGGTGCTTTGCGTGGCAGTATCAGAAAAAAAGGAAATACTGATATTAGATTCTACAATATCATGTGACCAGAATCTGCAATTAACGAAGGCTGCTTTCAGAAATACTGCAACCATTATAAAAATGTTACTCCATGACCTAGGCATGGCAAGTGATACTTTAAATTCAATACCAAGCATGTGAATAACCTTCCGCAGCAGAAAAACAGGTTGGGTAAGAATTCGACTTATTTTATAAATTTAATTATTGTTAATATGAACGAATTCTGACGTGACAATTAATTACAGTGGAGACTGTGGAGTTTATGTATTGTACCATGCATTTTCACTTATGTTTAGAGCACACAGAACACCGTTGAAGCCTCGCAAATCGAAGAATTTAGGAAATATCTTACTGCATCTGTATTCTTCAACTATGTGCATTGGCCTCCGTGGAACGAATGATGGATTAGTATGGTTGCTGAGGAAGAAGAACTTATATTAGCATTATTTTTCTTCCGTGTATTTCATTATATCTCAGCATAAATATTTGTAGCTGACCTTTGTCGAAATATTGCATACTGGAACTATTGATGTAACCAAGTTGTTGTTCTGCATGATAATATTACCACTATACTTCCTACATGCATTAGGTTAAAAATTTTATTTATTAATTATTTTGTCGATGAAAGATAGGTACATTGAACATTTCTTATTAACATAGTGAATCGGTGTTGTCCATTTAAACAGTCCTACAAAACCATTATTTGAGATTTAATGCTATAATGAACCTAGACTAATAAGTGACGTAGATAATGAAAAGTCACCATACAATAATAGTGACTATATATATGCCAATATTCACTGCAAAATGAGTCTTTACTTTAATAATTTTATGTTGAGTTTGACTTATTCTACTTTAATGAATTTAAAGCATCAAACTGCTTAGCATTTTATTTCACTGTTAGACAACCCAATGTATGCTATGAATATCAACTTTCCTGTCGATGTTGAGCCAATGTTTTAGCAATCTACATGATTCAATAACAGACTTAATTGCACACATCAAAGAAGATGCGAATTCTGACATCCAGGCGCAACAATCAAAATTCAGCATTTTGCATGTGGGGCTTGAAACAATATCAAAAACCATTAACGATGGGTCATCACATAGAGAAGGAATTCCTAGAGATTTGCAGAAAGCTTTCTGATATCAACAGAGCACTTGGTATTGTCAAGATTTGCCAAATCATTTTGCAAAAAAAAGTTCTCAATCTTATGCTTTAACAGCATCACTGTTTGATGATGAAAACATAATCTCAAAGCTGGAAAGGAACAACAAGAAGAACCAACTTATCAGCAAGGGCACCTGGAGATGCGAATAATGTGATAGAAAAAGACCCACAAAATAATGCTGAAGATGGGACGAAAATTGCGAGGGCAAAGAATTTATCCAAGGATAGTGCAGTAGAACGAAACAATTCAAATCTAGGTAAGTTAATGCATACATACAAACTCATCTTTTCATGCATAGGGTGAAGCATACTCAACATTCCAACTAAACGACTCTGGTGGAATATTGCATTACTGTAGTGAGCAACGGCGTTGAAGGTGGCGTTATGAGAGGACAAAAAATCAACCAGGCAAAGTCATAAGTATATATGCAAAATGATATGATAAATATTTTGTGATTTACATTGATCATTCTAAATTCACTTAAAATATTAGAAGGTTATTGAATAAAAATATATATTGACTATTTCAATTGTAGATACCAGTAAATCAATGCAGAAGAAAACACAGCATAGTCAGAAGTCAAGCAGAGACGAATTACTACAATGTTCTTTTTGCAACGCAGTGGTTGGAAATCTGAATCAAGTAAAAAAAAAACGAAGCAGTAACTTGGCCTACTCCATATGCTGCAATAAAGGTCGTGTATCCTTACCTCCTGCCCAACCAACCCCTCAGTACCTTTTGAATAAGCAGTCTGATAAAAGTTTTCGTCAGTCTATCCGGGTTTACAATTAAATACTTGCTTTCACTTCAATGGGAGCTAAAGTAGACACATCTGTCAGGTATCGAAATGGTCCATTCGTATTCCGAATACATGGCCAGAATTACCATAATATTGGCTCCCTACTCCCAGCTCAAAGAGCAAAACTTAAAGTCCCACAACTATACATATATGACACAACGAATGAAGTATCCAACCGCATCAACACTCTCACACGGGAAAGTTCCGAAAAGTTGGATACAAACATAGTTGCGGCTCTGATTGAAATGATAGATGCTAATAACAGCCTTGCCAAAATTTTCATAATTGCCAGGGACATATATGAATCTGGTGATGTGGCAGAATTTTCTATAAGACTGATCGATCGTGGATGTAGAATAACGCAGTATGATCTGCCAGCTAACCAAGAAATCGCTGGCTTAATAGTGGGTGATCTGCATGCAACGACCGGGGAAAGGGATGTAGTTGTACAGAAAAGGAGAGGTCATTTTCAAAGAATAAGTGAATCACACCCTTCACTCATGGCTATGCAATATCCAATTCCATGCGGTGAAATTGGCTTTCAGGACCAAATTCCATATACTACCGCCAACAAATCGACGATATAAAGAGAATACACGACAATGCGGGAGTTTTATGCATATCAAGTACAAACCAGACTATCTACCAGCAATGGCTTAGTTCGAGCAGGTAGACTTCTCCATCGACACATTGTTGATGCATACACTGCCATAGAACATTGACGACTATGTTGGATAAGAAATAACCAAAATACCATAAGGGCTGATGTTTACAACAACGTATACGACGCCATTGCAAAGGGACAACAAAAAAGGAAGATCTCATGGGAAGAGGATAATCCTACCATCATCTTTCGTGGGCTTTCCAAGGTATATGATAGAAAATTATCTTGACGCAATATCATTGTGCAGATGGTATGGAAACCCACATCTATTCATAACCATTACGGCAAATCCAAACAGGGAAGAAATCACAAACCACCTAGAAGCATAAGGGAATGATGTCACGCCCCGACCCGCGCCGGAGGGATGACAGCAGCCACGTTTGTCAATAAACGCAAGGCTTTGATATCAACTCACACATCAACGAATTAAATCACACGAAGTCAAAATGAACGGCATTATAATTATATAACAAGGAAGGTTTTACACTATGCAATACAACTCAAAACATCGATACTAGAAGGAATACAAACATCGATCAACGAAGGAATGTATGTACAATCAAAATTTCCTTCCAAAAGATATCCCAGTCAATGGATCCAACGCAAAATAAAGATACTGTACCTCAAAATGAGAGCAAGAGTAGCGGAAACGTCGATAGGAGAGAGGCAACCTCCGGTCAAAATGATATCAACCTATAAGAGGATATATGTATATATGGGGTGAGCAAACTACAAGCTCAGTGAGAAAATATAATGAACACACCTTATCTTCACGGTGAGGTGTATCCCAACGATGAATACCAATACAATCATCAAAACACTACTTTGAACGATCGCACAAACAGAATCATGTATACCAAAGATACCAAATCACATAAACGACGCGTGGGTAGCCATAACCTCACTCAAGCTAAACTCCCCGTCGAGAGTCAGACGAGTCCGTCACCGTACTCTAAACCATGTACCGTGAATGATCGTATCAACTATGTATGTTATGCATGTCCCACTCCGGTGACGTTGGCCGTAATAAATCTTAACGATCACCTTTCAACAATAATGGCGAACGGATAGGTGTATCGTTAGGCCACACTCACCCGGGCTCGCCCAGCCACGGGCTACTAATGCCAGTCTCACTCACCCGAATCCTGGCGGTTTCGGGCTACTAACCAAAACTGCCACTCTCACTCACCCGACTGGCTAGTTCGGGCTACTAATGTCTCGGTACCGACTATGCAACATAAAAACAACACATATCACAATCGTGAGCCCTCCAATCAAATGGAGCATACAGAAGAGTGACGCCTCATCACTTTCATATAATCCACATATCAAATCAATCTAAAAACCAACTCATATGTTTAATATCACGTCAACAAAAATAAATATGAATATTCTATAGCTGGCAAGGCTCACTATCACATAAACACCACAAATTCACACCAAATCTCATCAAATAAGGCAAATATCAATAACATATAGCCGACAAGGCACTCTATCAATTAAGCATAATATTGCCTAAACTCATAAAAGAATGAAATAAACTATCCATTACAAGGTTCACACATCCCGTGAAGGGAAAATGTCCCCATATAATCAACTCACAATACATGCTAACTTTCCACAACGTCACCAGCTGCCCTCGGTCCCTCGACGTCACTCCTTTGCCTAAATAAGAAGATAACGCCTTAGATATTAATTTTAGAAGAGCGGTCGATAATCTTCAACTTTCAAAACCTTAGTATTCAACATAAGCCGTTACATCAAAAATGTCGAAAAGGTATTTAAACATCGTCACGACGCATTCAAAATATCGTGAAATTACTTCTGGAACAGCCGCGATAGTTTCGAAATCCTTCGACCGAATGTAGAGACTTTCAGTTTCGCAGTAGTCTCTTAAAAAATTCTTAATAACTCGTAGAAATGTCGGATTGAGGTGATTCGAGTCGCTGTGAAAAGCTCAGAAAGTTAGCTTTCCACAGAGATCAGGTTTAAAGAATTCGGAGCAGTATAACCAGGTAAAATCTGCGAATTAAAGAAACTGTGCACAGCTCGGTACCTGAAAATCTCTGTTCCGCAGCAGCAACTTTAAAATTTATATAAAACCGTAGAAATATCGGATTGAGCCTTTTCAACAGGCTCTGGAAACCTGAGTGACGTAGCTTTTAAGAGGGATAAATTTCAAAACAATTGGTGCACAATAACTAGGTCGAAACTGAGAATTACAGAAGCTGCGCATAAAAGTATTAATTTTTTTCAGCAGGAACTTCAAATATTCATAACAATTCGCACAGATATCGGATTGAGCTGATTTTTACGGCTAAGAATAACTAAAGATCTTTAACTTCTAATAGAAATCAGATTCGAAAACATCAGAGCACCATAACTAGATCAAATTCGAAAATGACAGAAACTGCGCACAACAGAAATTTTTAGGAGGAAATAGTTTCATAATTATACTAAAGGGAGGATATTCTCTATGTTTAAGACCTAACATACCTGAATAGAAGTTATTCCAAACCGAAGCTTCAAAATTCTCCTCTTATGATTTTTTTTTCTAACGATACTTCATATGGAAGAAAGGAAACTAGATAATAATGAATAAAAGAAAACTAGAAGCAAAATTTGGGCTGTGCTTTATTTTTTCAATTGGGCTTAAATAGATTCAGGTGTTATAAATGACGTATCAAATGACAGACCATGCCTACAATGCATAGTATTCAAAATAAAGCTGGACCAGTTAGTAGCTGACATTGGAAGCGGCATTTCTTCGAACGTTGTAGAGCATGTATGTTGTTATAATACAATACTACATTTTATATTGCATATATAACTAAAATTTATGATGAATTGTTTTTTCTTGGTATCCTTGAGTATTGCAGTGTTGTATACAATTGAGTTTCAGAAACGTGGCATTCCCCATGCACACATATTAGTTTGGCTAAGTGGCAGAGACTCCAACCCCAGCCCACTAGAAGTAGACAAATTAATATCAGCCGAAATTCCTGATAAGACTATCGACGAAGAGGGATATACTTTAGTGGAAGAATTCATGATGCACGGGCCGTGTGGTGATGACAGAAGGAACTCACCTTGCATGGACAAAAACATGTGCATAAAAAAATTCCCAAAAAGGTACAATCAAAGAACTGCAGTCGATGAATATGGACATGTGAACTATAGACGCATGTGGGATGAAAAAAGATACGTTGTGAAGAGAGAGATTAAAATGTTCAGCAATTATGTTGTGCATCACAATATTTTCTTGCTGAAAAAATATAAGGACATATCAATGTTGAGTGGTGCAACAGGAGAAAAGTAATCAAATATCTTTTCAAGTATATTACAAAGGGTGTTGACAAGGCCACTATGATAATTGAAAACAACCCCGGTGCTCATCAACAGTCGCAAAAGGACAATAAGAATTCACACCAAGGAGATGAAATAAAAGGTACCTAGACTGTAGGTATTTATCAGCTTGTGAAGCAACGTGGAGGATATTTGCCTTTAACATCCACTACAGAATGCCAGTTGTAAACAGACTGCCATTCCATCTTGAAGGTCAGCAAAGCCTGGTATACGACGATTCTGTAGACCTTGAAAGAATGATCTCGGGTGACGGCATTCATAAAACAATGCTCACAGAATGGATGGGAACAAACAAAAGGAGCCGTGAAGCAAGGAATTTAACTTACGTTCAGTTTCCAACAAAATTTGTATGGAATGTGTCTAAAAAAGCCTGAACTCCACGTAAAAAGGAATTATTCTCGGAAGATTCGTAAACATACATCGAATAGCTGGAGAGATATATTATATGAAAATATTGCTTGGAACAGTAAAGGGACCAACCTCATACGAGGATATTCTCACAATGAATAGTGAGGTCATGTAGACGTTCAAAGATGCATGCTGTAAAAGAGGTTTATTAGATGGAGACTCGGAATGACATCAAGCAATGGAAGAATCATCGCACTGGGCTACACCAAACCAGATGCATTACCTATTTGCAACATTGCTGATTTATCGCGAAATAGGTGACCCGCTAAGTTTTTGGGAAACTTTTGGAGATACCTTTCGGAGGATCACACTGCGACAACGAAGGCTCTTTGGACACAGAGCTGGAAATAACAGATGACGTACTACAAAACTATCCTCTAATGTATCGAGAATATACTCATGTAAAACTCAAAATCTCAAGCCGATTTCTCCGGAATGCCTATTCCATCGGCCAGCGTGATGCAAGAGTTGACAAACAGACTACTAATGGAGGAAAATAGCTACAATATAGAAGATAATGCTATTGAACACGACCGACTATGTTCTATGCTTAATCAAGAACAACGACAGGTCTTTGATGCAGTAATGAACTATATGGAAAAAAGCAGCGGACAACTTTTTTTCCTCAATGGACCATGTGGAACAGGAAAGACGTACGTTTACAAGACCATAATCACCAAACTCATATCACAAAAAATAATTGTCATACCAGTTGCAGCATTACTCTTGCCGGGAGGAAGAACAGCTCATTCAAGATTCAAAATTCCTATTACAATTCTAGAAAATTCAATGTGTGAAGTAAAACAAGGTACAATGTTAGTAGAGTTACTAATAAACTCAGATTGGATAATCTGGGATGAAGCACCAAGGACACATAGGTGTGCTTTCGAGGCCTTGGACCGGACAATGAGAGATTTGATGTCCACAACAGACCCTCTTGCAGACAAAAAAACATTTGGAGGAAAGACTATACTTCTAGGTGGTGACTTCAGACAGGTTTTACCTGTCATACCAAAAGGATCCAGACAAGATACGGTTGAAACAGCCATTAACCGGTCATACTTGTGGGATCATTGCAGTATATATACATCAACGCAAAACGTGCGGTTGAACCCAACCGAAGTAGGGTTTGTAGAATGGGTGTTGGAGATCGGAATGGAACTCAAATCTACACTACAGTCGGGGATGTGGAAATGGTTCGGATTGAAAAGGATATGATGATGAAGCCGGAGCCAGACACCATTCAGCAAATAGTAGGCTATATGTATCCAGAATTCGAAAATAACATGACAAATAAAGAGTTCATAAGGGAAAGAGCAATACTTACTCCTCGAAATGAGACCGCTGATGAGATAAATGATTACATGCTGTCAATTTCTCCAGGGAATTCATCTGACTATTTGAGCATAGATACTACTGAAAAGGAAAATGAAACAGGTCATGGCCCAGAAGGAATCTAATCAGTGGAGTTTCTGAACACACTACAGTTTTCAGGTATTCCAAACCATAAACTTACTCCCAAACCATCGGTTGTTGTTATGCTACTAAGAAACATCAACCAAAGAGATGAACTTTGCAATTGAACGAGAATGATAGTCACACATTTGAGCAACAGAGTTGTTGAGTGTGAGATTCTAACAGGAACAAATATTGGAACAAATGTACTAATTCCAAGAATCATTATTTCGCCATCAGACACATGATGGCCATTTAAACTTCGACGACGACAATTTTCACTGAAAGTTTGTTACTCGATGACAATTAACAAGAGTCAATGACAGGGCTTAAAGAGAGTAGGCATATATCTCCCAAAACCAATGTTCACACATGGCCAGCTTTATGTTGCAATGTCCAGAGCAACATCACCCGCATGAATCAAAATATTGGCGTTCAAGGAAGACGGCATGGACGATGTGGAAATTGTCAATATAGTATACCATGAAGTTTTCAACCACACAGATTAATGCGTACAGATGAAAAAACAAATGCATGTTGAATACAATCATGACATTTATGCTTATTATTAGTATTATTATTATTATTGTAATTATTATTATTATATTATAATATGTAATAATAAACACTACTTCTGAGGTTGAAAGGTTGTTATTAAGGTTCTACAGTAATGAATTTTACTATTGTATGATTGGAAAAGTGAACAACTGCAAGACTGTATAACTCTTTTTACTTTTTCTGATATGCAATAGTATAGACTTGATATTGTAAGGTGTTCACCAAGATGTTTTCGGAAGGGAGCATGTACGAGATATCTGACACAAACATTGCAGAATTTAGGAAATATCTCACAGTATCCATCTTCTTTTCATTAACGATTATAACTCTGCGATCATTTGCAAATCTACGATAAGTGCACATCTACCAGAAATTAATACAACAATTACTTTAACATCAACTATACATTGTTTTTAAAATGATATGATTTAAAATTTTATTCACTATCATGTTTTCTAATTGTAACGTTATTAGTAGCCTTGATGTTGTAAGACTGCATTGATGCACGACATCGGTTGATAAATAAAATAATGAACGACTGTAAGACTGTTGCTAAAGTTCGTATTATAAGGATGTATAAATAAAGATGAAAAACTAAATTCCTTTTAAAAGGTCATTATCATCATTAATGCCATCTATAGGCTGAACGGGTGTAAGACTGTTGTTAAACTTCATATTATAACTAATCAATGCCCTGATTGTTAACTGTCAGTATTTACGAAAAAAAAATACCAAAACCACACCAAACGACCATTCCTACAAATATTGTTTACGCTCGCAATGACATTGAAGAAACACATTTTTTGTGAAACTAAAATCAACAGTCATGCAACACAGTAAGGATTTCATTCACTTCGCAATATACAGTCATACATTTATTGATGCACACATACACTTAATTGCCCCAACATTATATTGTAAATGAAAATAATAACATTGATATGTATCTCGGAAAAAACAAAAAGGCATCGAGTGTATACAACAAATACTAAAACATTAACCATACAACAAAACAAAATGCCAGGCTGAAATTGTATGAATGAAAATGTGATTATATATTATATTATTGTATGAATGCAAAAATGAACGACTATAAAGTTATTACTAATGTTCATCCGTAACCAATTTAAACATTGTATAATTGCAAAAGGAACAACAACAAAACTCTATAACTCTGCTTTCATTTGTAGAAATGCAGTAGTAAAATCTACGATAAGTGCACATCTAGCGGATATTAATACAACAATTACTTTAACAACAATTATACCAAAATATTTTTTAATCATAAATTATATGGTTTAAAATTTTATTCGTTATTATATTTTATAATTGTAACATTATTAGGCTGTTGCGAACGTTCCTATTATAAGGCTATATAAATAAAGATGACAAACTAAATTCCTTTAAAACACAATACATCATTATTGGTGACTCTGACCAATCGGGTGTAAGACTGCTGCTAAATTTCATTTTATAAATGATCAATGTCGTCATTATTGTTGACTGTCAGTATGAATATTACATGAAAAAATATGAAAAAAAATAAATAAGACACCAAGCGCCCATTCGTACAAATATTGCTTACACTCACAGTGAACTTGAAGATAACACATTTTTTTTGGAACTAAAGAAATAAAAAAAACCCATACAATGTATCTACCACACTGTTAATCCCCATCTTAAAAAATTATCATGTCTATAACTATAACATTAAGCATGCAATGCATCTAAAAATTAGTAAATAGCGAATCCATTAACTCCAAAGGAAATGAATGCATTAATTAGTGTTCATTATAGACGTCCATGCATTTCATTAAAATACACATACTCTAAACAAGTTAAATATTTACCATTCAATTAATCTACACATTGACAAAATCATCGGTCATGCAATACAGTAAGGACTTCATTTCATTCGTAATATACAATCATACATTTACAGATACACACATACACTTAATTGATTCAAAATTATATTGAAAATGAAAATAATACCATAGATATGTATCTCAGGAAACCCAACAGACATCGAATGTATATCGCATTAAATAATCTTATAAATTTATGCCTATTCGACTACAACACATTGAGCTCTCAAATACTATATATTATAGACTCAATTCAGCAATGTAAAACTCACAAATTGCAAAACACAATACAAACAAAACTGCTGAAATAAATTTTTCCAAAAATCCCATAACTCATAATGTTAGAGCAATTGCGTCTTTTTTTAAACCAAAGTTTTACAGATATGCACCATGCAATTAACCAACTAGTAGCAACAATGAACATAAGGATGGATTCAACTGCAGACTACACATGATGTAGATTCGAAATTACATTCAAGGTGTGATGTAATTTTGGATTTAATCAATCAGTAGATGACAAAGTTAAACACAAGGTGTTTGGAAATCCAGCAGAGATTGAAGCGACAATAGGTATTATGTTTTTATTAACTCATGCCTTACAATTAATTTCCGTTAGAAATAGTGCTAATAAAATCTCATGATTATTGCTAATTAACAGGACTTATAGGGCTTGAAGGGACAGACAAAAGAGACGATGCTGATGCAACACACATTCAAAAACAGATATCAGGCTCTAAGCATGCCCACAAAATAAAACTGATGTAGCATCTACCGCAACGAAATAGAAATGGAGCAAATTTGACAATAACAAGATACTTGTTGAACAACAAATACTGCAAAGATAGTTTTCCAAGGACAACATCGTAGAAAACCACATAAATGCAAAATTGCCAATGTTCAAGCATGTGTCTGCCCTGATAGAAGGCATGGATGAACATTCCTACGTGACATGTCTTTTAGGAATTCAGTGTGGTGTCGACTTCTTCCATACATTGACAACAAAGGGAAGTTGGCGGTTTGATGAGGTATGTAAACATAAATATATAAAATTAACTATGTATTAAAATGCCAATATGTTATTCATGTTAGCAGCACGTGGATGAAGCATTAAGAGGATTTATTGAAAAGTAAAGGCGAACAATAATTACAAATTCAAGGATTTCATTTATGAACACTGCTTTCAACCAAATAGTGGCAGCAGATATGTGAACTCCGGTGTAGCAGATCTGGCAGCATTACGTACATACACTCTAGGAATCATAGAGGATTGGCCATGTACGTCATGGGAAGATTCAAACTTGATAGAAATACCTATAAACATAAATTAGTCTCACTTGGTACTCTGTAATAGTTGACTACAACAATGAAGTCATCACAGTACATGACTCTGATCCATCATGCGATATGAACATGAGATTTTTTAATACAACTTTTGAAAAGACAAGAATAACCATCCCATATCTGCTAAGACATTTGAGGATTACAAACAGGCTGCTGAACTTCACTATCCAAAGAGACTGCTTCTTTCCTCACCAAGAAATCAGGTAATGTGCAACTTAAATTTTTTTTTTCTATTTTTGACCATTCATGTGAACACAATTCCCCAAAACCTTTTTCATTGCTGCAAATAGTGGAGAATGGGGGTGTATATGATGCGTTGCGCTTTCTCCCTGTCCCCAGAAGACAACATATACGATATTGCACCAACAGAGATAGAAGAGTTCAGAAAATACCTCGCTGTGTCACTGCTCAGTAAAAATTGGATGTGACCAATGAACGCATTATAAATATTTCGTTATGTATCATTTGCATTTTAATTCAAATGCAGTGTAATATCTTCTTGTTGAACATTGCACAATATTTATTGGTCCATCAAGCTTCAAAGTTGAAATATAGCTACATACAAAAATATAGATATATAGATATATGGTATAACATATATAATAAAAAATAAACGTACAATGAAATAGAAATAAATTTCCTTATGTGACCGATTAAAAGTGACGATAAGTGCACATCTAGCGGAAATTAATACATTAATTAATTTAACAACAACTTCACTAAAATATTTTATAATTGTTACATTATTAGTAGCTTTGATATTATAAAATTGAATTGATGCACAACGTCGGTTGATAAGGACAAAAATGAACGACCGTAAGACTGTTGCTAAAATTTCATCTTATAAGGTTGTATAAATAAATATGACAAACTAAATTCCCTTATAACAAGTCAATATTATCATTATTGACGACTTTGATCGATTGTCCCATATGGACTGAATGGGTGTAAGGTTGTCGCTAAAGTTCATATTATAACAAATCAATGTCACTATTATTGTTGACTGTCAATATTAATATTACATTAAAAATATGAAAAAAAAAATAAGGAAAAAATCCCAAACGACCAGTCGTAAAGGTATTGCTTAAACTCACAGTGATCTCGAAGAAAACACATTTGTTTGGGAACTAAAGCAATAAAAAAAACCATGCAATGTATCTACCACACTTTTTGTCACAACCTTGATTGCCACGTCATCGGCTCGTTCATTGCCGAGCCAAACCCGAGCAATGATGCCCGGTTCAAGGGGCACGAGTTGGAGCGGTTCAACACTTGGACACACGGGGCCTAAACATCGTCACACGAGGCACGCGCACGAGGCAGCATCGGGCGCGCGGCATCGGGACAAGCCAGGCACACGCGCGTGCAACACTAGCGACAGCGCGCGCGGCATCGGGCTTCAACGCGCGCGGGGCACGATGGCATGCCCCGAGACCTTCGGAACTTGGGGCGCGCGACGTGCCGAGGCAGGGCGCGAGGCCCTGCCATACACCCGACACGTTGCGGGCGGCACTTCGCGATGGGGCCTGGGCGGCCGAGCCCAGGCCAGCGACGGGCGGTGGTCCGGCGAGGGTCCGGCCGAGCACGGCGGTGCTTGGCGGCGCGCGGCAGCGCACGATGGCAGTCCGGCGGCGGTGGTTCCGGCGGGCGGCGGCGGACGGCAGCGGCGGCGGCGGTGCCGGGAGGATCGAGGCCGAGCATGTGACTCGGCCATGCAGAGCGAAGGGCGCGCGCGGGGGCGGCAGCTGGCGGGAGTGTTTCTCGTGAAGCTGTTGGACGAGGTCAAGACCAAGTCTTCGATCCGCGTGAATGTTTGAACGAGCTCGGGGCTGTTGAGAGAATATGGGGTGCCGAATTCAAACGGAGAAAATCTCTCCGAGCCAGATTCTCCCGACTCCTATATAAATGAGGGGGCGGCCGAGCTAAAAAACAAGATCGCACAATCTCAAACATCCGAGATCCACCATACGAGAGAGAGCGATCGATCTCTTATACGAACGACACACACGTTCGAGAGAGAAGATAGAATCGGGGCGCGCGCCGACCCGAGCGATCGTGCCACACACACACTCCGAGTTCGAGCGTCGAACTTGGACGGGGTCCCGACGAGGGTTTCACGAGCGAGGTGAGCGAGTGATTAAGATCCCGAGGGGATGTAGGAGATAACCGTGAGTTTGGGTAGATTAGGCAAGTGAGGCCGAGACTTGTTCGGACCCACGGGTTTGAGTGTTTTCCTACGACTGTAAACTTTACGTGAAATAAAGATTACGACCAGCCGAGTAGGCGAACCCGGTTGTCCCCGAAATTGTCCGAGCCGTGTTATTACGTTTCCGCATAATCAAAACAGGGACGGACGTGGGAGAGGCTTATCGCGGCAAAGTCACGAATCGGGCGAGCGAGGAGGGGCTTTGACGCGTGCCGGTTGTGAAGCGCGCGGGATTAAGAATTTTCGAAAAAAAATTTCTAAGTCCCGGATTTGCAACACTTTTAATCTACATCTTCAAAAATTATCCTCATAGCATTAAATGACTCTAACTTTAACATTAATCATGCAGTGCATCTAAAAATTAGCAAATGGCGAATCAGTTAACTCCAAAGGAAATGAATGCATTAATTAGTATTCATTATTGACGTCCATGCACTTCATTAAAATCCATATCAATTAGACAAATTAAATATTTACCATTTTTCAATTAATCTACACATTGACAAAATCAACAGTCATGCAATACAATAACGACTTCATTCACTTCGTAATATACGGTCATGCATTTACAGATGCAAACATACACTTATTTGCCTCAAAATTATATTCAAAATGAAATAATACCATTGATATGTATCTCAGGAAACCCTAAAGGCATCAAAAGTATAGCTCATTAAATAATCTTAAAAATTAATACCTATTCGTCTACATCATATTGGCCTTTGAAATAATCACAATTTGCAAAATATCTTCTTAATGAACATTGCACAATATTCATTGGCTCATCTACATAAAAACATATAGATATATAAATATATGAAATAACATATATAATAACAAAAAATAAACGTAGAATGAAATAGAATTAAAATTCCCCGTGCATCGCACGGGTAAAACCTAGTCTATATTATCTATATATATAGCAGATGGACGGGGGACTCTCCTGACGCGACATGTGGCCGAGCAGATATCCCGACCTTGCGACACGTGGATGGGAATAATTTTTTTACGAATCCAATGCATCTTAAAGTTATAATATGTGGTGGCTTCATAACTACAGTAATTAATTTGCACATAAAACGGTTACATAGATTAGTGCGTAATCACTCACGTAACATAAAAAAAAAACCCTAACAAATATGACGTATGCTATGATGTTTTTTTGGTATACCCTAATAATGGTATCTGATAACAATAGTTTATTTCATCTCTCTCTAACTTAATTTGCGGGCACACGTAAATACCATAAGTTACAATTCCAACGTTTACCAATAATATCATATTTATAAGATTGTTGAGCTTCTACAATATTTGCCAATGAATTTCTGTTGCAACGGCTATACATATTGGTGCATAACGGTCTAATTGTAATTAGTATAATTAGATTAGTGTCAATAACGTAAGCTATGATGATTTTTTTGGTATACCCTAATAACGGTCTCTGATAATTGCAACAGAAATTCATATTAGCACGTGGGTATTCCCATTATTAACGTATGCTATGATGATTTTAATGGGATTAAGTGGATAGGTTACCACGTTTACATATTAGTGCTCATTATTTAAGTGACCCTGAACCTACACAATCCACAACATGTTAAAGATTTTGATTAATTAATGAGAATGGTGCGCCTACAGAGTAGCTCTAGCCTTGAAGCATTAGGTCCTAAGGTTAATTCTCCGAATGTCGTTGTTCGCCTCTTGGAAGGCAAAAAACCTTAAGAAAAATGGAGAGCTTATGAGCTTGGATATGTTGTTATTGGATGAAAAGGTTTTTTGGTGTATGATTATTTATTGGTTCGCTTGTTGTATGTGAATCCATACTTTTTTTTGTGTGTTCTCGAACAGGATACACTAATGCAGGCAGGCTTCTATTCAGCGTCAGATGGTGGATGGCTTTAGCGACTTGGTTGAAGATGGACGCGTTTATGCAATCTCGAACTTCGAAGTCGTTGGTGCTCCTTTATGTTTTCGGATGACGGAGCACCGATATATGATGCGTTTCACCGACCGTATGACCATGGTTCCTCTCGATGCAGCCGACAAATAAATGATGAGAAATTCAGATTTAGTCCGTATGAAGCTTTGTTAAAGCTATATAGCTGACCAAAGCCAGGAGTTACTTGGTGTGTTATGAAAGTTCTTTGTTATTATTTCATTTATTCCTGTTATAATGAATGGCTTTGTCATGCTGGTTCAATAAATTATTTTTCCAACATATACAAATTTTACGTAGATGTTATTGGGTTGCTTTCCGGAGTCGTCGAACCAGAGGATGGCCTTACGATGCGAGCCACTTTGAATAGGTTATTTTGGATGGGTGAGTTTGTTACTAACGAACTATTATGATGCTCCTTCCGTCCCTTGGCTTATATATATATATTGTTTATTCTGTTTAGTGGTGTGGAGGTTTCCGTTACGGTATGGGATTGAAAAGGCGATGGATTTTTATAACGAGTTACGATCGGTTATAAGGCAGAAAGCTGTTGTCATTGTAACAAGTATTAACCCAAAGACATATGGAGGTAGGTAATTCACTGGATATGTTTTTTTTTATTATCTAGAGACATCTCATTGCATTGTTTTTTCAGGTATTTTATATCTTAATACAACGTCCTCATCAAAACTCTATGTGAATTACACCGGTGATATAGTTTCCAGTTTTCGAGAGAGGTAATTTGATGGCTATGATGATGATACATTATTGAATTTGTTTATTATGTTTTATGTAATTATTTTGGTACTTCCCGAATCAGAATGAAGAGCGTTGATGGATCAAACACGGTTTCCTTGGTGACCAATAGTGGAGAAATGTCGTTGTGCGTTATTTCAGATATCTATGATTTTCTACGCAATGAAGCAGAACAGGTATTTTCTAAATTATTTGGTCATCTTCATTATCTCTTTTGAATATTGTCAGATCCACTTTAAGAATGTAAAAATGCGGAGTTGCAAGACTGTAATATTATATGATGTAAGACCGTAGAATTGTAATTCTGCAAGACTGCATAATGCAAGTATTTGCGATGTAATCGTCACATGCTTTGTAATTGTGTAGGAACGAGATTTCGTTTGCGTAGCTAGGATTACAGACGTTGTGTCTCGGAGTGGATGGAACTACATTTCTTGCTCAAAGTGTTCAAACAAGTTAGAAAAGTCAGATGGTTCTCTAATTTGTAATAAGTGTATGAACTACAATGCGGTTGGAGTGTTGCGGTAATTAGTCATGTTTCCCCGATCGTCAAGTGATATGCTTAGATCGTGTTACATTTTTTTGTTTTTAAAATTTAGCTTTCGAATCGAAGCGGTTGTTGACGATGGGCGTGAGGCTGCAACCTTTGTGATATTCGATGGACCCGTACAAACAAGACTGCCGAGGAGTTATTCAACACAATGGTGGGATGCGCTAATTGATTTTTAGGCAAGTTTCAACAAAAGTTATGGTTCTTGTTTCTTATTACATTTTTTATGTTCTCCAGAAAGATGTTGGTCATAAGGAAAGCTCTTCAGTTGATGAAATTCCTGGGTGTATTTTAGCTTTGATTGGAAGGACCTTCGAGTTCCATATCAAGATAAAACCGTTTGATTTCAGAAGCATGTACCGTAGTTTTGTTGTATCACGTATGTCAGAAGTCATGGCCGAGAGTAGTGGATTGGATGCTCTGAAACATGTGAAGGTATGTGACAATTTCTAAACTCCTAATTTGTCAAGTTCCAAGTCTTTTCGCTAACATTGCTGTTGTCGCGAGGTGAAGATGTCTGATTGTGGACTGTCAAGTCTAGGATCTTCGACGGATATGTCGTATGGGGCGAAAGCTCAAGTGGCTAGTTAGGGATGAAATAAGTGGAGTTAGCAGAATTCTCTTATGCCATCAGAATCTAAGAATGAAGTGGTTGGTGTGGCGAAAAGAGAGTTGAATGGCAGTGTACAAACATAAAAATCTAAGGTGTTTCTCACAAGAAGATGAAGAAATGAAAAATGGGGAATTACTACCATTTGTTAATTTCTAATGTTAGAGTGGGACTTTTTTATGCTTTCTAGAGTATTACTTATCAATGGCGTTACCAATATTATATGGCTCAAGTGTTGCGACATAATTCATATTAACGTCGTTTTTTATTCATCATTAATTTATTGACGATAAAAATTAGCCCTCCATTAGGAATGTTTCCGTCAGTTCGATCGAATGGCCTATGGACACCGAAGTTTTTCCTCCAATGAGTCATGCCATCGTTATTTTTCTTCGGCCGACAACCCTTCTATGACCGAACAGTGATGCAGTCACCAAGGATTTGCACTTCATCATTGGAACGTTGAATATCTCCTTGTGATTAATTATACAGATTGTAACGTGAATGCGGAAAGATGTATGAGGTTTAACGAAAAGCACACTGAAAGGCATATGTCATACCAAGTCTTTTCTAAATATCAGAAAGCCTCTGGTGAATTTCCAAGCTGTGTTTGTCGACATTACTGCTAATCTGATTCACTGCAGTTGCAATAAAATCATACCTTGAGTATCCTAAGTAATATATTTTTTTTTGGTTCAATCCAATATACAATCGATTTTGTTTTTGGTTCACTTTTGGTTTTTATCTAACATTTTTCACCCCGGTTTAGTTAACCAATCAAAAAACCATACTTTTAATAGATAGTTTTTATTATATTTATATAGTATATATAATATTGTATATCCTGCTCTATATATTAAAAAAAATTAGCAAGTGAAGTAAGGGTTTTAGGCCCCATATTTTTTAGGTCCCTCGGTTTCGTAATACTATTATATGTATGTAGTTTATTTAATTAGTTAAAAATATCCAACATCTTGACTTCCTCATTTAGAAATACTATTATATGAATAAAATTTATTAGAAAAAAAATCCAAAATTTTAAAAATCCTAAGTAGATTCCATCGATATCGTGATCGACAATCAAAGGCTCCAAAATTTTCTGTCATTTTTATTCTCTCTTTCTTCATGTTCTATTGAAATAATAAATTGCATTAAAAAAGGTCCATTTTTTCCGATTGTGTATATTGCATATATAATTACGCGTTGCCGATTAATGTGGTTGTGACTTCATCAGAAACAAAAATTTCCATATTAAAAATTATAAAAAAGGCCCAGTTTCAAATGTTCGTTTTTTCATGCCCCATAATATGATGGTGTCACACAATAAATTTGTAAGAATACTTAGTAATGGTAAGAATGATTTAGGTCCCGATTTTTTAGAAATCCCAATTTAATTATACTATATATATATATATATATATATATATAGTTAAAAATATCAAATATTTTGAGGCAATCATATCAATTTAGTAAGGATGTTATAAAAATAAATTTTGGTTAGTTAAAAAAGCTCAATATCTTGAACCCCTCAAGTTAGTAATATTGTTATATAAATGAAATTTAATTAGTTAAAAAGACACTGAATTAGTAATGCTCGAAATTTTTCCAAATTAAAAATTTTAAAAAACTTCTTAAGATTCACAATGTCACAAGAAATATTAAATTGATTAGTTATTTTGTCAATTGAAAATGAATTGGCTGCAAAGATTGATTATGAAAATTTTATATAAGAATTTTCGTCGGAAAAAACTAGAAGACTAAATCTCGGGATAACGCCACTTTTGGTCCCCGATGATTATTCATTTGGGCACTTTTGATCCCCGATGTTTAAATATGCTGCATTTAGTAAATATAGTAGAAGCTCAACAATCTTATAAATATGATATTTAATAACTACACATCAACAGAAATTCATTAGCAAATATAGTAGAAGCTCAACAATCTTATAAATATGATATTATTGGACAATTATAGAGACTTTTTAGCACCTATGGTTGATGTAAACGTGGTAATCTATCCACTTAATCCCATTAAACATGGGATCGTTATGACTTTTCGTATCCCAAACCATTTGTTTGCCTACACTAATTGCGATATAGTGGTTGTGAGAATAAAAATAAAATGATCTATATGTAAAATATTTAATAGATATGTAAAAATATTGCGATATAGTGGCTTATGGTATTATCTAATATGACGATTAGGTTGCTTTACTAATGTCAATGAATGATGGGAATAAAGTATTGCAAATCCGGGACTTAGAAATTTTTTCGAAATAAAAAGCCCGCGCGCTTTACAACCGGCACGCGTTTGACTCGTTCCTCCCTCGCCCGATTCCCGAGTCACCCGCGATAAGCCTCTCGCCCGACCCTGCTTTGTATATGCGGAAACGTTAAAACAAAGACACGGTCAATTCGGGGACAACCGGGTTCGCCTACCCGGCTTGTCGTAATCTTTATTCACGCAAAGTTTACAGTCGTAGGAAAACACTCAAACCCGTGGGTCCGAACAAGTCTCGGCCTCACTCGCCTAATCTACCCAAACTCACGGTTATCTCCTACGTCCCCTCGGGATCTTAATCACTCGCTCACATCGCTCTTGAAACCCTCGTCGGGACCCCGTCCAAGTTCGATGCTCGAACTCGGTGTGTGTGTGGCACGATCGCTCGGGTCGCCGCGCGCCCCGATTCTCTCTTCTCTCTATAACGTGTGTGTCGTTCGTATAAGTGATCGATCGCTCTCTCTCTTATGGTGGATATGAGATGTCTGAGATTCTCAGCTGCCCCCTTATGAGCTCGGTCGCCTCCTCCTTTATATAGGAGTCGGAAGAATCTGGCTCGGAGAGATTTTCTCAACAACCTCGTTCAAATTCGAATTCGGTTGTCGCGAGAATCTCTCTCCGAGATTTTCTCCCGTTTGAATTCGGCGCCCCGAATTCTCTCAACAGCCCGAGCTCGTTCAAACTCTCACGCGGATCGAAGACTTGGTCTCGACCTCGTCCAATAGCTTCCCGAGAAACTCTCCAGCCAGTTGTCGTGCCCGCGCGCGCTGTCTCGTCCCCGCGTGCCCTTCACTCCGCATGGCCGAACCATGCTCGGCCTTGATCCTCCCGGCACCGTCGGCAACCACCGCCACCGCCGCCGCCGCCGCTGCCGTCCGCCGGCGCCACCGTCGGACCGCCGCCTGCGCCTCCTGGCCGCCGCGCACCACCGTGCTTGGCTTGTTTTTCGTCGAGCCACCGCTCGTCGTTGCCTTGGACCTCAACGTCCAAGTCGTTCCGCACGTGCTCGCCCACCGTCGCCTGCTTGGCCTGGCCTGGCCCGTGTCGGCGGCTCGTTCGTGTCTCCAAGTGCTTCCCGAGCCATGTGCCTTGGTGACTTTGCACAACATTGAATTCCCGCCTGGCAATGTTTAAACTTGCTGACGTGGCACTCGCAAAGGTGTAACAATCCTCCTCCACTTGAAGAGTGTTGACGTCCTAGTCGACGACCTCCTTTTTTTGCCACCGTCAATCCCGCATCTCAGCATGCAATTCGCCCCGATTGCCTTGCGCCATTCCTCCTCGAAGTCCAAGTTGATCGCACACACGAACATTCCTAAGCCTCGCCCGCCCCGACCGTCTCGCGCCCTTCCTCAGCGAAGTCCGATTCGGCCGCACCCATGAGCTTGAAAAAACCTCATCGTCTAGATGACTTAGCTCCTCGGTAACCTCAAGTCACCAAAACCTGTTTGGCCAACACCGCGTGTTTGGCCCCTTTTGATGCTCCAAACAAATCCTCACGTCAAGTACATCACGACTAGCTTGCGCGGGTGGATCCATCGTCCCGCGTCTCGCTTGCGCACGCCCAGACATGGGGGTCACGCTCCCTCGGCCTGCGTCGCTCGCACCGGCCAGCGCTGCATGTCTGGCGTTGAAGGTTTTGACGAGCCCCTTGTTACCTCGTTCACGCCTCTTGACTCCATTCGTTTGCACCTGCATCAAAATTTTCCCGTGCTCCACAACAGCTTGCTTGCTCGCGACCTCGCCCCGGTCACTCGGCCAAGTCTCCCCCAACTTTGCCTTGGTTTCTCCTCAACCCGCTTGGTTGCCTGCGCCCTTAGCACATAGTCCCGCCCTGCGCCGCGCACAAAGGCCCCATGATGCTGCGTGTGTCAGTCTCCGTTCTCCCGCAATGGCTCGCTCCGCACCGCACCCCTTAGCACGCCTCCTCGTGCCCTAAGCATCCTGGCGCCGCGTGTGTCAGCCTGCGCTCCCCCGCAACGGCTCGCTCCCCACGCGCGCCTCGCCGCACGCCTCAGTGCCCCCGACGCTCGCCCGCCTCCACCTCGTGAAATACACCAATTAGCCTAGGAGAAGTAGCTCTCACCGTGTTCAACATTGTTTCCGGAAAGTCCTCATCGACTACCACCGCCGCCGCTCGTGCGCATTTAGGACACTGTCGAGCCATGTGCCCGTTTGCTCCACAAACGTAACACCTTTCGCTCGCTTGTTGTGGTTTCGCGGCCTCGTCCGCGCGCTTCTCCTGGTTGCCCTTCTTTCGGCCACCCCGCTTCTTGGCCTCCCTTTCACGATTCGCAGGTCTTCTGTCGGCCACCTCACTCGTAGCCTCGACTGTTGTTGGTCTGATCTCAACAAGCCGCTCGGCTGCCGCCTTCGCCGTGGCTAAGTCCTGCACGCCTAGCCTCGCCAACTCGATTTGGGCCCAACTCTTGAGCCCGACCATGAAGTTGAACAATTGGTCCTCCTCCGACATCCCCTGAACATCGAGCATAAGTGAAAAAAATTGCTTAACGTACTCGCGTACCGTGTCAGTCTGCTGCAACTTTCGTAGTGCCTCGCGCGCCACCCACGAAGTGGTGCCCGACAGGAACTGGGCCCTCAACTCGCGTTTGAGTTCGTCCCACGACGCCACCCTCTCGCGATTAGCCTGAGCATCCGCCGTCAATTTTATCCTCCACCACAGCTTCGCATCACCCTCAAGGTAGATCGTCGCCGTGTTCACTCGCTCGTCCTCGGCCACCGCAGCCGCGTCGAAGTATGCCTCCATGTCCCACAAGAAGTTCTCTAACTCCTTGGCATCGCGCGCCCCTGAGCTTTGATTGGGCGCGAATGATCCTCCTCGATTCGCCAACGCGTCCTTCATAATCTCTAGGTCGCGTTCGATCTGCTTCGCGCGTTCCTCGCTTTCCCGAGCTGCACGTTCGATCAGCGCCACCGCTCGTCGATCGCCTGTGCCACCTCTCGGAAATTCGCGTTTAGCCCATCGATCCGCCGGTTGAAGCCCGCCATGGCTTCCTCCATCGCCGCCGCCGAATTTCTCATATCCGCAATATGAGCCATCAAATCCACCATGTTCGGCAGTGCCTCGAGTTGTGCTCGGAAAGCCTCGCACTGGCTTTCAAGCTCCGTCACTCTAGCACCCGTCGAATTCATCACACTTCGATCCTTCGCTCTGATACCAACTTTGTTGCAGATTCGGGACTTAGAAATTTTTTCAAATTAAAAATCCCGCGCGCTTTACTACCGGCACTCGTTTGACTCGTTCCTCGCTCGCCCGATTCCCGAGTCACCCGCGATAAGCCTCTCACCCGACCCTGCTTTGTATATGCGGAAACGTAAAAACAAAGACACGGTCAATTCGGGGACAACCGGGTTCGCCTACCCGGCTTGTCGTAATCTTTATTCACGCAAAGTTTACAGTCGTAGGAAAACACTCAAACCCGTGGGTCCGAACAAGTCTCGGCCTCACTCGCCTAATCTACCCAAACTCACGGTTATCTCCTACGTCTCCTCGGGATCTTAATCACTCGCTCACCTCGCTCGTAAAACCCTCGTCGGGACCCCGTCCAAGTTCGACGCTCAAACTCGGTGTGTGTGTGGCACGATCGCTCGGGTCACAGCGTGCCCCGATTCTCTCTTCTCTCTCGAACGTGTGTGTCGTTCGTATAAGTGATCGATCGATCTCTCTCTTATGGTGGATATGAGATGTCTGAGATTCTCAGCTGCCCCCTTATGAGCTCGGTCGCCCCCTCCTTTATATAGGAGTCGGAAGAATTTGGTTCGGAGAGATTTTCTCAACAACCTCGTTCAAATTCGAATTCGGTTGTTGCGAGAATCTCTCTCCGAGATTTTCTCCCGTTTGAATTCGGCGCCACAAATTCTCTCAATAGCCCGAGCTCGTTCAAACTCTCACGCGGATCGAAGACTTGGTCTCGACCTCGTCCAACAGCTTCCCGAGAAACTCTCCCGCCAGCTATTGTGCCCGCACGCGCGCCTCAAAACCGTGCGCGCTGCCCCGCGCTCCGCATGGCCGAGCCACATGCTCGGCCTTGATCCTCCCGGCACCGCCGCCGACCACCGCTGCCGTCCGCCGGCGCCACCGTCGGCCGCCGCCTGCGCCTCCTGCGCCGCCGCGCACCACCGTGCTTGGCTTGTTTTCCGTCGGGCCACCGCTCGTCGTTGCCTTGGACCTCAACGTCCAAGTCGTTCCGCACGTGCTCGCCCACCGTCGCCCACCGTCGCCCGCTTGGCCTTGGCCCGCTTCGGCCGCTCGTGCGTGTCTCCAAGTGCTTCCCGAGCCATGTGCCTTGGTGACTTTGCACAACATTGCATTCTCGCCTGGCAATGTTTAAACTTGATGACATGACACTCGCAAAGGTGTAACATAAAGGAACTGAGATCGTGGAAGATAATGTTATGTAGAGAAAAAGAAACAACTATTCTATTAACAATTCCAATTTGAATGTTCATTTCATGTCCTTACATCGTATTTTGAAACCGTTGTGGCTGTTGGTTTCCCTTTACTGGCTCTGTTATCAACTATAAATGATAGATAATACTTGGGTGGACATCACTTTCCACTAATTCTATTGCAACTAAGCCAAAATGTTTAGCGAGGTTCGATCTTATTTAAATCAAAACTTTGTTGAGCTTAGAGAAACAATTAGTAATTTGGTTGGACGCATCGACCTGAAAATGAATTCTTATACCGAATCTGCAGGCCGGAGATTCGATGCATTGAACTCAAGGTATGATTTCTTGCAACTGCAGTGAGTCAGATTAGCAGTGATGTCGACAAACACTGCTTGGAGATTCACAAGAGGCTTTCCGATATTGAGAAAAGACTTGGTATGACATATGTCTTTCAGTGTGCTTTTAATTAAACCTCATACATGCTTTCCGCATTCACGTTCCAATATGTATAATTAATCACCATGAGATATTCAGTGTTCCAATGCTGAAGTGCAAATCCTTGGTGACTGTATCACTGTTCGGTCAGAGAAGGGTGTCTCAGAGAAGGGTTGTCGGCAGAAGAAAAATAACAATGGCATGACTCCTTCGACAAAGTAGAAACGTGTAAAGACTTCGAGGCAGCCTACATTGAATGCATCTCCCAAAACATCGCAGATGACATATGCAAACGTAACACTTGATCTGCATATGAATAGAAACCTAAAAATGTTCCCGCATGTATCCACAATGATAGGCGATATGCAACTTGGATCACACATTGACAAGTAATATGGGAGACTGTCGCGGTGCTCAATTCTTTAATACTCTAAGGACGAAGACCGCATGGCTCCTCGACGAGGTTCGAAAGAGTGAGACTTTTATGTGTTTATTATTGTTGTTTGATGACAATCATGGTTTGTTGTTCAACATCATGTAGACGAATGCTTACGAGGATTCATCGATATGCAAAGACGGTCGAGTTTTGCAAGTTGCGAAATTTCCTTTATGAATACTGTTTTCAATCAGATTATTGCCACCGAATACAGGGATAATTGAGTAATTGATCTTTCAGCTTTGCGCCCTTACGCGCAAGGCACCTTGGAGGACTGGCCATCTACTCCATGGCAAAAATCAAATCTCATTGCAATCCCAGTCAACGTAAACAAATGTCATTGGGTGCTCTCCATTGTTAATTACAAAAATGACAATTACAGTTCATGACTTCGATGTGGATATGAGATTTTTTTATCAAGCCTTCGAGAAGACTCTATTTACTATCCTGTTCTAGGCATAACACAATCAATGGTGAACTTTACAGTTGCTCGGAATCAAAATTCTCCGCGTCAGACCGAGACGACGTAAGGCAAATTGTAATCATAGAATCTTTATTCAATCATAATCAAAGATATTAATTGTGCATTTTTGGATTATTTGAAACAGGGACGAGTGCGGCATATACATGTTACGTTCAGCTTTTTCATTGATGTTCAACGGCGACTCAGTCTAGGAATTAGGCCGGAACATATGGAAGACTTTACGAAGTATCTTACTGTTTCAGTTTTCTGTAACAACTGGGTTTAGAATTCATGGCAGTCTATTGGGTAAAACATGTGAAGCAACAGTTATAGGTCCCATGTTTTTTAGTTCCTCCAGTTTCGTATCGTATCGTATCGTATCGTATCGTATCGTATTGTTTTGTGTTATGTTATGTTATGCTATGTTATATTATATTATATTATATTATATTATATTATATTATATTATATTATATTATATTATATTATATTATATTATATTATATTATATTATATTATATTATATCAACGTGACATTGTTAACAACATTGTTAACGGTCTTACCAAGGCAACTCATCATAATATGGGGTCTAAAGAGAACATTAAAACGAGGTCTTTTTTGTGTGCTAACCTAGCACAATACTCCTATATTCAGGCTTGAGACCGACAACTATAACTCTTAAGTTTACAGAAGATAGTTAAATTTTAAGTTTTTTTGTTTTAGTTTAATCATTTCAAAACAAATAACAAAAATTATTTTTTATATGAAATTTAGGTGATAAGACAGACCACTTTTGGCCCTCAATGTTTCCGCTTGCCACATTTAGTCCCCGATGTTGTCTGATTTAGTGGATAGTCAGCGTCCATATTATGTGATCTATATGTAAAATATTTAATAGATATCTCAAATTAAATTAAGTAATTACATTCAAATAATCAAATTAAATATTTTCCATTTCATTCAAATAACTTTCTTAGGACACTGATAATGCACCCACACAGTCATGAACTTAGACGACAACAGAAATTTAATTTGATATTTGAATGAATATGATATTATTGAGATATCATTGGCAAATATTGTAGAAGCTCAATGATCTTATAAATATGATATTATTGGACATTTATACAGACTTTTTAGCATCTATGATTGATGTAAACGTGGTAACCTATCCACTTAATCCCATTAAAAAAATGGAGATTTAATTTACGTTGGGATCGTAACTTATGGTATTTACGTGTGCCCACAAATTAAAAGTTGAGAGAGATAGAAATAAACTATTGTTATCAGAGACCATTGGGTTTGGACACTTTATGTTCTTGCCTATAATACCATAACTTAACTTCATATCTCTAACATTGACGATCCCAACGGTCCGCTTCTCTGATATTACAAAATAACAAACGTTCTCTTATGGAATGATTAATAATAACTCCATATGGTGTATTAAATAATATCATGCAATAACTCCATATGGTGTGGTTACTTATGGTATTACAAAATAACCTTCTCTTAATTCAGACATTAATTGCATTATTCACCACGTCCTTACTACACATAACACAAACATATTATATATACTACATACACTTTTTTGGGGTTCGGCACTTGACATCGTTACACTGAATAATGAGCTAGGAAAACGGTATGTAATGGTAAATTGTTGCAAATTCTTACTTATGCTCCTTACTTATGCTCCTTACTGCTCAAACTAACACTGGAATTTACAACTTTTCACTTACATGTTTAGCTACTGAAGAAAATGTCAAGTCATCTCGCCACGGTATTAGACCAAAGTTTCGTCGATCTACATGGGTCAATAAATCAATTTGTGGGACGCATCGACGGAGATATTGATTCTTATATAAGATTCGAAAAATGAAGATTCAATGAACTACAGGCAACGTACGATTCCATTGCAGACAATGTCAGTCATGCAGCAACCACTGTCAACAACCGTTATTTGGAGATCCACAACAAAATTTCCAATATAAAGAAGACACTTGGTATGATGCTACGCTCTCATGTGCATTGCAAGTGAATATTCTCGCTATTTCTCCGGTTATATTATCTAATATTTGATTAATTTTCAACACATGTTCGATGTTGCGGGACGAAAACAGCAAACAACAGTTTGCCATCCCAGAACGCAGATCTGAATGCAAACAACGAGAGCAACAACATAAAAAGGCATAACCGAAAACAGATATTGAGATCAAAGCTTCAAATGAGGAAAATTCACAATATGTCCACAGAGTCACGTCAAGGTAAGTCCAAAAATGTTGTGGTTCCGTTGGTATCAATGCAACATTTCTTTTACCTTACATTTACCAAATCTGACAACAGGCATAAGTGTAGCAAGCGCTACGACACACGCCGAGGAACTGCGAGAAAGAACCAACGGCAATCACTGTTTCCTAGATATTAATACACGGGAACATCGATCTGAGATAACAAGGCAAATGCGATTCCAAATTTTGAAATCCAAGCGTCCATCGGCAGGAATTTACTGTAAATACGCAACATCAAACGAGGTTGCTCAATATTTTTTTGTATAAACAACATAAACGTCACCTCCATCAATGTTTTACTCCAATATTTTAATTGCATGCAGTCAAGAAAAACACCCAAAATGAACCTGCAACAGGACGAAGTACCGGCAAACACACTTCTACCACATGCATTCGAAAGGGTACGGTGATATTGACTTATACACAACGTCGATACCATTAGTATCACTACAAAAATGAATGTTGTTTTTGTGATAATTGTAGGCTGCAGTAAAGCACAACAACAAAGAACGTTGGAAGCTCAAAAGTCAAGAATATAAGATCTTCTTCAATGCCCTTTCTGTACTGCATTGGTTTGGAGGGCGGAGTCGATCAAAAGAAATGTAAGCGGAAACACTTTGCTCTACTCCATATGTTGCAGCCAAGGGGTCGGGTGTCGTTGCCTCCCGTCCGACATCCACCACAGTATCTTTTAAATAAGCTGTCAAATCAGACATTCCGACAATATATCAGGATTTAGCTTTCACGTCCATGGGGGCTAAGGTAGAATCGTCGGTCAAATCCAGAAATGGTACGTATGTTTTTTCCGAATTCACGGTCATAATTATCATAATATTGGTTCAGTGCTTCCATCCGAAGGCCAAAGACCCAAGTTTGCACAATTGTACATTTACGACACAGCAAACGAGGTATCCAACCGGATGAAGATGCTAACATAGTTGCAGGTCTCATCGAAATGATAGATGCCAACAACAAGCTTGCAAAAAATTTTAGAATGGCGAGAGACAGGTACGAAAACGGACGAAGTGCAGAGCTCTCGATACGGTTTATTGGTTGCGGACGCCGAGAAAGACAATATGACTTACCAGATGCAGAAGAAATCGCAAGACTGATAGTTGGCAACTTGCCTGTAACAACCGGAGAACGAGATATAATAGTCCAGACGAAATCTGGCCACCTTCAGAGAGTCAACGAATCACACCCTTCGTTTATGTCCATGCAATACCCCCTATTGTTCCCATATGGCGATGTCGGGTTCCATGACCAGATACCGTATAACACAGCTGTTCAATCACCGATTAAGAGGTCATATACGACAATGCGCGAGTTCTACGCATATCATATACAAATAAGCGTTGTTGATGCATACACCGCCATAGAACAAGAACGCTTACAGTGGATACGAAACAACCAGAAAACATTGAGGGCAGATATTTACAACTACATTTGCGACGCTCTTGCAAAGGGAGAAACAGATGCAAAATCTCTCGGAAAGAATTACCATGATGCCTTCGTCGTTCACGGGGTCTCCAAGGTATATGGTCGAGAATTACCATGATGCACTCGCTCTTTGTAGGTGGTATGGCAACCCACAACTATTCATAACAATAACCGCGAATCCAAGCTGGGAAGAAATTGCAGCCCACTTGCAGACATATGGAACTGATACGTCAAACGACCGGCCAGATCTACAATGTAGGGTATTCAAAATAAAGCTCGACAAGTTGTTAGCAGATATTCGAAGCGGAATTTTCTTTGGGAGTAGTAGAGCAGGTATGCATTCTCCCATTAATATGCAATTAGGGATGTCAACGGGGCAAGGCGGGGCGGGGATCTAATCCCAGTCCCCGTCCCCGCGAAGCAATCGGGGACAAAATCATCTCCGTCCCCGTCCCGCGGCGATACATGCCCCACGGAGATTCCCCGCCCTGACAATATTTAAAAAACAATATATATTATTTACAACATAAACTATATTTTAATATTATTAATATTATATAAATATTATTCAAACTATATTTTAATATTATTATAGAAATATTATTTAAAGTATATTTTAATATTATTTAGACTATATTTTAATAGTATTTATTGTTTTAATATTATTTATATTATAAGAATATAAGTTGGATATAAAAGAATATTAATTAAATATTATAATATACTCGGTAATGGATGGGGGAACGGGGTGGGGATCCCGAGGGAAAAAATCTCTCCCCTCACCGCCTCGCGGGTATAAAGTAACAGTGTTTTCCCGTCCTATTCGGGGTTAGGGATGTCAACGGGGCGGAGGCGGGGATCTAATCCCCGTCCCCGTCCCCACGAAGCAATCGGGGGAAAATCGTCCCCACCTCCGTCACCACGGGGATCCACGCCCCACGGGAATTTCTCGCCCGACAATATTTTTTAAAAAATATATTTTTTTATAATAAAAATATATTTTAATATTATTATTTATAATATTTAAACTATATTTATATTATTTAAGTCTTATTTAAGCTATATTTTAATATTATTTATATTATTTAGGCTATGTTTTAATATTATAATTTAATTGGATATAAAAAATATTAATTAAATATTAAAATATACGGAGAATGGAGCGGGAACGGGGCAGGGATCCCCGCGGGGAAAATCTCTCCCCGTCCCCGTCCCCGCCCCACGGAAGATAATATCGGGGATTCCCCGTCCTATTCGAGGCGGATCCCTGCGGGGACGGGGAATCCTTGCCAATTGACAAGCCTATCTGCAATACTATATTGAATATAATACATAACATCTCCTTCGCTAAAAAATTTATTTTCTTGGTTCTTTATATTTTCGTAAAATGCAGTATTGTATACCATCGAATTTCAGAAGCGTGGGCTCCCCCATGCACCCATTTTGGTATGGCTGGACGGACGAGCAACAAACCCTGGCCCTGCGGACGTCGACGAAATTATTTCAACGGAGATCCCATATAAGAACAACGACGAGGAGTGATACACATTAGTAGAGCAATTCATGATGCATGGGCCATGTGGAGTCAATCGTCTTAAGTCTCCGTGCATGGAAAAGGCAAGATGCACAAAGAAATATCCTAAACCGTACAATGAGATGACAACAATCGACGATTCCGGGCACGTAACATACCGGAGGAGAAAAGATGAAGACATATATGTCATGAAGAAGGACATTTTGATGGACAACAGTTATGTCGTGCCTCATAATCTGCCACTTCTTAAAAAATATAAGGCACATATCAACGTAAAGTGGTGCAACAGGTCCAGTGTGATAAAGTTTCTATTCAAATATATTACAAAGGGCGTCAACAAGGCTACAATGATTATTGAAGATGCAAACGTAAAAAGCCAGCTTGCTCAAGAAACTGAAAACCATGCCAATGACCTCGATGAGATAAAAAAGTACCTTGATTGTAGGTATTTATCATCCTGTGAAGCCATGTGGAGGATATTTTTGCCTTTGACATTCACTATCGAACGTCGGCTGTCCAGAGACTCCCACTGCATCTTGAAGGCCATCAAAGCCTGGTGTACGACGATTTCGTTGACCTAGAGAATATGCTATCTGGAGATGATATACGCAAGACTCTGCTGACTGAATGGATGGAGACAAACAAACGCAGCACTGAAGCGAGGAACTTAACATACGTTCAATTCCCTACAAATTTTGTATGGTACGCCTCTAAGAAGTCTTGGATACCACGCAAGAAAGGATTTGTCATCGAAAGAATCGTCAACATACACCCGATCGCCGGAGAGATATATTATATGAAAATGTTGCTTATGATAGTCAAGGGACTTACGTCATATGAAGAACTTCGGATTGTTGATGGACAAGTCATGGAAACATTCAAAGATGCATGCTATAAAAGGGGATTGTTGGACGACGACTCAGAATGGCATCAAGCAATGGAAGAATCAGCTCAATGGGCTAATCCTAAGCAGTTGCGTCACCTCTTATCCACATTGCTAATCTACTGTGAAGTAGGTGACCCTTTCAACCTTTGGAATTGCTTTTGGAAAAGCCTTTCCGAAGACCTCACGCTCAAACAACAACGACTATTCAACTACGGAGATCTCCATCTCACTCACGACGAACTAAAAGACTACGCTCTGATGGGTATCGAGAAGATCCTTATGTAGAACTCAAAGTCGCTATCGGGCTTTCATGGAATGCCGTTGCCATCTGGAAGGATACTCGAAGTTCTGAACAACAGGTTGTTAATGGAGGAAGCGAGTTACAATGTTGAAGAAAATGATATCGAACATAGCCAGCTTATTTCTACACTGAATCAAGAGCAAAAATACTTGTTCGATGATGTCATTGACTCAGTACAGACGAGCAGCGGAAGATTATTCTTCCTCTACGGACCCGGAGGGACGGGAAAGACGTATGTTTACAAGACAATCATCACAAAATTGAGATCAATGAAAAAGATCGTCCTACCGGTTGCTTCATCGGGGATAGCAGCTTTGCTTCTACCCGGAGAAAGGACGGCCCATTCGAGGTTCAAAATTCCGTTAACGATACAAGAGAACTCAATCTGTGACGTCAAACAAGGGTCACTGTTGGCTGAACTGCTTATACAATCAGATTTTATAATCTGGGATGAGGCCCCAATGACCCATCGCTGTGCATTCGAGGCATTGGACAGGACTATGATGGATTTGATGTCAACAACGAGGGGTATATCGGAAGACATGCCTTTCGGCAGAATAACAGTGCTCTTAGGAGGAGATTTTCGGCAACTGCTTCCTGTCATACCAAAGGGATCTAGGCAAGATACCATCGAGTCCACCATAAATCGGTCGTACTTATGGGATGACTGTTGCGTGTATACATTGAAGCAGAATATGAAGCTCCGTCGCTCAGAGATAGATTTTTCCAAGTGGGTTTTGCAAGTCGGTGACGGGAACCTGAGTGTTGCTACCGGTGACTATACGGAAGCAATTAGAATTCCAAAGGACATGATGATAGAGCCTCGGCATGACAATGTGCAACAAATAGCTAGCTACACATATCCGGATTTTGAACGCCGTATGGATGATCGCGAATACATCAGGGAAAGGGCGATATTGACCCCACGGAATGAGAATGTCGACGAAATAAACAGATTCATGCTCTCGATCGCACCCGGACAGTCTTGTGAATATCTAAGTGCTGAGTAGAAATCGAGGCTCAGACAGAATGTGATGCAGACAGTATGTATCATGTCGACTTTTTAAACACCCTACAATTTTCAGGAATTCCGAATCATAAGCTGAAACTGAAGCCGGCGGTTGTTGTCATGCTGTTAAGTAACATCAACCAGAGGGATGGACTTTGCAATGGAACGAGGTTGGTGGTCTCGCCGTTGGCCAGCAGAGTTGTCGAATGCGAAATTTTAACAGGTACACATATAGGATCGAAGGTTCTTATTCCGAGGATCATTCTTTCATCAGACACGACATGGCCGTTCAAACTGCGACGACGACAGTTCCCCCTCAGAGTCTGTTACGCAATGACGATTAACAAAAGTCAGGGGCAGAGCCTAAGGCGAGTCGGCTTATACCTACCGAAGCCGGTTTTCACGCATGGTCAATTGTACGTTGCACTGGTTACGTCTCCTGCAGGAATCAAAATTTTGAAAGTCAAAGAAGACGACGAGGTTGCCTAACATAGTATACCACGAAGTATTCAACACAATTGAGGAGCATATCTAAGGTGCATTTTTAATAAATACCGTGTATACATGTGCTTGACGACCCCTTTTGCTACGTCCAAGGGCGTTGAATGGCTTTCTTTCAAATAAATATACGAATAAATTATTTGAAATAATAAATTCGTTAATAGATATTATGAATATCTTCTTGCGTATATATCGTTCAAGGTTCGTATACGATCGGTGAAAAATTACGAAGTTTTGATATAATGACACTAACGGTTATGCAATTTATATGTTGCAGACAGTTTTACAATAATTACAGTCGAGCGCCGTACCTCTGCAATATTTTGTATTATTATTATTTAATATTGGTTTCAATCGAGGGTATACAATTCTTCGGTTGCCAACAGTCTCACCAATATAAATTGTCAACAACACTAACTTTGCAAATATTCATTCCACATTCCTCTTCGACAACCTTAACATTTATAATCATATTATAATTATAGTAGCAGCAACCATATTATAATCATTTCTGCATTACACGCAGTGTATTCAAAAGCGCAAGGTACCGCGCGTGATCGCGCTCTTTCGCGTGTTTATTTTTTACATCGAGACAAATAAAGTTCTTGAAGTTAGAAAAAATATAGATATTGAAATTGATATATAACTAGATTTAATTTGTCATTATTTCATTTTTAATTGTTTATTTGCTTATAAAAATGGTTTGTTTACTTGTGTTATTATATATTATGTTTTTTGGGCACTATATAACAAGAATTGCATTAATTGAATTAACGTAGTTGCAGAGAGACGATTGTATGATTAGGCCAAACTAAAAAACAGAAAGAATCTGTAATTTGAGGTATATATGTAGTGAATACCTATTGCAGTGCCTGGTATACAAAGGAGCTGAGGCTGTAGGTTTACTTTTTAGTTTAAATTGTTTAAAGCAAATTTTTAATTTTCTAATAACTTTTTGAGTCAGCGAAATAGTAATTTTTTTTTGTGAAATGATCGGTAGAGAAGATGAAACAATTATCAATATAGATATCAGATTTGAGGCCTCCAACAAGAAGATATTTGAGATGGAGCTCGCGGACTTCTATTTCATCCGATGCAATAATCCCGACCATAATCTGGGAGAGAAGAGTTTATCGATCGATGATGATATTGATGGTATTTTAATCTCTGTTTTTAATAAAATATACTTAGAAATACTGGAGAGAATTATATTTTAAACCCTAAAGGTGGCTTTGGTGGGTTTCATAGATGAAGAGATATGGCAAGAGTCAAAAGGCTGAGATCATAGCTATCCTTTTCACTCCAAAACGAGCGATCAGTGAAAATGAGCCCTGAAATGAAGGTGGATATGTCAGGGGAAGAGCGCCTCAAAGAGGGCAGTGAATTGACATCATTTTCTGAATCAGTGAATTATATTTGATGTTAATAGATATTATGATTGTCTTCTTGCATATATATCGTTCAACGTTCGTATACATCGGTGAAAAATTACTAAGTATGATATAATGACACTAACAGTTATGCAATTTATTTGTTGCTGACGGTTTTATAATAATTACAGTCGAGCGCTGTACCTCTGCAATATTTTGTATTATTAATATTATTATTTAATATTGGTTCCAATCGACTATCGAGTGGTATACAATTCTTCAGTGTCCATATTAGGTGATCTATATGTAAAATATTTAATAGATCTCAAATTAAATTAGGTAATTACATATAAATAACTCAAATAAAATATTGTTCATTTCATTCAAATAACTTTCTTAGGATCACTGGTACTGCAGCCACACAGTCGTGCACCTACTGTAATGTAATATAACACACTTGGCATGATACTAATTTATTTAATAAATTTAATAACTACACGGCAACAGAAATTGATTGGCACATATAGTAGAAGCTCAACAATCTTATAAATATGATATTATTGGACAGATACAATTTTGGCAAATCTACACATAAATTCCCAATTCCCAAACTATCCATCAACAAACTCCCCCCTTCCAATTCATTTATCATCAAACTCCCTCTTTCAAACTTTTATATCACATAGCTACCTAATGGACAATTATACCCCTGTAAAACATTAATATATCATATACAATTAAAAGCTACAGAGAAGAACGAAAAGCAGAGAACGAAAAGCAGAGAACGAAAAGCTTAGCGAACAACGAAGAACGAAGAACGAAAATTACAGAGAAGACGATCGATTCTAAGCTTCACCTCCACAACGAGCATCGAACGAGAGATTAGGGCCGTATACTGTAAGAACGGCCGTATACTGTAAGAACGGCCGCTTCACACTTTCGTTCTTCGACTTTTATTTTTCGATTTTTTGTGGCATTTTGGGTTAATGTAGAGATTAGGGCTTTCATAGTTGCATTTATTGAAGGATTTCATGTCGGGCTTTGTTGATTACGGCTCGAATTTGGGTTTATGGCAAAATTAGGGTTTATTTCTTTCGTTTTTCGATTTGGGAACTTGGTATGTTTCAAATTAGGGTTGGTTAGCATCTAATTTCCCTGTTCGATGTAAAGGTACTGCATTTGTGACTGTCTTGGTACTGCTTGTATATGTTTTTTTGGTACCGTATTACATAATTAATGGTACCGTAGATTATCTGGTTTTTGTCACATGCAGAAATGGCACCGAAATCAAGAAATATTTACGAGATGACATCACGGTGTCATCCCAACCTTTTCAGAGAGACGATGATGGAACTAACGCTGAAGGAGGAACACAGAAAACTGCTAAAGCAAACTCCATTCTACACTTTCTTAGAGATGCCCAAGATGTCACAATCTTTTACAAGAATTGTGGCATTATTGAGGCGCTATAATGTTGAGGAGAACACTTTTCAGTTCGGTGAGGATATAGACGTTATATTCTCACCGCAGGAGTTTAGTTTGGTGATGGGGTTGCATCATTTAGGGCAACCCGTTGATCCCGATAGTAAATTTACGTCGTCCATCGTTGAACGCCATTTTGAGGGGAAAAATGGCAATGTAACACGAAAAAAAATAATGAAGTTGTTGAAGTCCTTAGTTGGTGAGGAGGGGAAGGAGAATGTTGAGGATTTTGTTCGGGCTGTTATTCTTCTCTTATTTAATTGTGTACTTTTTCCGATGGGTAATTCAAAAAACCCATCTTTTGTTAATGTATACGTGGACGATCTAGAGGGTATTGGAGAATATACTTGGGGAGCGGCAGTGCATAATTTTCTGTTGGAAGAGATGAAAGTTGCCGCTTCTTTTGAGAACGCGGGATCGAATGTGACTATCAATGGTTGCACTATTGGGTTGATGGTAAGTTACTTTATTTATTTGTATTTTCATCTTATATTTTGTGTTTTTCCTATAACTCTAATGCGTGCGTTCGTGTTTATAGATGTGGGTGTATGAGCATGTGCCTTCGTTGGCACGAAAGAGGCAGCCGTATATGTTCCCGCGATGGTTCAATTGGGAATTCTGTCATGTTCCAAATGACAGTAGGATTGCGGAGACACAACTAGCTGAAATTACCAGTGTTCTTCCGATATTCCCTCGAAGAAACGAGATGAAGTTTGTGGAACCAATCGCGCAGATGCCAATGGTATATAACGTTTTGATAATGTTCAACACGAGTTCTCAAATAGTGCTTTCTTTTTATGTTTCTTAAATAGTAAATTTAATAATGTTTGTTTTCTTTAGGGTATTGGAGGGGAACGAGATCAAGAGGCTGAGACACGTTCGAAAATCAAGAACGATTTGAGAGCCCGTGTTGAACATTTGGAGGCTGTGTTGCTGGGAAAAATTGAAGTAATTGAAAAGTTGAGAGCGTTGATTCAGGGAGCGACAGGGGAGGCAGAGGGTGAGGGTGATGATGAAAAGTCAAGAGGTTATCAAGGGGCTAGTCATCAAGGCAGTGGCAGTAATGATGAGATTGCTGCATCGTTGGAATTAGACGGTAGGGGTGTTGTTGGTGAGGACTGGGATGAGGTGGCTGAGGTTGGAGAGGCTGAGGTGGTTGGTGTGGCTGTTGTGGCTGGTGTGACTGATGTTGCTGAGGTGGATGAGGTGCCAGTAGTGGCTCATGTGGCTGAGGTGGTTGAGGTGGCAGAGGATGAGGTGGGAAAGGTGGCTGATGAGGTGGCAAAGGCACAGGCTGGAAATGAGATGGCACCGTTAGCAGCATCATCGATAGCACGAACAGTGAGAGGCCGCGAAGATAGAAAGAAGAGGCAGTATTATGAGTTTACTACGCCAGGATCCTCCGATACTACGGCACCGAAGAAAAAAAAGAAGAAGGTGAAAGAGAAGCTGGGAAAGAAAAGGTGAAAGAGAAGCTGGGAAAGATATGATCCTCTTAGTTTTGTGCCTTGTTTGTGTTTCTGTTCCAGGAAATTTTTTAGTATCTGAACAAACAACTATGTAGTACAATATTGCTAGATTTGAAGTATCAAAGCTTTCTTTATTGTAGTACCAACTCATATTTGTGGTACCAATATAAAGAATTTTGTAGTACCAACTTATGGACAGTTGCAGTGCCATATTTTAATATTTTGTAATACCATAACTAGGTTGTTTGTAGTATCTTTTACGTACCGTGCGAGCGGCTTCGAAATACGCCAACTCTAATTTGTGGTACCAATATAGAGATATTTGCAGTGCCTCTATGTGTACAATTGTAGTACCAAAATATATGTTGCTATAGTACCATCAGTAGGTGTATTGTAGTACCTTTGTCGTTCCATTCGTTTGATTTTCGAAAACACATACATTCTTGATCATTAAAGCTTTAGAGCTTATATAATGCGGCAAATAAAATAAATTAAATATATGGCAACGTAAAATCTTGACAATGTGGTAAGATATTGTTACTAGCATCATTTAAGTAGAAAGAAAGTTGGCATTTCAATGTAACAATCCTTGATTCTAAATGTTAAGCCGCCTTTTTTTTATACCAAATGATCAACTTAGTATGTTTAACTACCGTAACGCACTCACGGACCGAAAAATAACCCGAACGAAGTCGAAATACGCCTACTCATATTTGTGGTACCAATATAAAGATTTTTGTAGTACCAATGTATGGACAGTTGCGGTACCGTATTCTAATACTTTGTAGTACCGTACCTAGGAAGTTTGTAGTATCTTTTACGTACCGTGCGAGCGGCTTCGTAATACGCCAACTCTAATTTGTGGTACCAATGTAAAGAATGTTGTAGTACCAACTTATGCACAGTTGAAGTACCATATTATAATGATTTGTAGTACCATAACTATGTTGTTTGTAGTATCTCACAATACTCTTCGTAGACGTTTGCGGCAAATAACAAAAATTAAACATATCGACTAATAATGTGTCATAACCTATCGGCAACATATCGACAAAAGAATGTGCCGTAACCAATACAAAAGAATGTGCCATAACCTATCGGCAACATATCGACAAAAGAATGTGCCGTAACCAATACAAAAGAATGTGCCATAACCTATCGGCAACATATCGACAAAAGAATGTGCCATAACCTATCGGCAACATATCGACAAAAGAATGTGCCATAACCTATCGGCAACATATCGACAAAAGAATATGCCATAACCACAAAAAGATGGCATAACAACCATCTGGACAAAACGACAAAATAAACACAACAAAATACATGCAAAATACGGGCAGGTAAGCTATGTAGCAACGGCTTCTTTACACGTTAAACACAACAATGCAGTGATGAAATGCATCTATAGAATTTATGCCAATGTTAAATTCGATGGAGTCTTCATTCTCTTCCACACTATAAGAAAAATACAAAAAATGTCATTAATCATTGGTAGGAAATTAATAAAAAATAACGTTTAAAATTCAGAATAATAAAACAAACCTCTCTGCCCGACTGCTTTCACCCATTCCATTTCCATCATCACGTTCGACTTTCATATAGATCACAGAAAATTTCAGCCGTTGATAGAGTTGGAACATATTGAACACGTCTCCATTTTCTTTCAAAGTTGCGTAAATACTTTCAAACGGAACCTGAAACTTTATCCAGTCATGTCGTGAATCGATGTCCGGCCATCTTCTTTGGAGGGTTACATATAAATCTATTAGAGTCGTCGTTTCATTGATCATCAATAAATATGTGCTCTTCTTATATTCACACAATGCAAACAGCGTGAGCCCACCAAAGACATTTGTAGACAACATAGCTTCATATAATAGGACCTGTTAAAAGTAATTCGACATATGATATTTCTAGAAAGCTTCAAAATGTACTTCATATAATAAATGTGAGTACGGTAATTCGACATGCTTTGGTACTGCATATAACAAATTGCTTTAACCAATAAATTACCCAAAATTTAACCAAATACTCACCTCCCTCGACACCCACAATATGCTAATGGTAGGAAATGGAGGAGAAAATCAAACTTTTTACAGCTCGACCCCCAAAACACGACACCCACAGCTCGACACCCAATTTAGGTCAATCTCACTGCCACTAACGTTCACTGTGCACCTCAGCGGAGCGTTCTCGAGCTCAATTTCGTTCGATCGATCTCAACTCCGTTCGCTCGAGTCAAGAACCTCGACGAGTAACCCTCGGTGCAAAAAAACAAAAAAAAAACTTACCTGGACCGAGAAACCCACAGTGATTGGAAAGGCTAGGAGCTTTTCCGGCGAGGCAAAAGGTGATGGTTGAAATCCTTTTCCGGAGGCAGGAGCTTTTCCTCGAGCTCAAGTCCGTTTCCGTCTGTGTTCTGATGGTTGAATTGGAGAAGAAAATATTTAAAAAATAATAAATGAGGGGCAAAATCGTCCATTCATGTAAGTAGGTAGTGATGTGTAAGAATGTTTTGATTTAGGGAGTTTGGTAAAAAATAAAATGAAATGGGGAGTTAGTTGATAGAAAGTTAGGAAATGGGGATTTAATTGAGGTTGCCCCTACAATTTTTAGCATATATGGTTGATGTAAACGTGGTAATCTATCCACTTAATCCCATTAAAACATGGGACATTATGACTTTTCGTATCACAAACCATTTGTTTGCCTATACTAATTGCGATATAGTGGTTGTGATCACTAACGTCCCAAAAATAATACCATCATTATATATAACAACAACTACTTTTAACGAAAAACACACAAATTGATGTGCTACTGAACAAAGGCCTCCACCCCACCAACACACGATAATCCATAATTTTTCTTGCGTACTATCCAAAATGTTCGGTGAAATTCGAGCTTTTTTTAACTCACGAGTTTTATTGACCTCGGCAATACAATGAACCAACTTTTGGGAAGAATCAACCATAAAATTGATGCAACCGTTGAAGCTGCATATCGGAAATTTGACACATTACATGCGACATCTGAAACACTTGCCGAGTCAGTTGACCGCGAAGGTTGAAACACGATATCTGCAAATCCAGCAACGGCTTTCAGAAATCGAACACACAATAGGTAATACATTTATCTTCTCTTCTGGTTTTTGTGTGTTATTTTGCAAGCAATTATCATGGACCTCAATATACTTAAACAAGGCTTATTCAGGAAATGAGTTCACAAATGTTGATTTTGGTAAAGTGCAAACTGAAAAGCACAGTTGAGGTACTCAACGTGGACAGAAGTACCATGGTGACACAGAAGCGACATAGGGGACATAATACAGATTTGTCGGTTGCCCCCGCGGGATAACTATCAAACAACTTTTCAACGGACGACATGCTTCATTCCCATATAAAAATGTTTTTTCATATATCTCAACCAAGTAGTTACAGCAGAGAGTATCAATTCTGATGAAATAGACCTCTCAGCAGTTGTAGAACATTACGCGCAAGGCATAGTGGAGGAATGGCCGTGGAATCAATCAGATAAATGAATCGATCGCACTGGGTACTATTTATTGCACAGTTGACTTCGATAAAGAATCGATTACGGTTCATGATTCAGACCCATCATGCGACACAGACATGAGATTTTTCAAACAAACATTTGAACAAACCAGGCTAACAATCCCGTATATGCTTCGAGAGTTGGGTATCACAAATTCCATAGTAAACTTAACGGTCCAACGAGATACAGCCTTCCCGCGTCAAACAGCAGAGTAACGCCTATAGTTTTTTTTTATTCCATCACTATTTATGATATTAGTTAATCGTCGGCTTGGTTTACTCCAAACAGTGGTGAATGTGGAATCTACATGCTGCGATATGCTTTCTCCTTAATGTTTCCAGAGTACTCAATCTACGAAATCGACCCGCTGCAAATCCAGGAATTTAGGAAATATCTAACTATTGCGATATACACTAATTATTGGGATCGATCATCCATGCATACCATATGTTATCTTGCTTTATCTTCGTGTCCAAGAGATAATATTGATATTTAACAACAGTTTAAAGTATTTACTTCCAATATGCATACCTATCTCTATTCCGTAACAATGGAAGGAATAATGCGACACAATGCGTTTCATGTAACTAATATAATAATAATGAAAATTAATGTCTATAGTCATATTAACCAACGTCTTTGTTATATACGGTGTATAAATAATGTATTCAATATTTAAGGTGGAAAGACTTCTCATATTCCTTTATTTATTACATAAGATGTATAATGTATATAGCATTAATCAAACCTCTCATATTCTTCTACTTGGTATAAAATTTACGATAACAAAGAGGAATTGAATTCCTTTCATCATCGTCATCAATCATCACGAGAAATGAAACTTAAACATTATTAGATGTAACAGTCAGATCATCAACTAACCCATTATTTGGTGACTCTGTCTAAAATTTTCAGCTATTATGAGGTATTTCAACTCCCAACAAAGGATGATGCTGCCAAATATGGCGCCGCTATGTTATCGTCAAACTTCGCCGATTTATCTTTGGTGGCACATCAAATGTATATGCTGTCAATCATTCGAGAAGAGAGTTGCAGAAGAAAATATCCAAAAAAGTCATCCGAGCTGCCTTCAACGTGGCTGAAAAAGCAAAAATTCATGTTTTGCAAGTTTCAGAATGTCATTTATTATTTTTTTTTAAAATAATTTGACAATTGAGTTTTGACATTCAGATGTTGATGCATTGTGCAGTACTGGTATGACTGATTAATATTAAATCAGATACGTGTAAATTCCCTCAAAACATACGATTAAGTTAAAATCAGGGGACCAGAAACGGCTAAAATCGGTAACATTGAGGACTGCAGTTGTAACTCGAAATGGGAGACCTAAAACGACCATAGAACAAACATCTCGGATCAAAAATGTAAAAATTCCTAAAGATCGACTCTGACAGTTATATACCATTCATTTGTTGTGGTGTACTATAATAATTGAGAATGTGGACATGATTCTCCGGTCAGTAATTGAGAAACTTCCCTTCATTAATTGTTGGTGGGAGTTTTATTAAATCATCATCTGTTGTCCGAAATTGGACTAATCTGTAAGTTTTTTTATTCTCAGCCCTACCTCAATAAAATTTCCCGTGCACATCGCACGGGTAGAACCTAGTTTTATTAAATAGGAGGAATTAAGTTTAAAATGGCTAAAATATACTCAACTGAAATCTGGTTTAACTCAATAATCTTCGAACCCAAAATAAATTCCAAACCATCAAACTCAATCATACCCCATATCATCGAACTCAGAAGAAACTCCAAATCAACGAACTCACTTCGAGCTCGAAAGAACGATAGCCACCCGCTCGAAGAAGAAAAAAATTAGATGACACAAATAAAACAATGACGAAAAAGAACACCTTCGACAAAGCCGAGAACTAGTAAGAAGTCATTGAAGGAGATAAACTAAGGGTAGGTTAAATCGGTGTTTAGAGTTTATTGTTTTATGGTATGGGCTGGATTTATGTATCAATCCTTTGATATTGAAAAAAAAACGAAGTGAAGGAGGAAGGAGAAACTTGCGACTTACAGAACCTTTTCCGCGAAGGTTGTAAGTCGTAACTGTTGCGTATACTTAAACTAAAAAATACATGACGGTCTGAGAGAATAATCGTCGCGTAATGATGTAAAAATCTGCTCGCGACTTTTACAAGTAAAAACTCGTCGCATATATCTTTCTGAAATAAAAAAAAAAAAAAAAAACTATCTGCTTCCTTATATGCGTCACTTTTATCACAACCATCACCTATAATGTCGTGGACAACGACTTATTGTGTACTAGTGTTTATCGATCTCAATTTTGAATCGATTAAGTTTACATTCAATTTATTCTAATGTTATTCGAAAATAATCAAATTCAAATGGTGTTCGAATTTAAAAGCTTCGAAGTTATTCGAACCGAATTTAAAACCTTAGAAGTTATTCGAACCTGAATAGTATTGGAACAATATTCGAAAGCTTGGAAATTATTCGAACCAATCGAAAGCTTCGAAGTTCTTCTAACCCGAATTTAAAAGTTTCGAACTTATTCGAACTATAATAATAGCAAATATGATTCAAAATTATATCTGAATAGTGTTTGGATGAACGTAATTGGAGAATTTTCGATTGAATTTTATTATTTATCTTTATGCACTTCAGATTTCCCGACCATTCTACCGCCGGACAATCACTTCCATTGTGTTCTTTCAGGGATGTCCGGTTACAATGAGGTTTCGAAGCACATCCAGTGTTTTCTAAATAAAAGGGAAATGTTCAAGGCGGTAAATAACACGCAATATGACAACCTAATCGCGGTTGTTGAACACTTTTGCAACTCAAATGTGATGCTCTGGTATTTGATGAGCCAACAATTTGAATATTGGCCCGGCTCCCGAGAGTTCTGGTGGTTTTACGTGGAAGACATTGTGTTGCGTCGGGGGACTCGGTGTAATACCCGTAAAATTAATACGGGAATAATGCGCAATTAGCGTGAAAATTATTCTGTAAGTTTCGGAAAATTATGAAGTTAATTTTCGGACAAAGCAAATTTTCGGGAAATTGAACCGAAAATAAGAAAAATACTCTTTGAGTAAAATAAATAGATATGGGCCCAAATTAATTTAAAGTAGGCCCAATAAGAGATTTCCTTAAGAGAAAGGAAACGTAACTTTCCTTTTAAAGGTTTATCTCAAAAGGTGATAAGGACAAACGAAAATATCAAACGAAGAAAAGCAGAGAAGAACTAAGCAATTTCGGCTAACTTGGAAGTGAGGTAGGTGGTTTTTAACCCCTACAAACTGTTTTTAAGTTTGATTTATGTAGTTTAACGAATTTGGATGAAAGGTCATCCGAATTCATGAATTTCGGGAGCTTTGAATGATTATGTGTTGTATTTGCTGTGTTGAGATGTTAAGTTTGAGCTCAATATATGAGTTCTGTGAATTCTTACATGTTTATGTGAAATCTGGAACGGATTCATGTGATGAAGTTCTGGAAAATATGAATTTCGATGAGATGAAGAAAGTTTCAGCTCATGAGAAATTCGCGGGTTGAAAAGAAATTCGCGGGCCAAAAAGGTTCGTGAAGTGTGAGAGAGGAAAGAAAATCGCGGGCTGCGATAAAATTCGCGGGCCGAAAGATTTGTAAAGATGTGAGTGAGAAAAGAAGGTCGCGGGCCAAATTTTAAATTTCGCCAAATTTGAAAGGTTGAAATTCGGGCAGATTTTCGATAGTTCGCCGAAGTTTAGTTCGCGAATTATATTCGGGTCGCGAAAAGTTCTTCGCGGACTCAAATGGATTTTATTGTGTGAGTAAATGGGTTTTTCGCGGGTCAGAATTAATTTCGCGGGTCGACCACAGGGTGATTCCTGTGAGAGAAGTAGCGGGTCGGACTAAAGTTTCGCGGGTCAACTTGAATTTCGCGGGGTGATTCCTGTGAGTGAATTTCGGGTGACACGCGAACTAAATCAGACTTCGCAAATTCGATCAAATGACGCGCGAAATCCAAATTCGGGCAATACCGCTAACACTGTGAAGAGTCCCGAATTTTGACTCCAAATGTCGGGTTGACCATATGCTTTTAAAAAGTCTGAAGTTGACCGAACTTCACGATTCGACCAGTCTAATTATTTTTGGACTTTTGTCTTAAATTAGGCCCAAATATTCAAATAAAATTATTTTAAGTTCATTTTATCTTTAAATCAAAGTATATTCATACTTTGACTAGAATTTTCGGGTCAACTCTTATTTTAAGATACGAGAGTATTTTGGGGTATTATTTGTAAGAAATAATACGTTATATATGTGACGAATGTGATATGCATTTCACGACATGCATAAGAGAGGTGAAGGTACCGTAATGATACGGTGACACGATATTGTGTCGAATGTGAGAAGGGTAGAGTTGCCGATTTTGGCAGTCAGGTTCAGACTCGATTATGCACTTGGTGGGAGAGGGGGTTTGCGACACCCATCTACTCGGAATTGAGCCACCCGAGGTGTAAACCACCGGATATTATTTGGCTCAGGGACGGCAGACAGATGTGAGATTCCTGTCTACCCGAACTTGTGGTATAACATTCGGGGAAAAAGCCGTCGGGTTGAGATTGTGTGCGGAAGGAGCGACCCGGCGCGGCCGGTGTGGGCTACCGCATGGTTGATGGTGTACTTGGCCATTACGCGCGTGGGTGCCGAGTCTGACCTAGGGCCCTGTTGAGAATTGAGAATTGATAGATGAGATTTGTCGAGTGTGCATTATATTATATTGTGAGGAACCGGGATTGGGTGGAGTGCACGCACGTATTGCATGTTATGTAATCACCTACTGGGCAATAGCTCAGGGTTCTATCCTATTTTTGTTTGTAGGTAAGAATGAACCCGACACCGACTAGTGTCAGGGTTGAGATTCATGGCGAGCTGGCGGCGGTGACTCCACGGACTTTTGAGGGTGGCGCAGTACATGGGACGCGACCTGTGGAGTGGCATAGTGTTTGATATTGGGTTTGAAATTTTGGGGCTTCGGCCCAAAGTATTAATAGTAGATATTTTTGTAAACCTGATATAATACTATGTAGGTTATTTAAATTAAAATTAAAAAAAATTTTATCGGGTCTTCCGCGTGTTCTGTTGCGGGGAAATCCGCCAATTAACTTAATTAGGAAGTAGGGTCGCCACAGGTGGTATCAGAGCTTAGGCTTTAGATTCTGAAGACTGTCCATGTACTGCCACTCAAAAGCCGGGAGAACCAGCCTCGCCTGTAAGTTAAGTGTAATACTTTGATATGATTATGTGATTTCGTGGTATCTTTACCACATGGGGATCCAACTCGATCAAATTTGGTGGTTGAGAAATGTCCCGTAAGAATTGAGGGTAGAGAGTTAGATGTGAACCTAATAGTAATCCCGATGAATGATTACGATATTATATTCGGGATGGATTGGCTTTCGAAATACGGAGCCATTATTGATTGTTCAAAAAGGGTAGTTAGGTTTCGATCGCCAGAGGGAGAGGAGTTTGAATTTTCGGGAAGAAAGAATAGAAACTCAATCCCTCGGATTTCTGCTTTAAAAGCTCAGCGACTCGTAAATACGGGTTGCGAATTGTTCCTAGTTTTTGCGGTGAATGCTGAGGAATCTTCCCAGCTTAAACTTGAGGAGGTTCCGATAGTGAACGAATATTCCGATGTATTTCCCGAGGATCTTCCGGGATTACCCCCAGATCGGGAGATTAAATTTGCAATCGATCTTGTACCTGGAGCTGCCCTGATCTCTAAATCCCCGTATCGGTTAGCACCGAACGAATTACGAGAATTGAAGGAGCAATTGGAAGATTTGTTGCAGAAGGGTTTTATTCAACCCAGTTTCTCACCATGGGGAGCCCCGGTTTTATTTGTGAAGAAAAAGGACGGGTCGATGAGAATGTGTATCGATTATCGTGAACTCAACAAGATCACGATTAAGAATAAATACCCATTGCCAAGGATTGACGATTTATTCGATCAACTCCAAGGAGCAACAGTATTTTCTAAGATCGACCTGCGCTCCGGTTATCATCAGCTGAAGATCCGGGAAGCGGACATTCCAAAAACCGCATTCAGTACGAGGTACGGCCACTATGAATTTTTGGTCATGCCTTTCGGATTGACGAATGCTCCGGCAGCCTTCATGGATTTGATGAACCGAGTATTCAAAAAATTGCTGGACCGATGTGTTATCGTCTTTATCGACGATATTCTCATTTATTCCAAGACAAAAGAAGAACATGAGGAACATTTGAGAGCGGTCCTAGGAATTCTTCGGGAGAAACAATTATTCGCCAAATTTAAAAAGTGCGAATTTTGGTTGGATCGAGTAATCTTTCTGGGGCATGTTATTTCGGGAAGCGGAATTTCAGTAGATCCCAGCAAGATAGAAGCTATAGAAAATTGGCCAAGACCAACCACTCCCACGGAGATAAGAAGTTTTCTCGGGCTAGCTGGGTATTATCGAAAGTTCATTAAGGACTTTTCCAGCATCGCCTCGACGCTCACCAATTTGACAAAGAAAAATGTTCCGTTCAAATGGACGGATGAATGTGGCAAAGTTTCCAGGAATTAAAGAAAAGGCTAACAACTGCTCCAGTGTTAGCAATACCTTCGGGTACTGGAAATTTTTCTGTTTATAGTGATGCCTCTAAATATGGGTTGGGGTGTGTTTTAATGCAAAACGGGAAGGTGATCGCTTATGCCTCCCGACAATTAAAGCCATATGAGAAAAATTACCCCACTCATGATCTCGAACTCGCAGCCGTAGTGTTTGCTCTTAAAACATGGCGACACTATCTTTACGGAGAAAGATGCGAGATCTTCACGGATCACAAGAGTTTGAAGTACTTCTTCACCCAGAAGGAGTTAAATATGAGGCAAAGAAGATGGCTCGAGTTAGTCAAAGACTACGACTGTGTGATAAATTATCATCCAGGAAAAGCGAACGTAGTCGCAGATGCATTGAGCCGCAAAACTGTAAACAGTGAATTACGCCAATTCGGAGTTGAAGTAATCAATTTCGGAGAGATTGAAGAAAAGTTGGCAGTGTTGACACTTAAGCCAACACTATTAGACCGAATCATTGAAGTACAAAAGAAAGATGAGTTGTACTTGAAGAAACAAAGAGAACAAGATAAAGAAGTCTCATCGGAATTTGAATTCCGAGAAGACGGGAGTTTACGATTTAAAAGTCGCTTATATGTGCCGGAAGATGAAGAGATTCGTCGAACTTTAATGACGGAGGCACATACGACAATATATTCGGTGCATCCCGGTGCAACGAAAATGTATCGTGATTTGCGACTAAATTATTGGTGGCCGGGAATGAAAAAGGATGTTGCTGCATTTGTACATAGATGCCTGACTTGTCAGCAGATCAAAGCAGAACATCAAAGACCGGCAGGAATGTTACAACCTTTGACGATTCCCGAGTGGAAGTGGGACCATATAACAATGGATTTTGTCGTCGGGTTGCCAAGAACGGTGAAAGGTTATGATGCAATTTGGGTGATTGTTGACAGACTGACTAAGTCCGCCCATTTCTTGCCTATTCACCAGACCTATCCCATGGAGAAGTTCGCTGAACTCTACATTCAAGAGATAGTGAGACTCCATGGAATTCCGATATCGATCATATCAGATCGAGATTCAAGATTTCTGTCCCAGTTCTGGAAAAGCTTACAGAAAGCTCTGGGAACTAAATTATCATTTAGTTCAGCTTATCATCCCCAGACTGACGGACAATCGGAAAGGACGATCCAGACACTCGAAGACATGTTGAGAGCATGTGTCTTGGATTTTCAAGGGAGTTGGAGTAAATATCTCCCGTTAATAGAATTTTCATATAACAACAGCTATCAAGCAATGATCGGAATGGCGCCTTACGAAGCCTTATACGGACGTAAATGTCGATCCCCAGTTCATTGGGATGAAATCGGCGAGAAGGCGCTATTAGGTCCCGAGATGGTACGCGAAATGACTGAAGTTGTTAAGAAAATTCGGGAGAAAATGCAAACGGCCCAAAGTCGCCAGAAGAGTTATGCAGACAAGAGACGAAGGTCGTTAGAATTTGAAGAAGGTGATAAAGTATTTTTGAAAGTATCACCTATGAAGGGTGTCAAACGGTTCGGACAAAAAGGAAAGTTGAGTCCGAGATATATAGGACCTTTCAAAATTTTGAAAAGAGTCGGTGAAGTAGCATATCAGCTAGAATTACCGACGCCGTTAGCACAAGTCCATGACGTATTCCACGTGTCTACACTGCGAAAGTATGTGTTGGACCCGTATCATGTGCTAAGAGACAAAAGACTTCACCAACAATTGAAGCCGGACTTGAGTTACGAAGAAAAGCCGGTAGAGATTCTAATGTATGAGGTGAAGCAATTACGAAATAAGAATATTCCCCTCGTGAAGGTCTTATGGCGAAACCAGATATTGGAAGAAGCCACTTGGGAGCGAGAAGACGAAATGAGAGAGAAATACCCTGAGTTGTTTCAGACAACTTAAATTTCGGGGACGAAATTTCTTTTAAGGGGGGGAGGATGTAATACCCGTAAAATTAATACGGGAATAATGCGCAATTAGCGTGAAAATTATTCTGTAAGTTTCGGAAAATTATGAAGTTAATTTTCGGACAAAGCGAATTTTCGGGAAATTGAACCGAAAATAAGAAAAATACTCTTTGAGTAAAATAAATAGATATGGGCCCAAATTAATTTAAAGTAGGCCCAATAAGAGATTTCCTTAAGAGAAAGGAAACGTAACTTTTCTTTTAAAAGGTTTATCTCAAAAGGTGATAAGGACAAACGAAAGAAAACAAACGAAGAAAAGCAGAGAAGAACTAAGCAATTTCGGCTAACTTGGAAGTGAGGTAGGTGGTTTTTAACCCCTACAAACTGTTTTTAAGTTTGATTTATTTAGTTTAACGAATTTGGATGAAAGGTCATCCGAATTCATGAATTTCGGGAGCTTTGAATGATTATGTGTTGTATTTGCTGTGTTGAGATGTTAAGTTTGAGCTCAATATATGAGTTCTGTGAATTCTTACATGTTTATGTGAAATCTGGAACGGATTCATGTGATGAAGTTCTGGAAAATATGAATTTCGATGAGATGAAGAAAGTTTCAGCTCATGAGAAATTCGCGGGTTGAAAAGAAATTCGCGGGCCAAAAAGGTTCGTGAAGTGTGAGAGAGGAAAGAAAATCGCGGGCTGCGATAAAATTCGCGGGCCGAAAGATTTGTAAAGATGTGAGTGAGAAAAGAAGGTCGCGGGCCAAATTTTAAATTTCGCCAAATTTGAAAGGTTGAAATTCGGGCAGATTTTCGATAGTTCGCCGAAGTTTAGTTCGCGAATTATATTCGGGTCGCGAAAAGTTCTTCGCGGACTCAAATGGATTTTATTGTGTGAGTAAATGGGTTTTTCGCGGGTCAGAATTAATTTCGCGGGTCGACCACAGGGTGATTCCTGTGAGAGAAGTAGCGGGTCGGACTAAAGTTTCGCGGGTCAACTTGAATTTCGCGGGGTGATTCCTGTGAGTGAATTTCGGGTGACACGCGAACTAAATCAGACTTCGCAAATTCGATCAAATGACGCGCGAAATCCAAATTCGGGCAATACCGCTAACACTGTGAAGAGTCCCGAATTTTGACTCCAAATGTCGGGTTGACCATATGCTTTTAAAAAGTCTGAAGTTGACCGAACTTCACGATTCGACCAGTCTAATTATTTTTGGACTTTTGTCTTAAATTAGGCCCAAATATTCAAATAAAATTATTTTAAGTTCATTTTATCTTTAAATCAAAGTATATTCATACTTTGACTAGAATTTTCGGGTCAACTCTTATTTTAAGATACGAGAGTATTTTGGGGTATTATTTGTAAGAAATAATACGTTATATATGTGACGAATGTGATATGCATTTCACGACATGCATAAGAGAGGTGAAGGTACCGTAATGATACGGTGACACGATATTGTGTCGAATGTGAGAAGGGTAGAGTTGCCGATTTTGGCAGTCAGGTTCAGACTCGATTATGCACTTGGTGGGAGAGGGGGTTTGCGACACCCATCTACTCGGGATTGAGCCACCCGAGGTGTAAACCACCGGATATTATTTGGCTCAGGGACGGCAGACAGATGTGAGATTCCTGTCTACCCGAACTTGTGGTATAACATTCGGGGAAAAAGCCGTCGGGTTGAGATTGTGTGCGGAAGGAGCGACCCGGCGCGGCCGGTGTGGGCTACCGCATGGTTGATGGTGTACTTGGCCATTGCGCGCGTGGGTGCCGAGTCTGACCTAGGGCCCTGTTGAGAATTGAGAATTGATAGATGAGATTTGTCGAGTGTGCATTATATTATATTGTGAGGAACCGGGATTGGGTGGAGTGCACGCACGTATTGCATGTTATGTAATCACCTACTGGGCAATAGCTCAGGGTTCTATCCTATTTTGTTTGTAGGTAAGAATGAACCCGACACCGACTAGTGTCAGGGTTGAGATTCATGGCGAGCTGGCGGCGGTGACTCCACGGACTTTTGAGGGTGGCGCAGTACATGGGACGCGACCTGTGGAGTGGCATAGTGTTTGATATTGGGTTTGAAATTTTGGGGCTTCGGCCCAAAGTATTAATAGTAGATATTTTTGTAAACCCGATATAATACTATGTAGGTTATTTAAATTAAAATTAAAAAAAATTTTATCGGGTCTTCCGCGTGTTCTGTTGCGGGGAAATCCGCCAATTAACTTAATTAGGAAGTAGGGTCGCCACACTCGGATATCAAATAATCTACACGTGCACGACTTTAACTCCAAATTTACAACAGCACGACGTCCGACGGATCGACTCAGACAGACATATTTCAGTAACTTCTTACCATTGACGTTGCAAAAACTTTTCACGAATGGAGTGACCATGACGTGCAAGTCTGTAAGTGTTTTGAACAGAAGCTTTGATGTCGGGTGCCTATCAGTGAAAATTATGAGATCTTCCTCATCGGGTATTACCACCAACAGTTCATCCAGAAAACATGACCATTAATCTGTTGGCACTATGTCGACGATGCCCACGCCAAAAGATATTGATGGGTGTCACCATCTTTGGCCGATGCAATGAGTAAAGTGTGATCTTACAAAGAGAAACAATTTTTCTCAAAGTGGTGAGATTTCACAATGTGTTGCGATCTTTTGCAAAGTGGTAATGTCATGAGGAGGTTGCCGTTATACGTTCCTTTCAACCACGTTCCATTGATGCATACAACCTTCTTCATATGTTGGTATCCCACAATACAAGCATCCAATGATAAGAATACATATGTAAATCTTAGTTCATCGTCTATGCATAGACTTGCTAATGAGTATCGCGAATTGAAGAGCTAGCCCTTTAATTTGCTATAACTCATTAGCACCGTCCTCACAATCACTTAAGCATGATTGATAACTCAATTTGAACTCCGATTTCCCGCTCACATCAATACACACTTATAATTCGTTTATCAGCTTATCAAATGAACAACAATCTCCTTCGAAGCGTTATAGACCGCATGATTCTACCCGAAGGCAGCCTTGGACGCAAGCTATATTTGTTATTACCTCCGAGTTCTCATTCTCCGTCGTACCTAATATCGTTGTCCGTCGGCATGACGTGCATGGAGATGAAAGTGGTTAATAATATGATCTAGAATTGTAAAAAAAATATCGTTCATTTTAATTAAAACTCAAAATTCAAATGCTATTCGAATTGATTTCTAATTTCAATATTTGTACAATTTAAGTTCGAATAACAACGTCTTAGAATTTGAATAAACAACACTACTTGAGTTCGAATAACAACTTATTCAAATTTGAATAACTACACAATTTGAGTTCAAATAACTTCTTCGAGTTCGAATAATACAATGGAATAATGAGATAGAGGCGACTTCATCATCAAATTCTCTAAATCTCGCTTATGCGATGCCAATGCAAATATTACTTAGATCTATCCATGATAAAGACTACACAGTAAACATGAAATGCATGTTAATAGTTTGACAATTAGTTAAGATCCTTAGTTTCTCGGAACTCTTACTCTTTACTATAAGCGATGCGAGAAAAGAAGCTGGGACTGGAAGGGGTGTTGGAACGTTATTCCGCAAAAATATAAATTGCATTTTTCCCGCTTGATAGAGAATGTAATATAACATAACATTATGTTAAATTATATAACATTAATGAATACACGGTATTTATTAAAAACGACTGTTAGATATGATCATCAATTGTATTGAAAATTTCGTGGTACCACCGCGTACATTGGGGACTATTGATAGTGCTTGTGTTGTACGACCGTGCCATTGCACGACTGAATTGACGACTCTTATTACCATCAATGTGTAAGGTTGTTCGGCCGAGCGACGGTTGTATTCTATTTTATGACTGTATCAATTCGATATTGATTATTGCGAGGCTGTTAGTAACAATAATTTTTTAGGACTGCTCCTCTGACCTACGGTTCGGTTATAATACATAGTTGTGAGACTCTTAATACGGCTAATCTCGCCCAAGCAGTCACACATCAATGCAATCATACAGTATGAGCAATATTAACAATCTTACATCTAAATAATATAATCGTTGATAGGTGAAGTAGTCGTACAAAATTGATGGTTGTAGATTGTCTTACATTAATTAGTAGTGCAACAACACAGATTTTCATGAAAATTCGTAACACTCTTAAAAAGGGTTTTGCAATCCCACGCAAATAATTTGAGCGCATATAGGATATGGTTTTTTTAATATAATCTACATCCCATGTTAGGTATTATATTAATTAATATATGTTAAACATACTGAATTGTATGTAGTTTCCTCTTCATGGGAGCAAGTCATTCACTGAGTAAAAGAAAGTGCATCTACCATGACCCATCAAATATCCATCACTAAGCAGCTGAAATAAGCCATTAGCTATTCATTTCATAAGATTGCAGGAAGACCTAGAAGAATACCAAGATAAAAATCGATATAAGCTTTAAATATAAATATATTTAAAAAAAGAAGAAGAAGAAGCCCAGAAGCAACGACACGGGCCCGTTCAAGATTGCCTATAAACCTTGACTTCGAGAATCCCGACGCGCCGTAGAGACAGCGTAGCCCAGATTTTGGCGCATCATGGTCGCCTTTAGGAGATTCAATGAAGTACATGCAGTTAGGAATTTCGTAGGATCGTAAGTGACCGAAAGTCTCAAGCATATATCTCCAAGAAATTTTAGGTGTTGCCGGAAAAGACGGACTCGCCTCAGTGGCGAGTGTTATATATAAGCATACACGCATGACGCTCGAAGGCAACTTCGACACTTTGTCAAACAACAAAAATTCCAATTAAAGGGCTACGAAACGAGATTCGTAACCCTAATACAAATTCAAAATAATTCTGAAGGCGTTAGATGTAATATAGGCCTTTCTGTATTTAAAATATTGTGTTGGGCTGCTTTCACATATATAACAGTTTTTCTAAATAGAAACGATATTAAATGGACAATAATGAAAATAAAAAATTAATTTATGTTGTGGAAATATTATAAATAAATTACCTTTACTTTCATGAAATATGATTACAGCTGACCATAGCGTATGATTTCAGATGTAATCTCAAATTAATTTTAATCCAAAAGATTATAAGTCAAAAATCTAGAAAAGAAGTAAATCTGAAACATTATCATAATCCTTCTTATCCTTCCGCTCTCTTTTCCCCCCTCCCCTTGAAACGTATATAAAGGTCGAATTCTTGGACATAATTCCCACATCCCCAACACACACACACCGCAAACAGTCAAAAGAAGATGTCGTCGCAGGATTCAACTACCTCACAGACCTCCTTGGAGGAGCTAACCGACCCCACCATAGCCGCGCTAGCGTACGCTTGGATCTTCGCCTTTGCAGCCTCCAACCGCAAGGTGGCGGTGTTCGTGAACCCTCCCACCCGATCCGTGACCCTAATTGAGGTTTCCTCAACCGCCGATACGTTCTTTACAGAAAACAGCGCGCCCAATGAGGGCCCACCACATCCCACTTCGGAATCCTCCATCGACTCCCTGCCACGTGTCAGGCTGATGGGGAACGAGGGTTTTGAGTGCCCCATTTGCATAGAGGAGCACGAGGCCAGTGATGACGTGGAAGTAAAGGAGTGCCATGTAGCCACCGGTTTCACCCAGAGTGCATCGAGACGTGGCTCAGCATGAGGGGGACATGCCCGGTGTGCAGGTTTTGTATGCCTGTCGACGAGGAGGAGAGGGTCGACGGGTGGAGGATAAACGTGTTATACGATGGAGGGAGAGGTTGGGATTCCGGTTCGGACATAGACATCGGTGATTGGAGCGATTCAGACGACTACGCGTTGTCTGATCGAGACGAAGAAACGTATAGGGTATTCGATTAAAGTTGTTTTATGCTCTTCTTATGGCTGTACAAAACGGAACGATTGAATTGAATTAAGATATAGCTCGGTTTAATTCTATGTTAGAGCTCTCAATTTAATATGATGGTATTGCATGCGTGCTCTATGAGCTTTTCATCCTTAGGGTTTCCAGTGACATTGAACAAGAATTTGTAGCGCGGTCGTTTTTATCTGCCTTGAAATTATTACCGAAACAAAGCTTGTTGGTGAAATAGAGCGCATTGAGAGTTTTACTAGAAAACAAGGCAAACAAGAAATTTACAGACCAATTCGTTGAGTTCCATCTGCTCATCGGCGACTTTATCATCACATTAATGGATTTTCCGTGTAGCTATTTTTTTCTTCCTTTAACATGCGCGTCGCGCTAGTTTTGTTACGCATTTTTCGTTCGACGACATTCATTAGTTTGGCGCGATCGAATTGAACATATATAAAGTCAAAATTAATTTCAACTTTAGCATTAATCTTAAAATTTTTTGAAGCAAAGTTTTATAATTACTTTTTTTTGGTTACTGTTTTTCTTGAAGCAAGTACAATATAGAAGCAGTAATAAACCCTAGAGGCAGTGACCGTGCTCTGTCAAGAATTTGGCGGCGGCTATATTATGTCTTGGTTCATTCATTTAATTCAATTACAAACATATAGTCCGAAGCAGGTGATTGCCTGAGCTCCTCTTGTTAGGTTTTAGAAGTTAACATAGATTGGAAACAAAAAGTTAAACTTTCATTAAATTAAAAAAATCTGCAATTTACTTTTTTTCGTTTATTAATCTTTATAGCAAATTTGTCCTTAGCGTTATAACTACAAAATTAATGATTTCAAAAGTAATCATTAATTGTACGACATTTAAGAGAGGAAATATATTTATCACAAGAATCTTCATATACGCCACTGCATATTTATTATTTTCACAGAAATCGCAATTATTATTATTACCATAATCATTATCATGGATCATCATTCCGTTTGTTAGATAATGACTGATGATTTGAAAAACATGTTTTAAATTTATTTGATGTTTCATCGAATTCAAGGAAAAACAATATTTGGGATCTTTCAATTTTACCGTCTATTCTATCATTTTAAAGCTACTGAAAATTTAATTTTTTTTAGTTGGAAAGACGTAATCACCAGAGTAGCAAAGTTAACTAGTCCTCTTATTTCTTCCTTATTATATAAACTGTATTTATTGTCTAGTCATTAACTTTATTTTCACATTAATCTGCAATTTACCAGTTTTGGCTACACTATATTTCTTTAACCAAATTTACCAACATGGGGTTGGTCCAAGTAGTAAGCAATTTGATATCGCTTAAAAAAGATCTCAGATTCGAAATCTTGTGAAAGCATAAAATCCTCTTTGGGAGCTTCACTCACCCAAAATACAAATGTATAACGAAAAAAGGCGCAATAAAACTACCGCAACGCAAATGAATCTGATCACGACATAACACACAACCACTACTTCTGTTTGTGAACACGGTAATTGCAGGGCATCTCCTTCACTTCCACGTCATCACCCCCTCAGTTTCATGGCTCACGATCACCGCCACCTCACGGTTGGCATCATCGAAGGCCATGATCCACGGGTATACGAGCGCTAAGCCAGTGGGGTCGCACAGCTCCTCCGAAGGCGGCCGAGGTGCTTGAATCTGGCGACGACGGCATCTTCTTTTAGGTAGAGCTCAATCACTCTCTAGGGTTTATTTACCACTTCTGACTATTTAATAATTATTATGATAGTCGTTATTATTAGAAAAAATAGCAGAACAAAAGTAATTATATGACCTTTAAATGATAATTATTATTATTAGAAAGATGACATAACAATAATGAATATCTAATGAAAGAATACAAAATAATTAGGGCAATAAAATAAAACTGGTGCAATGGGCATTGTACTGCTGGTAAGATTAGATCACCAGAGTGAGCAGATGGAACTCAACTAATGTTCCGTGGGTTTCTGTGTTCACCTTGTTTCTTACTAATTTTCTTGACGTGTTCTATTACACCGACAAACTTATTTTGGTAATAATTTCATGGCAGATAAAAGCCGCGGCACTACAAAATCTTGTTCCAGACTTCACTGGAATCCTCAAAGGATGAAAAGTCATCGGTAAAAAATGTGACATTATTAATTTGAGCACTATAACATATAATTAACTGAGCTAAACCTTAAATCGATTCATTCAATCGTTCGATGTTGTACAATCTATAAAGAGCACAAAAATATCTAATATATCCTCTCCGTTTCTTCATCTCAAACGGACAACGCGTCGTCGTCTGAACTGTTCCCGTCATCCGCGTCTGTTTCCGAACCGAAATCCAAACCTAGATCTCCAACATAAAACACGTTGACCCGCCACACACAGACCTCCTCCTCCTCCTCCTCGTTGATGGGCATGGCGAACCTTTACATGGTGCACGTACAACTCACGTCGAGCCACGTCTCGATGCACCCCGCGTGGAACCGGTGCCCGCAGGGCATCTCCACCACTTCCAAGTCAACATCCTGCTCCTCCTCTAGACAGATGGGACGCTCAAAACCCTTATCCTCCGAAGGCCACTCAAGTATCGAACCGCCGGGGTAAAATACGAACCTCTTTCGACCTTTGTTTACTTGACTCGCGTAAGGCTCTCTTCTGGATAGTACCTCGCACTTGCTCGTGAAGTTTCTTGTTGGTTGTTGCTCGCTCTTCTCCATCTAAACTCTCAGTTTGCTCAATGTATCCTGCCCCATTTCTTTCACGAGCCCTCGGTCTGTGATTATATCCAAATCTCTTGCAATCGTAAGTAGCAATGCATGGTTTTTAGGAGGCGGTTGCTGCGGCGTTGTAAATTCCGGTCACGATTATCCGTGGGGCTCAAATGCAGCGATGTTTATCTTTTCTTGACCATCTTTGACCACTTCAACACCAACAAACGAGTTGCTAGCATGATTCACATCATCGACGGACAACAAATTCGAATCAACAAGAACATGTGTTTCCTGATCATCTATGGCTTGGTTGCTTGGTCCTTCGTTGTGGCTTTCCTCCTCGATCACTTGAACGCTCTCTGCCCTCGTAGCCACTGACTCCTCTCGACGTGCGGAATAATTGAGGACTGCTAATATACATTCCACCTTTATCTCCGAACCATGATATGTTTCGGGCTCTTCTTGGCCGTGAATCATAGGTAGATTGATCTGAACGCTCCCAAGATTGTCTCGTGGCTGTGCTCTTCTCCTATTTCTCCCAAGCATCTTTAAATTCTCCTCTTCATCTTGCTCAAAATATGTCCCAGTGTACTAAACTTGCCGAAGTTCCCTCGTTGGTTGCTTATTTCCCGCAATTGTGACAAGATGGTTGCATAGTTATTATTTGTTCGCAAACCACTTCTGAAGGCTTGCAACATCGGATTTGGTGGCGGTGCTCCGGATATGATCTCAACGTTTGTACTTCCTAAGGTATTCTTCACAACCCTACCCCTACCCACCTATAATATCACTCACCAAGCGTATACTCTCGGCTTAACGGGATTGCGTCAGTCGGTTGTTGCCACTCGATTTTTTTTCTGTATTCTCCTTCCACTCGGATTCAAGCAGCTTAGTAGGACTCTAGCTATGAATTCCAACACGCAAAATAAGACTGAAAAAAAACGAGATATTAGAAGGTGCTAGACCGAAGGAAATCAAGAAATCAAGACTCAACGAGGATTCCTAAACGATTTTTTTTTAATCTGCTAACCTCTTTTTTATTTTATTTTCTATCTACTGAATATTTTTTTCTCTCTTCAGCTTTAAATTTTTTTTGGTTGAGTTGATGATGTTTTTTTTTTTTTTTTTGGTATGTTGTTTTTATTTCCATTTTTTAAGACTCGAAAACTATTTTTTTAAGACTCAAAAACTATCAATAAAGGAAACAAGTTCTGATACCAAACTGATACGAATTCGGGATAAGATTCGTAAGTGAGCGTTAAGACCGTCCTTGAATGATTTGAACACGGGGAAAAGAACCAACACGAATAAAAAAAAAAGATAAAAAAATATGAACCCCAAAAAAATAAAGACTCGATACGAAACAAAGAATGATAGGATGTAATTTAGAGGACTCGAATCCTGTGAGCTGGGCACGATAAAAATAGGATGAACATATCTCCTTCGAGTCACAACGAACAATTTCCGGAATCATATCCCTTCGAACCGAACCGGTCCTCAAACAATAATATTAGGACGTAGCCTAACACCTTTGAATTACGAGCTGAATTTGGTTGAATGTTTTGATGCCATAACTAGTTAAATTGCACGAAATACTAGTTGATAAGTCGGAGGAATTGCACGACATGTTAACCTTCATGGGGATGTTTCATAGGGAAGATGAGGTACTCGGTTTGATCAGAAATGTCTGAATATTCCTTGTAAACTGTCGCAAATCCGGGACATAGATAAAAAAATTTCGGATTAACAAGCCTCGCTCGCGTCTTTAACGATCGGCTCGTGCAATCAAAGTCCTCGCGCTCTCAACTGCTTTGCGAACACGAGCCTTCACGAATCCCTGCCTTGTTCTAAAGAAAAAATAAACAAGACAACGATATAAAAGAATGGATTGTAGGATTTGCCTACTCGTCTTGTCGTGATCTTTATTAAGCTCAAAGATTACAAAAATGAAGAACACACAAACCCGATGCGCCGAACATCCCTCGGCCTAGCTTTCATTCACACGAAAACTAGAGAGTAGAACATGACTCGCAACTCTTAAGTCCACCCTGGAATATTAATCATTCGTTCAAATCAACCTGCTCGTGAAAACCTCGATGAGTTCCGTGAACTCAAAATCCCCAATGCTTGAGAATTCTACCAATGATGTATGCTTTTGAAGTATGCTCTCGCTGATTAGATGGATGTGTCTCGTCGATGCATTGGAGTCACCGCCTTGACCTCGTAGGCTCGGGCTTAGTACTTTAGAATTTCAATGGTTTTGAAGCCCAATTATGAGGCCACGAATTTCAAGTCAAGCAATGGAATTTTGAAGGTCATGACTGCATGGAAGTCAGAGCATCAACCATGGGAACATGCGAGCTACATGGGTGTGCGATCATCAATAAATGGATACTTTGACTACCTAGGTTTTCGTTTAAGTCATTCTAGTTTTTAGGGATTAGTTTAATTATATTGCTGATTATTTTGTATTAGTTTAGGCTTTATATATTTGCCGCATGTGCATAGCAGAAGAACATGTAGAGTTTGATTTTGAATAAATAGTGAGTTTATTTCCTTTCGCTAGTTTCTCGCAAATAGCCTGTTTTGCTTCGCAATTCCTCCGACTTATCACCTAGTATTTCGTACAAGTTAACTAGTTGTGGCGTCAAAACTGTCAACCAAATTCAGCCTGTAATTCAAAGGTGTTAGGCTCCGTCCTATTATTGTTGTTTGAGGATCGATTCGGTTCGAAGGGATAGGATTCCAGAAATTGTTCGTTGTGACCCGTAGGAGATAGGTTCATCCTATTTTTGTCGTGTCCAGCTTGCAGGGTTCGAGTCCTCCAAATTGCATCCTATCATTTTTTGTTTCGTATCGAGTCTTTATTTTTTGGGGTTCATTTTAGTTTTTATCTTTTTTTATTTGTCGTTCTTTTCGTCGTGTTCAAATCATTCAAGGACGATCAATGCTCACTTACGAATCTCATCCCGAGTTCGTATCAGCTTGATTCCCACTATTTTGTCGAAACTTTTATTCTCTCGAGACGAATTTCAGAAACCTCATTGAGTAGTGTTTCGTAGTAGGGTTGACATCCCCTCGAACTAACGAGCATCAGCCTTTAATAGAATTTTGTCTCACCTAGTTGATCGGAGTTTTATGTCACACTTGAGTGTTTTAACCATTTTATGTCATTCATTGACGCTCACGGCTACCCTCTTATTGGGTATAACTGTCTAAGTTCAACATATGACCTTATGTTCAAGCCTCACATTTAGAAATCCGGACATGTTGTCTTATGCTTCATGGGTAGTGATATGGTATTAACGAGTGGAGTCAGCACATGTGAGAAGTTAACATTACGGCGGGATGTACGATACCAAATTACTCGAAACAGATCGTTCAAACTTCCTAAAACTAGACATCTCGAACATGATAAATGCCATAAATTAAATTTTTTTACTCACTTAGTATTTATCAAATGGGCCAATAAACCTTCACATAAGCACGTAAACATGCATGTCAATCGACAAGCACATTTGTAGTGACAACCCTGGGTAAAAACTACAAGTTAAGACTTCGCGTGGCAATTCTAGATATGTTCCTAGGAAATCGAGGCTTTTCGCCCATCTTCAATCTCGAGCTCCAACCCTCCAAATCGCATGGACCCCAACTCATTGGTCAGCCCTTGGACTCCAAATGATCGAACACTCCAATCATCGAACGACCTTAGACCCAAGACTAATCTACTAAAGTGGTGAAGTATAACAAAAGAGTATCTGAAGTCATGAATAACCCGTATAAACCGAATACAAACTGAGGGTCGTAACCCTTGGCAAATAACCTGAAAACTAAATAGCAAATCCTAAACCTACAAAGGTGTCTTACATCATAAATACAACGGGCGATTTGATAGTTGATTGAATTCAATAATAAACGAATATGAGGGTTTCAAACTGGTCTTACCTTGCTAAGAGGCCCATTAGCCCAAAAATTACGTGTCGTTGCATTTTTGTCACGCGTTGCCGAGATGAAAATTACACCAGAATCGACTAATCGATTCTGGCGCGGCCCACCATCCATCACGGGCTGTCCTCACCCCGCCGCATGCATCCCTGCACGCGATTGACCAAGACGTCGAAACGCACGATGTGCGGAGGGAGTGCAACCCCACGTTTTAGCGCTCCAGGCTCACGTGGGTTGCGCACACCGGTCGTGCTGCTGTGCCTACACAGTCGTGCACGTGTCCGCATGCGCACTAAGCGGTGCAGTGTCACGTCCTCTCAGGCACACGGTCTTGCGTATCTTAGCGTGCGGGGTTGCAAGCATGACGACTCGCGTTTCTACAAGACATGGGCGCTTGTCTCGCGCATGTCCAGCAGCACACTACTAACGAGCTTGTTTATTGGCCCGTGCATCCCATTTAGTCAGTCAGTGACCCTATCGCATGATGATGTTGGTGTTTGGTTGATAAATACCCGTCGAGTGCCTCCGCCATGGTCCCATTGTGTAGCCATCGGTAGCAGTGAGCATTTAACGACCGCCCCACCCAATCGACCCAACTCAACCCAGACCGCAAGTATCAGGTTGATGACTTGATGGGTTGATTTGGGTCTTAAAAAATAAAACCGCATATTTTGCAATCGGGTTTGGTTTTGTATTTTTAAAACCGCAAAAAACCGCACCCAACCGCATTTAATAAAATTATACTTTTATTACGTTTTATTTAATAGTTCATAATTTAATAGATGAAAATAAGATAGGGAGTCGTAATTTCTAATAGTAAGGAAGTTGGAAGACCATAATCACCAATGTAATAATACGAATTGGAATGACTCAGTTAGATGAAAATACTAGTATGCACTAAATTATAAATTAATGATTTTTTTCTTATGTTAATTTGATTCTTAAATATTTTTTATTTTTGAATAGAGAATGTGAGTTCATATTCGTGTTAACTTTTTTTTTCGACGTACTACTTGTTTACTTTTAACGATTGTTTATTACGTGATGACAAATTTTATTATCAGTTCATATCCTTGTTATTTTTTTATATTTTTCGTTAAAATTTTATATTGTCACTATTGTTTATTAAATTTTTTCTATTAAAATTTTAATAAACTAGTGTGCACTAATTTTGCGAACTTTTTCTATTTTACTTGTTACTTTTTATTACTTGTAAAAGTTTATTAACTTTTTATTCTTGAATTTTATTTTTACACTATCTATACTTAAGAATATTATATTTTCCTTATGATTAAAAAACCCGCAAACACCGCCCCAACCCAACCGCACCCAAGAAAACCGCGGAGCATCGGGTTGAAAGTTTTATGATCGGGTTTGGGGTACATTATTAAAACCGCAATACATCGGGTCGGGTTAAAATTTGAATAAAATTCGCCCTAACCCCCCCAAGCTCACCCGTAGCCATCGGCCTACTCCCACTGATCTCGTCTCGTTTTTATCAAATTATGATTCGTATCCCGAGCGATGGCTTTGATACCTAAAGCTGCAAATTTGGACGGGCGGGCCAGCCTTGCCGAAATTAAGCAGGCTGCCCCCGAATTTTCATTTACGTTAGTAAGCCTTATTATTACCAATATACATGAGCTTTTCCCAAAAAGAAATATCTATATTATAGTTTTAATATAATATTTAATAATTATTATAATAGTTTGGAAAAGCTTACACTTAAATACATAAGGTATAGAAAATCATATCAGTCTCTTATCAGAATTATCTTATATGTAAGTATATACTAGTATAAAGTTGTACCCGTTTGGCTGAAGGTGCATCACATAAGAAATTTACGTACCATAAAAAAACATATTGTGATACATAATACGGTGAAAAAAGGTACATAATACTTAAAGAGACAACATATAAATATTTAGATACCATTGAAACGTGTAATGTTGTACGTAATATACATGTTAAATGGAGAATTATTAAAATCAGTTGAAGCCAACGATGAAGTTTGTTTGCTAGAACTTGGAGCCTTTTCGTTAAAAATTTTCTTTATAGGAATAGAAGATGAAATTTTTTGTTCTTTAAATTTCCATTTCGTGTTGTTGGAAAATAATGTAGATTTTCCTTTCTCCTTCCTATGTTGTATTTGTTCCTTAGCAATTTGAAGTTCTTGGCTTTTACTTTGAATTTCACTTTCAGTCAAAATTGACGTAGAACTATTAGTAAAAGTCTTTTTGATTTTAGGAACAAAAGCGTTCGTTTGCGCTGCTTTATCCTGTTGAAGAGAAAAATTTTCTTTAGAAATATAGTTTAAAACAGGTAAAGGAGGGGAATTTTTTAGATTTGAAATCTCCAATAAAAGCGCATTCTTTTCTGCTTCAAAATTCTTTCTTTCTGATTATAAGGAGGAGTTTAAATCGGCTATTTTCTTAACAATAGCAAGAATATAACAGAAAGTAGAATTTTTAGAATGATTATGATTTTCTTCCTCGTCGTTAGAGATAGTTTCTAAAGGATATAATGAATTATAGTCACTAGACAAGTTTATCTCCCGCGTCTTGTAACTATTATTCAAATTAGTGTAATCAAAATGGATTTGAGTCCTAGTTGTGGCTTTTCTTTTGGATTATTCTAAGGCATTTATTTCAGAAGTGTTAGTAAAAGCCATTAAAGAAGTTAATCCTAAACCCATGTACTTGATATCATATAATTGTTTTACGTTAATCTTTTTCAAGGTACAAGGATTAGTAAAGCCTAAGCCTTTAATAGGATTATAAAATTCTATATCATGTAAATAAGGGGAATTTTTGAGATTTGATATCTCATGTAAAAACTTTTTCTTTTCCGCTTGGAAACCTAGTCGTTCTAATTCCAGAGTTGCGTTTAATTCGGTTATTTTATGAATAAGCTCCGGAATTGGGCTTTGATGGTGAAGGTGATCTCGTATGAAGTGGCACTCTATTTCTATGTGCTTGCTTCTTTCATGAAACTTGGGATTCGACGCCAGATGAATTGCTGACTGGTTATCGCAGAATAACACTGGAACATCATGATCAGCATTATTGTGTCCAAGTTCATGTAGTAGTTGCCTCAACCATAACACTTCACTGGTTAAAGAACTTAACGCACGATATTCTGCTTCCGTCGAAGACTTCGATACAGTTGTCTGCTTCTTTGATTTCCAAGTTATCATTGAATCTCCGATGAATGTACAATATCCCGTGACTGACTTTCGAGTGTCAAGACAAGTAGCCCAATCAGCATCTGAGAAGGCTTTAATCCCTGTATTTGAAGCAGCCGAAAAGAACATTCCTTGCCCAGGGGCTGCTTTTAAATATCGCAGTAAATGATGAACTGCCCTTAAATGTGACTTCCTTGGTTGTGAAACAAACTGACTCAGCTAGTGCACTGCAAACATGATGTCCGGCCTTGTGAAGGTTAAGTACAAAAGCCTTCCAATCAAACGCCTATATTGTGAAGGATTTTCCAGCAGCTCTCCTTCCATTTTTGACAGTTTCGCTTTAGGATCCATTGGAGTAGAAGATGGCTTACAAAGCAAGTAGCCTGTATCCTCTAAAAGCCTTAACGTGTACTGCCTTTGTGAGATAAAAATACCTGAAACACTTCGAGCAACTTCCAAGCCAATAAAATATCTCAACTCACCTAAATCCTTTAGTTTAAACATATTTTGTAAATATAATTTTGTTGAATTGATAGCAGACATAGAGGAACATGCCAATACTATATCATCGACATATACTATTAAGATTACAATCTCATGCCCTACATTCTTGATAAATAATGAATGATCAGACTCAGTTCGTATAAAACCAAACTTGAGCAGAGCTTGGCTAAACTTCGAGTTCCACTGCCTCGAGGCTTGCTTTAAACCATATATTGATTTATTCAATTTGCATACAAGCTTTGAATCACGAGTATCTAAATTACCTTTAGGAACATACCCTAATGGCAAGTTCATATACACTTCCTCATCAAGATCACCATTGAGGAATGCGTTATTTATATCTAACTGGTATAAATACCAATTATGAATAGCTGCCAAAGATAAAATTACCTTCACTGTTGCTGGTTTTGCAACCGGTGAGAATGTGTCTAAGAAATCAACCCCCTCTCGTTGATTGTATCCCTTGGCCACCAAGCGAGCGTCTTTCAACATGCCCATTTGCATTGGTCTTTAATTTATAAACCCATTTGCAGCCTATAGAGCTCTTTCCCTTTGGCAATGCTACTATGGACCAAGTATGGTTTTCCTTCATTGCATCTAACTCCTCTTTCATGGCTTGTCTCCATTCTTCGCAAGGTTCTGCTTCATAGAAAGTTTGCGGCTCTTTGATTGTTGAAATGTTCAAAGCAAATTCCCTGTACTCAACTGATAATGCATTATATGACAGATAATCTGTTAAAGGATATGTACTTTTAAAATTTCCTACGCTACTGCAATGATAATCTTGTAAATATGTAGGAGGTCGCTTTGTTCTTGATGTTCTTCTCAATGTAATATGAGGCTGTTGATCATCATGTTGCTCATGAATCTGCTGCTCAGGAAATGTTGTTGTAGCTTCAGCATTGTCTGGGAAATTTTGCTCACTGATCTCATTATCCATAGGCTTTGGAATGACAACGTCTGGAACCAAATTATCTTGATTGCTTCCTACCTGTTCCTGGGCATTGGTTTTAAAAGGAAAACAATCTTCACAAAATCTTACATCCCTAGATATGAATATTTCTTTACTGCCTATGTCCATTAGCTTATATCCTTTTACACCATTGGGATATCCTAAGAAAATACAGGCCCTTGCACGAGGATCAAACTTAGTTCTATTTGATGCTAAAGTAGAAGCATAACACAAGCAACCAAATGTCCTTAAAAATGCATAATCTGCTGATTTTTGGTATAAAATCTCATAAGGAGACTTACTCGCCAATATAGTTGACGGGGTTCTATTAATCAAGTAAGTTGCTGTGAGAATACACTCACTCCACAATTCCAAAGGCACAGATGACTGAAAATAGAGAGATCTAGCAACATTTAACAAATGTTGATGCTTCCTTTCCACAATAGAATTCTGCTGCGGAGTACTTATGCATGAAAATTGATGAATTGTACCGTATTTTTGAAGCAGATCTACCAAAAGTAACTCCTTTGCATTATCAGATCTAAATGTCTTAATTTTACTACTAAATTGTGTTTCTACCATTTTAAAGAAAAATGAAATAACCGATGGAGCTTCTGATTTGAATTTTAATAGAAAAATCCAAGTAAATCTCGAGTGGTCATCCACTAAAGTAAGAAAATATCTATGTCCTTTACTTGAAGGTACATGAAATGGCCCCCAAACATCACAATGGATAAGATCAAAACAAGCACATGCCATATTATTTTTAGAATTAAAAGGTAATCTTCTTTGTTTTGATAAAGGACAAATTTTGCAGAACGGAATTGAATGTATATAATCATAACATTGAAGTTTCTGTTTCAAGCCATTCAATACATTGTAAGAATGATGACCAAATCTATTGTGCCATGTCTCTAACGAAACTTTGCTCGATAGCATACAAGAACAAGCTTTTTGAATATACTGACAGAAATTCTTATCTAAAATGTATAATCCTTGTATCATCCTACCCCTGCCAATCATTAAATCTCTTGCTATATCCTGGATCACAAACTCGTTAGCCGTAAACATGATATTCAAATAACTATCAAGTGTTAAAACACTAACTGAAATAAGATTAAAATCAAATTGCGGCACAAATAAAACATTCTTTAAAACTAAGTTGTGTCCTAAGTTAACATCCCCTGCTTTAGTAACTTTGATTGCAGAATTATTAGGCAACTTCACATATGAAGGGTATATATTGTGTAACTCGTTGAACAGATTAATTAAGCTTGCAACAAATATGCTTTGAAGCTCCTGAATCTAATATCCAAGAATCTATATTTATTGAATCAGAAACATTAAAGGAAGAACATATACCATCGAATTTGTCATTGGGGACATTGTTGACAGAAGAACCTTGTATTGACTGGTTAGCTTCGAACATATTCTTGAATTGTTCCAATTGTTGGCTCAACTGTTGAATCATACTTTCAGTCCTTGACCTCTGATTAATCGCTTCATTGATTGTCGCAATCTCCGGTTCTTGAATCTGCACACTATCTATCTGATTCACCCTATTGAATCTTGGTTTATTCTGTTGTTTAAAACCCGGTGGATAACCATGGATTTTGTAGCAAGTATCCACTGTATGACCGGATCGACCGCAATGCGTGCAATAAGCACGAGAGCCTTCCTTCTTCGGCTGCAGAGGAGGTTTCTTGTTCTGACCTTGATAGCTAGTTTGAGCATTTCTGCTAGTGAATGTCATATGATGTGTGGAATCTTCAGGAGTAGACTTGATATTGATGGATCTCTGTCTTTCCTCTTGTGAAATAAGAGAAAATACTTTGTTGATTGGGGGCGTTGGATCCATGAGAAGGATCTGACCTCTGATGTGAGAAAAAGATTCATCTAAACCATTAAAAAGGTTAGCACATACTGTTTTTCAGAGAAGGCCGTAATTTCTTTAACCCCTCCACACGAGCATTTGCCACAAGTGCATGATGGCTTGAAACTAGACAATTCATCCCAAATAGCCTTCAATCTTGTGAAGTACACAGCCACAGAAGATTGCTGTTGTGATATCCCGAGAAGATCTTTGTGTAACTAATAAAGCCTCGGAGCATTTCCTTCTTGAAACCGTTCTTGAAGGTCCAACCAAATTTCTCGAGCAATTCCAGAATAAATTATACTTGCACAAATTTCCTTTGATACTGAATTAAGAATCCAAGAACATACCATGTCATTGTTTCTTTGCCAGGCCAGTAGTAATTTCTGATCATCAGCGCCTGGCTTGACAACAGTACCATCGACGAAACCCTTCTTGTTCTTGACGGAGAGGGCCATGAACATCGAACGACTCCATGAAGAGTAATTGTCACCTGTCAGCGGCTGATGAACCAATACTAGTCCCGGGCTATCAGAATAATGCAAATAGAATGGGTGTGATTGATCATCGAGCGCTGAATTGGATTGAAGATTTTGAGAATTCTGATTTGTTGCGATTTCGTTGTCTTCCATTGCCTTTCGTCTGAAAGAAAAAAAAAATGATGAAGATCAGTTATCTGCCTAATTGCTCTGATACCATATTAAAATTCAGGAGAATTCCTTGAAGAATTTCTTAATGAATTTTGTGATCCTTAGAAGTTAACAAGCTGAGAAATTTACAATCGGATATATACACAGGAGATTCTAGGGAAAATACCAAAATACCCTTTATTTATAAAATAGATAATTTCCTAATACAGCTGTTTTCCAGTAAGAAATAAGATTGGTTTTTAAGCACTGGCGCCAGCTGCATCAATAAATGCCCTTCCCGGTTGCCTATTAGCCAGCGCCCCATGACACCCCAGCAACTGAGAAGTAAAATAAAAAATAAAAAAATACAACATTAATTTATCATATCACATGGCATGAGACTGTTTTCTATGTGAGTGTTCATCAGTGTTAAATGATTGATGGCACCTTGGCATTGACACCATCGGAAACGATCCTGTTCTCCGATTTCCACTTCATGTAATCAGTGCGACTGAACTTGGTGAATCCCCTGAGAATAAGCGAAACTCAAAATTCGTACATACACATTATCCTCTACTGTACTGTTGAATGACCTATTCACCCAAAAGCTTAAACTTGAAGGGTTTCATATATATTATTTGCAACACGTCCCCTCACTTCTAGGCTAATTTTTTTCTATCTAGCCTTGAACGTGTAAATTTTCATTTTAACGGGTGGTCGTGAGGATTCGTACCCATGATGACCTCTTTAGGTTGAGCTCTGATACCGTGTTGAATAACCACTTTAAACTAAAAGCTTAAGCTTGAAGATCATATTTTAGTTTAATATATTTTATTTTCCAACACCTACCAACAAACGAAACGGAAGAGAAAAAAAGGGAAAAGAATTACCATTTCCTGCTGACGATGATCTTCTGGCGACCGGGGAACTTGAACTTGGCGCGGCGAAGAGCCTCCTGCGCGTGGTGGCTATTCGAGTCCTTGCAGCGAACGGAGAGTAGCACCTGGCCGATCGCCACGCGGGCGCAGACCCCCTGAGGCTTGCCGAAGGCGCCCCTCATGCCCGTCTGGAGCCTATCGGCTCCGGCGCAGGAGAGCATCTTGTTTATGAGGAGGAAGTGGAAAGGGTGGACCCTCACCCTGCGGTGGAAGGCGTCCTTTCCCGCAAACTTGGTCATGTACTTGTTGCAGGCGATGCGT